>JACATO010001329.1:0-72239 GCA_018389105.1 Nautilus pompilius | reverse complement strand
CTCTCCTCCATCTCTCTCTCTCTCCATCCATCTCTCTCTCTCTCTCCCTCCATCTCTCTCTCTCTCTCTTTGCCGTCTGTCTGTCTGTCTCTCTCTCTCTCTCCATCTCTCCCCCCCTCTCTCTCTCTCTCTCTCTACAAGCCTCATCGCTGATTCCCCATCTTCCACACAAACCTGAGTCCGCCACACGCGCTGGATCAAACAAATCATCTTGCTGTTTTGTCTTGTTTTCCCTCCCCATCCCTTGCTTTAATTAAAGGCCGAATGGTGATTTTATTTCTAAGAAATCTCCAACATCTTTGCAAATCACTCCAACTCCCAGAAATACATGTCTTTTGTTTGCGAGAGCAGATCCCAGTCCTCGATCTCCACCACGCTGTGTTACTATAGAGTTCCCTCAGGAAATCGATTCTCGGACCGTACAAGAGGCGTTCGTTCTAAATTGTAGAAATCTAATTGCTTTCTTATTTAAAAAACATTTTTTCGCCCCTTTGGTTTGTTTTTCAAAACCGATCTCATATACGTGAGAAACTACGAACATTTTTTTTAAAAAAAAAATCTCGTTGTGGTTTTTTTTTTTTTTAAATTTTATTTTCGTTCTTATTAAATATCTCACGCGGTGTCGTCCATTCACAAAATCTAAAACGGGGAAACCAGGTGGAGTTTCTTTAACGTGCTGATAAAAGTTTTGAGTGTCAAACTGCATATTTAAAAGCGGGATGTATCGCCGAGCGGAAGCGGAAGCGCTAGAGCCGACTTCAGGTGCTCTTCAGGTCACATCCCATTTTACAGAGAAAAGCAAACTTGGATTAACGATTGTTTTATGTACGTATCCTTATCATTACTTTCGAGGGAATCCCAATAAATGAAAACTCGCTTGTTCGTTGCTTCTCGGCATCGCCATAACTCTTCTGTCAAGAAGAGCGCAAATAACTTCGTCAGCGTCATGGTTGTGCGCAGCGATGTACGGCGTTCCATTGAGCGTCGTAGTTGTGCACAGTATGACGGCCTTTTAATTATCTTTATTAGAATATTTAATTAACGAATTATGCAGCGCGAATGTTTGGATTTACGTTTCGGTTTATCCGCCAACTGGTATTTCAGACTCTTTTCGGCAATCTACAGTAAGTAAGTCTTTTAAAATAGACGAGTAATGAATCATCAAAGCAACAGAAGCAGCCGTCGCGATGGTTCGCCATCATCAGATGCGGTGGCTGATAAATCCGGCTGTAAAAATAAATACATTTGCATACCGAACGTTTTGAGTGAACAACTGCTATTTACTCGCGCCTTCACTACACATGTACGCCGATCGGCCATGAATATTTCCTTCTATACAGTCATTTTCCAAACTCTATCTCCCTTGAATTGTGGATGGAATATTTCCGATATCGGACTGAATACTCTCGGAACTACCTAAGCGGTTACTCTGCGCGATTCTCTGTCCTGAAGGCGCTACAGTCTTTATCAGCCATGTTTAGAACGAATGTATTCGGAAGGATTCGGCCTCGTCCAATCCGAGGGTCGGTGAAGACAGACCCCCGAAAGACAAAATGGCGCCTAAGAGAATACTGCACAGAGTCGACCATTTTTGGGGAACTGAAGTATTGCTTGGCGCTATCTACGTCTTTCAATGAATAATTTCGAATCAAATAACGCTAGGTTTCCTTAAAAGAACAACCATTTTGTGGAACCGAGTTTGTGTTGTTGTGCCAAGCTTCGGACGTTTCCATTTGACGTCTAACCCCTTTTTATTTATACGCTGCGTGTTGACTGCCGAGATGCTGCTTCAGTCGTGATGCAGCCTCCGGCTTGGGGGGGGGATAGGGGATCGGGAGGGACCGCCAGAGGACCCTAAAGTTGTGCCCTAAGAAAACTTGCCTGCTTCATCGTTTAATTAAAATTCATGTTTTCTTTTAAAAAAAACAACAACAACAAATAAACAAAACGTAAAAAAATTTAAAGACGTTTGACGGCAGAGGGTTAAAACCAAAAAAGGGGGAGGCGAGGGGCAGTGATCTCAGCAGCCGAGGGAGCTGCCCGGGTACGGCTGGGGGTTGCTTTATCGGCGCGACGAACCTTTATCACGTGTACCCAGAAATCCTAACCCTAACCCCTTGTTTTTTTTTAGCCCTGCCAAATGACACACGTTAAGCCATCGGACCACCGACTCCCGATCTTATTCTTTCAGTGCCCTTAATATTGCACCCGAATTCAATCACGGCGCTAAGGTGTCTCGTAATTAAATTCAGCACGATCCTTTGGATTCCCTCCACGCAGCCCGAGCCGACTTAGGTGCCACTAAGTGCCGTCTATAAAGACTGAGTTAGCATGCGAAGCGGTAACTTCCCCCTGTCCCGAACGTATTAAGGGGTTAACCGGACCGAGCGGTAGGCCAGGAAGATCAAATCAGCCCGGATGTCCATTGTTTGTATGATGTACCGAGTTCCTGAACCTGGATCCTTGGAAGATTCCGTACCCTGCTCCGCTAAAGTCCGTAACACCGCACACTGCGCCACTCAGAGTTACTTTCCTGGTGTTTGACGAATACTGTATTTAAATTTTTTACCGTGTTAAAATAAACACAATAACAGAATATAATAATAATAATACTTAATAATAATAATAATAATAATAATAAAAATAATAATTAATAATAATAATAATAATAATAATAATAATCAATAATAATAATATAATTCTCATCATCATTCATCATCATCCTCATCATCATCACATCTCCAGTCTATTGAATGACAGGAACCGGCGGGGACCATAGTAAGGTACATTTTCTGGGTAAGCTTAGTTTATTAACATTATTATCATCGGTGTTATTTAAATTTTGCAGGGTTTCGGTGAACGTTAATTAACCTTTTGAACCGAACAACGAGTGCATAAATAAGCATGGCGGCTGTCTCCCTTAAAGTTTGTTCATAGCGATAGCCCGAAAAGCGGGCTTCGGAAACGAGGCCGCCCAGTTACCCAATATGAACAAGAAATGATATTAACTGGATTTTTTGACATATTTAAATAATTTTGGATTTGTTTTTTAAAGACCGCTTATGCACCTGAACAAGCGATATCCTTTTCTGTTTATAAACGGTACATTTATTTAGAAGAATCTAGAGTATCCATCTAATAGCATTCTTAAGAAGCGTATCACGGAATTTTCAGGTTGAATATATTAGGTTGTTACAAAGGTTTTGTCAGATTTTTTTACCTCAACGATGAGACTTCATATCGCTGCAGAACCTGAAGTTTATTGATCAGAGTAAGTTCCATTACAATCAGCACACTTTTGCCAACGAGTTACAAGCGCACTGATGCCATTTTGAAAACAAAAACTGAATTTCTGGAGTTGATAAACTGTTGGAAGGCAGTTTCCATTGCTGTTTGGTTGGAGAAGAATTTCATATGGAGGAAGCTGTCGAGGTGTTTGAAAAGGTGGTGGTCTGTGGGAGAACGGTCTGGTATAGGCTGAGTGAGAGAGAACTCAGTACCCCAATGTCTTCAGTTTCTGAAGAGTCACTTTTGCAACATGAGGACGAGCATTGTCATGGAGCAGGATCGGGCCTCATCGACTCACCAATGCCGGCTGTTGTTGGGAGAGTTTCTGATGAACAACGTGTAATCCACGACAGTACCTTTTAGCTGTGATGGTTTTGCCAAGTTTCAAGAAGTTATAGTGGATGACACCAGTTGCAGTCCACGAGATAGTGACCATGACCTTCTTTGGGTGGAGGCTGGATTTTGGAATGTGGTTAGGTGCCTTGTCTCTGTCGAGCCACTGTGCTAATCGTTTGTGATTGTTGTAAAGGATCCATTTTTCATCACACGTAATGATTCAGTCGAGAAATTGGTCGTTTTTGTTTCATATGATGAGCGAAGAGCAGATCTCCAATCGACGATATTGTTGTTGTTCATTCCACTCGTGAGGCACCAACTCGTCAAGCCTTTTCACCTGGCCGATTGCGTCAAGATGCCAGGAAACAGTTGCAGTGCTTACGTCGAGCTCTCCAGCAATTTCCCGCACCTTTTTTCCTGGATCAGCTTCAACTGAGGCTTTCAGACGGTCGTCATCACAGCTGGAAGGACGTCCACTGCATTGCTTATCTTCGAGGCTCACATCTCCTGATCGAAACTCTGCAAACCATCGTGGTACTGTGCGGTCATTCGCTGTGTCCTCGCCCCGTGCTCGCTTAATGTCACGACTTTCCTCGCTCGCTCTGTGGCTCAGTTTGAACTCGTGAAGCAAAATGGCACCAAAAACTATTTTTTATTCGCGCTTCACTCAGAACCTGAAACAAATATCCATTTTATGATTTTTAAAAAGGTAGGTTCTGCCATAATGTATGCCAAAGCACATGGTACAAAACGATATATAACTTACCTACGTACACCTTCACAAGCAGGCAGGAAATGAACCTCAAATTAACATGACATAAAAACCGACAAAACTTCTGTAACCACCTGATATTTTCCAAAAAAAACCTAAAAGTTTTCCTTTCGTTTTGTTGTATACATCGAACAGAAAACCTCCTTAACGAGACACCGAGGAAACAACAAGAAGAATTTAATTACTCCGCCTCACCTCGTCTAGCATATATGCCTTCATCCCGCCGTTCAGCCTCACAACCCTTTCGTCGCCATCCTTCTACTTACTGCCGCTCGCCTCGGTACCTCATCTGCCGTTGCGATCACCGCGCAGTACTTTCATCAGGTCGACGTCGGGCCCCTGGTGGCTGGAGAGCAGACGGTGTCGGGCCGTCACGAGGCCCTGTCCACCGGCCCCGATCGCTGGGCGCGGATTAATCTGAAGGTCGTCGGGTGTGTTGGAGGCAGTTAAACGTTTAGCTTAATTGAGAAAATAACTAACTTTGCCGCTTTTATTTTGAACATTAAAATGTGAAAGAAAACTATAAAAAAGAGGTGTGTGTGTCACGTGCCATACAGCTCTTAAGCTTATGATTCCTACTTCGGTTTACAACCGCCAGGATAAATTTATACGGTGCTTCCGCGAGTCACATGACCTCGATTGTAGCCAGCCATTTTCTTTTTTTTTTTTTTTTTTTTTTAGATTTCATTAAATGAAAAATTATCTGAAAGATGCGCAAAATTCGATTCATGTTTGCTCCATGAAACGGGTAAGTACTGCCTAAGGAAGAGGGCGAGTCCGGTAATTATAAGGGCGGGTACGAATCGCCCCACCCGGACAGAAACTATCTCCGGGTAGTCTTACGGTTTTCCCGCCAGGCGGCGCTGCAGTAGTCACGGGGACAGACCGATTCCCAGGCGCGCGGTCGTCTCGTTTGATTCCCTGTGGACGTCCTCCGGTGTCTCCGCGTTGACGGGTCGAGACATTGTCGCCGTCGAACGTTTCTTTATTTGTCTGCCGAAATACACGCCACACGTGGTCTCCGGCGGGTTAGAAGATCGGTCTCGGGATTGATTCCCCGACCTGGCTCCGGAGAGATCGATATCTTGTTTTGGATTCTTGTTGTCGTCGCTGTTGTTTTTCCGATCTTTTAAAATTGCTTTTTGTTGTTGTTGTTGTTGTTTCTTCTTCCCCTAGATAACGGAGCCAGGGAGGGAGGGAGACTTTGCCCGTCATGCTGAGAACAAATCCTGACAGTTCACGAAGAACTTTCGCGACGGCTGATCCAACGGGGACACGTGAGTCCTTCAGAATTTTGGGGAGGGAGAGAAACCGTCCTTAGGTCAGCTCAAAAATTGCTGCCTCACGACGGCAACCAACGCGACCCCGGCCAGAACGACACCAGCACTTTTCTATCAGGTTTATTCCTCACTTTAACGAGAAACCATTAAAGGCTATTCTCCAGTGTTGCTGCCTAAATCCTGCTCGTTAAAAGTTCTTATGTAAGAGCCAGAAAAAAAATCGCGAATTGATCGAGTCTGGTTTGAAGGTCTCTTCCTTCCCCGAATCGCAATTAAAACAGTGGAATCACTTAGTGGTGATCCAGAGCATGCGTGGAACAAACGAGGAGAGGAGAGAGCGAGAGAGAGAGAGAGCGGAGGGAGAGAGAGAGAGAAGAGAGAGAGGAGAGAGAGAGAGAGGCGACGAGTGCGGAGAGGGGAGACGAGAGAGAGAGAGAGAGGACAGAACAGACAACAGGACAGAGAGAACAGAGAGAGAGAGAGAGGAGAGAGACGACAGACAGGACAGAGACAAACAGAGAGGAGAGAGGAGAGAGAGAGACCACAGGACAGAGACAAGGACAGACAAAACGAGGAGAGAGGAGGAGGAGAGACACAGACAGACAGGACAGACAAAACAGCGAGAGAGAGGACACAGACAGACAGACAGACAAACAGAGAGAGGGAGAGAGACACAGACAGGACAGACAGACAAAACAGAGGAGAGAGAGCGAAGACAGACAGGAGGAGAGGACAGACGAGAGGGCGAGGAGAGAGACACAGACAGACAGACAGACAAACAGAGAGAGAGAGACAACAGACAGACAGACAGACAAACAGAGAGAGAGAGAGACACAGACAGACAGGACAGACAAACAGAGAGAGAGAGGAGGAGAGGACAGGAGAGACCAGGGAGGAGAGGAGAGAGAGAGACACAGACAGGACAGACAGACAAACAGAGCGAGAGAGAGAGACACAGACAGACAGACAGGACAAACAGAGAGAGAGAGAGAGAGGACACAGACAGACAGAAGACAGACAAACGAGAGAGAGAGACACAGACAGACAGACAGACAAACAGAGAAGAGAGAGAGAGAGGAGAGAGAGAGAGACACAGACAGACAGACAGACAAACAGATGAGAGAGAGCGAGAGAGAGAGACACAGACAGACAGACAAACAGAGAGAGAGAGAGAGACACACAGACAGACCAGACAGAAAACAGAGAGAAGATAGAGAGGACAGACAGACAGACAGACAAACAGAGGAGAGGGAGATAGAGAGACAGACAGACAGACAGACAGACAAACAGCGAGAGAGAGAGAGATGGAGGATAGAGAGAGAGAGATGGAGATAGAGAGAGAAGCGATGGAGATGGAGTGAAGAGATGGAGATAGAGAGAGAGATGGAGATAGAGAGAGAGAGAGAGGAGATGGAGAGGAGAGAGAGAGAGAGAAGAATACAAATGATGATAATCATAATAATACAAGAAAAAGTATCTGACAAAGCGCTGGACAAGTATAGATGTAGAAATCACTTAACCGTATACTATTTGTCGGAAGTGGGGTTCACTGTTTTCTTATAAATTCGGCAATTCGGGGCTCTGGGGGCAGGAAGTCTATCAACTCAGTTTCTCGAACAGCGGTGAAACGACAGGCTTTTAGTAAAATATTGATCAATAAACTAGAGAGAAAGATGGGAGAGGAAGGGAGAGAGAATAGCAATAAGGCGCAAAGAATCAACTGCAGCTGAGATGAAGCGAATCTTTTACTCTTGAAAAAGGTTAGTTAATTATATATAGTAATTTTCTTTTTAAAAGATTTTTTAGAAAAGCAAAACAACAATAAGCAAAAAAAGAATCAAAAACAACAATATAAAGAATACTGAAAAGTGGGTTGCATCATTTCAAATAGTATATTTAAACGAAAATTTTATGAGGGAAAGGATGTAAATCTGCCTGTTCTATTTACTGGTAGAGAGAGAGAGAGGCAGAATCGCCAAGTAAATAATGTGCATATTTTATCATTTAGGCAGCCAATCGCTGCTCGCCGTCGCAGGGCGAGAATTCATCTTTACGCCATCTTGAATGGCTACCAAAGTAACCGACAGAATATGCTTTCGTGATTTACGGAGATCCCATTGTTTTTCCCCCGCACTCCGTATAATGTAAACGCCACGTGAAGATGGTTTTTCTCGATCCTTTCGGCCGGTCATTAAAGATCAGGTTTCGTTTACTGAGTTCGTTCTCGAAACCACCTTCATCCGCCTCTTACCGTCGAGGAATCTCCCATGGTCACCCCGGATCTTAGCCGTTCCTAAGGTTCTGCTTATTTCTCTTCTTAAAACGCGTCCGCCGAAGGAATGTCAACGATGACTTTGCACGGCCGTCTTCTGGTCAGCGCGATGGCCTTCCCACGATCCTCTCCGCCTTCTTCCTTCTGGCTGTTGGTCAGTGATGACGTCGTAGTTGAGGTGGAGCCACCGCAGGCGCGATAATGACGTCATAGCTTTCGTTTTGATGCGACAGCACTGAAAGTAGTGAACGGCTGAATAATGCGATAATGGCATCGTCGGTTGTGCCTTCGGCGGTGAAGTAGCGTGACGATGCCGTGGTTCCTAGTCAAGTGGAAGCGGACAATCGTTTTCCTGTATTTTTGAAACACTCCATTGATTCTTCGTGGATATATCTACCTCAAACATTTGGTTTAATTATAGTAATTGCACGATTTGGCGTATATGCAATCCTTTAACCAGCATAAGTATAACTGAAAGAAACTAAAACGTGCTTTTAATAATGTATTTAACAAGTTTAGCGTCCTTTCCATAGCCTAGTGGCTGGCCAAACTGGCGGCTAAGAAGGCGGGTTCGATTCCGAGTCGACCTCTGCCATAGTTTCTTCTACTCTTGTTTTCTCCAGGTATGCGAGCCAACGCTTTGTAGCGGATAACTGCCGTACTAGAACCCTTCATCAAACTTCTTTCTAGTGTAGAGGAATTATTTTCGCTGTAGAACCGGATGTAAGTGAATAATTATCAAATATGTGTATTATCGCGATCTGAGCTGATTCACGAAGATATCCTTTTGCTGCAATTATTGGTGGACATGTTCTTGGAAGTCTGCCAGTTAATTTTATGAGATATTCTTTTGATGCCGCATTCCATCCCTCCTGTAAGAAGGGGCTCAACTGTTGGGCTGGAGGGGCTTGTATTTTTCCGCCCTTCCATCTATTATAGTCGACAGACTGCCAAGATTAAGGGCCCGAGTCCCATTCCCGGCGCGGACGCGCCTCTCCTTGGTATATCTCACTTGGCATCGTTTGTTTCACGGGCTGGTCGCTTGAGTATCCACCCCTGTTAAAAAAATATGAGTAAGCGTATTATTATTTCATCCAATACAGTTTCAACCCTTCCAGCCTCCTTTTGTCAGTGGATGCAGATATGGAATTATTTTGAGGTCTCTTTCAAGGCAGCGGTTATCTGGGAACTGAGGCTCGCGACCTTAATCGACAGGTCTTCTCTTTTAGAAGTGGTTTTTAGCCTCCATTCTTCTACGGCCGAGGATGACGGCACGGTACTGTGTGAGCAACCACTGCCATCTTTAGTTTTCTTGTATGGATCCTCCCTCACTCCTCGCTGTAATACTGGCCCATCGTTCACTGTTTAATTCATATTTTTCATCCCACACTTTCTTAAATAATCCGTTTCAGACCTGTATTACTAATTTCACTTCTTTAAAAATAACATACATTTTGTGATACTAAAATCACTTTGAGTCGAGTTCAATGTACAGTATTATAAAAAGTAAAAATGTCTTTGGTAAACCAAAAGGTTTTGAGTGGTAGTGAAACGATTGAGAGAAACAAGAGAGAGGGAGGGAGAGAGAGAGAGAGAGAGTTATGACGTCAATACAGAGAGTGAGCTATGACGTCAATAAAGAGAGATATGACGTCAGTACAGAGAGAGGAGAGCGGGGGAGCGGGAGAGGAGGAGAAGAGAGAGAGGAGGGGAGAGAGAGAGAGAGAGAGAGAGACTTAATTTCATGAGGAGTTAGTATTTATTCCAATGAAGAGGATTATTTTAGATCGTCAGATACATGCAGTCCCTGAGTTCGTGCAGTTTTAAAAGAGTAAAACAGGAAATTAATAGAAGATCCCAATGACACAAAAGTATTCAAGAGACTATTTAGGCTGAGCACAAAATTGATGCAATATAACTTTGTCCGGAGCAATTAATTACTCCAAATGAGGTTTATTTATTATTAATTACAGAGATTATTAGCTACATGACTGGTATGACGCTGTTATTTTAGAGAGGTGAGCACACCACGATTTACTGAGGACTGATTAGACCGATCGGAGGAAATGAGAGAGCGGCTGAGGCTGAAGTATGTATTCCAATGTAATTTCTTCTGCGATATAATTCCTATGTTATGTTTATTACTGTCTAGTTGTATTGTATTATTTAAGGCGTAGTATGTCTGCTTATGTCTTTAGTCATACTTATTAGTTTTATTATCTTATTATTTTATTATTCTTATTATTATTATTATTCTTATTATTATTATTTTATTTATTATTATATTGTTGTTGTTGTTGTTGTTGTTGCTGTTGTTCCTCTCACACTTTAATTTTAAAAATATTTTCCAAAACTATTAAATCATATGAATTTTTTAAAAATTTACTTTTAGAAAAAAAGTTTACATCCGAAGTGGATCGTTTATTTGCTGTTTTTTTTATAGTAAATAATCAATTCTTACCTGCCAGCTATTAAATAAGGCAAACAGAGTTGTATCCCTTCCGTCATAAAGTTACTATCTAAATATACTACGTTAAAATCAGAAAAATGTTTTTAATAATAATAATAATAATATAATAATAATAATAATAATAATAATAATAATAATAATCATAATAATATAATCTGTAAGTTTGCTTTTTTCTTGGTGTTTATTTATTTGGTTGAACAACTTGAACCCACTCACTTATGATAAACAGATTTGTAAACGAAACTCGGCAGACTAAATATTATTATCTCTCAAAATCCGATCACCGCTTTAAAATAAAATGGTCATCTAGTTTCCCACTTCTCCCTAAATAATGGATTTCTATTTCTTTCCGTGCAATCAACGCAATTTGATGAGAAAATTACCTTGGCGATTCCACGATTGCATTACCAAGGCCAGAACAGAATTAGAAGGGAAATTAGACATTTAAGGCACCGTAACGCAATCTTCTGGTTGTAAATAGAAAATTAAAAAAAACAAACAAACAAAACAAAAGAAAGAATCTTCAAGAATTATTCGGCTTACACTGGCAATCTAACTCCGTGCGTTCGTTCCGTTCGTCGGGTTCTGTTATTCGTTTATTTATGTTTTTGTCAGTAACCAGGTAATTCGAAAGGTGGAAGGGATTTTGACTGCGTCGTCAACTTCGTTTACCTGAAGCGCCATCTGGTGAGGGCCGTTCTGTTTTCATAGATTGTTTCCTCTCGGACGACGAATGCGAACAAGAGCAAAGAGTTACAGCCTCTAAAGCACTTACGAGGGGGGGGAAACAGCAACAAAAGGAAACAATAACTTGTAACCCTGAAGTGGAGAAATGAAGAAATACGGCTGTATGAAAGGGGAGATAAGTTGGTTGGGTCGCTGACGTCTCGCTATCACTTTGCTGAATGTATTTAGTCAGACATTGGATAAAACCTGATGGAATAGAGAAATTATTTCGAAAACGAAAAAATTATTAACTACTAATATTAGTCTATTAGTAAGAAGAGTTTAGTGGAACTCTTCTTATGAAACTATCAAAAATGCATTATTAACTTATTCCATGACGTAAGCGCAGCGTTATTTCCAATCTCCAGGGTAACTATATGTTCGGATATACGGTAAATACGTTTAAAATGAAAGCTGGTTAGAAAAGAAATAACCGCATTGGCTGTCATTTAGACATTCCGACAAGCACAAAAATCTAATAATAATAATAAAATATATTATTATTATTATTATTATTATTATTATTATTATTATTATTATTATTATTATTATTATTATTATTATTATTATTATTATATGGACTCGTCTCGTGTCCTACCTGTTCTAATGAACGATTTAAATCGGAGTTTAATTGATGGAAAGTGTTTTCCTAACTATATTATTACTATTATTACAACATACAGATTTTATTAATAAAAAGATAAACTCAAAACAGTGGTAATAAAGGTTTTAAAATAATAATACTGTTAATTTATTTATTGTGATTAACAAATGAGTATAAACTCTTTTTGAAGGGATGTATTTAAAATCTAATAAGGTCTGCAGCCACGTCATGAAAATGTGTAAATGAAACCTAGAGTAGGAAGGCGCTTCCATCACTCGTTTTGCTATTTGGTACATCGACAAAACTGATGGTAACCTTGTTAGAATACCGGCGTCTTATTATTAGTGACATAAGTCTCTACTTTCCTCGCGACAGATGTCCGACCGCCAGCGCCCTCGTACGGTTAGTTTACATAGAGGATGTCATCAGTACGAGAGAGCCCGTTTCGCTGCTAAGACTGAGTTCGAATCCCTGTCGAAACCGGCATGGTCTTTACCCCCTTTTTTCACCAGCCGGCTGCGTGGCTTTCATCCCACATCTGAAAAATAACGAGTTCTGGGCTTTGGCAGAACTTTTCACTGGGTTGGCAGAAGTTGGAATACAGCAGGCACCTTGCGTGCTGGCCATGATATCCGGTAACACGTCTCCCTCCGGCTGGCTCGTGTTCCAGTCACGGATCACAACCAACCAACCAGAGAAGAAAAGTTGGCACTTGGTCCTTATTATTATTATTATTATTTTTTTTGCTGAGACATGATTGGTTTTGATTTGGGAGAAGAAAGGAGAAACCAAATAACTTAGGCCGAACTCAGACTACTTCATCGCCTTTACTACTACTACTACTACTACTACTAATATAATAATAATAATAATAATAATAAATAAAAAATGAATAAATAATAATATAGTAGCTATTGTATTATTATTTAAAATTACCGTATTGAGAGAGCACTCACAATAATTCTTTGTAGTTTCGAACCAATAAGTCATCATACAATTATAATTCTACATTAAGGCAATATCTCCTTCTCCACTCACAATTCCCTCAGCAGCTTTTCTTTGTTCTTTTATTCTCCCATTTCTCATCCTTCTTTTAATACTCAATACTCTCAGAAAACCTTCTACACCAACTATTCGTATGCCCGACAGCTCGGCCGGGCAGACCGATATCAGAGCCTGGACTCTATAACACAGCCAACTACCATTACCGTACCGTGTGGAACTAACTCCGCCGGTCTCTGTTTTATCCTCTTCACACACACACACACACACTGCTGCCATCCAGGATTCCATCTAAACCGGAATTGCCGCTATTTTATCCAAAAAATCTTACGCGGATTTAGAATTCATCCAAAAGAATTGCTTTATACGATGGGCGCAAAACTGTGCTTCAATTTTTTTTAGAAAAAAGCTTGACTCGTTTGCTGTTGCGTTTGAGGATTTTGTGAAGAACGGATCTCCGATTACCAGCACAACGGACAGGGAACCTGCATAGCTGGAGAATTCATACATTCCCTAAATTCTTCAGAGTAACTATACATTCAGTGATTCAGTTGGGGAGGAATGTGTACATTTCCTAAAAATAGCAGGGATCGTACAGAGCCCTTGGTCTTTGTCGCCTGGAAATCTGACAAATGCCGGTAGTTATTAATTGTTGCAGTAGCCAGTCGAGCAGACCTAGTGGTGTAGACAGAATGCAGTGTTGTACTTCAAACGCATGTAATTCTGTATACATTTATCTGTCTTTAAGCAGTTGCGCTCAGAAAATTCAGTAGCTTGTTAGTACATGACAAACGGGAGTGGTAATGAGTATTTCATTTTTACCTGTGTCTTAAAGCGATTACATCGATTTATTATTCTACATCTGTTGGAGACAGCACACACAGCCCCCGCCTCCGGCCTAATGTCAGTCTTTCTGGGGAGGCGACGGCGTCAGCCGATCAGCTACATCAACGTCACCAGCCGTCACGTTTGTGCATATGAGCGTTGAGTCGGCTACCAGAGTACTTTCACTATAATATGGCAGCCTCGGCTCCACTACGGCATCGTACTATCTCAGTCCCTGCCGTGACCCCAGATCCGTTAGCTTATCACTGGTTTACCTAAAGTCGGCGACGCATTCAACAAGCAGAGATGGTTTCACCACCAGTAAATTGTATTCTTCCAGAAGATATTGCAGATGTGACAACTCTTAAATGCACCCTTTTAACCTCGCGTGCAGTATATCACCTGAAAATACTGTACACGTGGTCTCCGCCAGTCCTTCCGCCCGTGCTTATTAAAGGGCGATAACTTATTACTCGGTTTCACCATTTACGTCACGAAAAGCATGGCGTATGTGTCTGATAACAACAGTTTTGTAGGAAATCGGAAGCGTGAGCTTTAAACTGAGCAAAGTCAGGTCATAGGCTGGTTGGCTAACAGAATCCGGGACTCAAAGAGTAGCCAGCGATCAGGGGCAGATAACTCTAGCTTGCATAGGCAACCCTTTCGTTCCTCATTTATGTGCCCATTGGGCAGGTCCGTCGCTCAGTGCTACCCCAGGGAAATAAATAATCGAGGTGATTTTCATTTGCTTTCATCAGCGAATGCGGGAATGCTACGGAGACACTAGCCTTTATTTTAGATGCGGGAGGAAAATGGAGATCCTTTAGGGGGAACTCACAGTAAAAAAGAACGAGAAAAAGCCATTCCGGGGAAGTACGCCAAGGCAAGCCGTCGGTCCCGACCGAAGTTCGAACTCAGGCCTTCTCACTTTATTAGTCCACCTGACTTCCGCGCCGCTAATAGGAGACTAACACCTGGCTGATGAGACGGTTGGGCGGAGAATTGAATCTCACCGTTTATCAACATCAAGAAAATCTAAAACGAACGATCATAAACTAACCGACTTTATTAACTCGCATTGACGCTAGGTGTCGATTCCCTTCGCTGAAACATACCGTTTTAATAAACACGAAGGAAGCGAATGACTGCGCAGTTACCCGGATGTATTCAGGATGGCTGAATCACCGCACGGGAGAACAGGAGGAGATAAAAGAACCTTGATACCTTTTGGATAGGTACCAGCACGACAGTTGTTCGGAAAATCGAGGAAAAGATTTATAATATAAACAGCCAGCAGATCTCAGCTTATCAGCGTGGAATAGCGCAGCATCCCAAGGGGAACTTCTTACCACCTGCGCGCACGACAGTGACGTTAATTAACGATCTCAGACCGAAAACTGCACCAAGACAATCTTGTTTACTCTCGAAGAAGCTTTAAATTCTCGTTCCGTGTATATATAGGTAGTACGGCAAGCGTCTTTCAGCTACTTTTGAAAGAATTCCGGTAAGGGACCAAGGGCACCGGAAGTGATGTCAAAATCGGACAGGCAGCCGTCTTCAGATTTGAATGTGTCGGATAACTCGCGGGTTGGGGTTGAAGCCACATCACTTATGACACCTTTATACATACACTATCGCGCAAATGAATGTGAACATGAATAAAAAATATAAGTTTTCGTTGTTTTTAATGAAAATGAAATCTTTCAATCGATAAGCAATTATTTATGGCATACACAGAAATACTGTGTCATCTTTTAAAATGATTGCATCACTTTCTGATACCGAGCTTGTAATTCAGTTTTGGCCAAGTTATTATATTCTTTTTAGTCATCAGACGTGGAATATCTTTTCTTTGTTGTCTGTGGGCATTACACCAAGGAAAAGAACAGAAGTGATCATCTTGAACGAACACATCCCTCAGAGATGAAGAAAGATTAATAGAAATGAGCAAACGATGTCCCAGGAAAAACAGTCACATGCTTAACCAGGAATTAGTAGCAGCAAGTGTCCAGGTATCATAAAAAGAAATGAAAGATGTCGATTGCTTGAGATGGGGCCGCCAAGTGTGAAAATCTAGGGGGGAAAAAAGAACAGTTGGTAACAAAGGTAATGAAGACAAACTCTATGCGTGAGATCAGAATTATGGAGGCTGTTCAAAAGAGGACTGGTGTAACGTGTTATTTCCAGACGAGAGTAATTTTTTTCTTGCTCAAAGTTAACAATGTCGATTTGAGGCATTGTTCCCACGGCGAACCCACAACCAGATCTCAAACGAAGAAGCATCCAGAGAAGTAAAATCTTCTGGGGTTGTTTTTCTGCACGAGGAACTGGCTTACTAGTACCTATGCAAAACATGATTAATAGAAATAAATATAATGAGTTTCTAGAACACCGTATCAAACCAGAAAAACGCGGTTCATCAACAGGATCTGGCTGTATGCCATATGTGAAGTAGGCAGAGGATCGCGATGGCAGATACTTCTTTCAAATTCATCCCGCAGATCTTAGATTGAGATCCGAGGATCGTGCAGCTTGTTAGACACCTGGAATCTCAGTAATGTTACCCAAATCCATGAACACACAATAAGGGCACGATATATGGGAGCATTGTTGTATTTGAAGTAGCCGTCCAATCAGACTAGACATGGAGCATCGCTGGATGAACTTGATTGGAAATTAAGCTGAGGTAAGTTTAGCACTTATCCTAAAGGGACCAAGAGGCTCAAGGTAAGTTAGCTAAAATGTCGTAAACCACGACTCCACCATTATCAGAGACCTGGACATTTTGGAGCACACAAGAGATCGTGTGATTGTTGTGGCCTTCTTCAAACCTGTCTTCTACCATCTGTGCGAAAAATGGCCAATGAAACTTGACTCGTCAGACCACATCAGTTTTCCCCAGTCCTTATCTCAATATGTGCTCCGTTGCACTAGACGAGACATAATTTCTTTCTGGTAACCGGTATCAATGGTTTATACAATGATCTATTGCCATAGTCCATTCCTGACGACGTTCTCCGTTAAGTTCGGCTTGGGATGAATGTGGATTGCCCTGCATCGGATGTCTCTGTCAGTTTGCTTGTTGTTCGATGATGCTCCGACTTCACTACCCAATACTGATTTTTATCTTTTTTGTCTGTCACGTTTGTGCCCACAATTCCCAATTGGAACAGACGCATTCTTCACTTTCCGCCATTGCTGATAAACTCGGACGACCGATATCTTCGGTCAGTCTACCATCGAAATTGTCTCGGTCACTGTGGCACACGCCAGAGGTGCACCCACTGTCGTGCCTCTTTCGGATGCTGTAATGTCTTTTCCTCCCCACCCCACATCCGCTAGGCGAGAGCTTGTCTAGCTTATATATATATAGTGCTACAGGGAATATCTGTCACATCATGTGATCAACCTAATATGCATCTACAGCTCCGATCAGGATCGAGGCTGGTAGAGCATATAAGTTCTAATAAAGTAGCCAGCACAGATGTGTGTGTGCGCTTCAGCTGCTTAGATTCTTAAAATACTTTCCAAGAGATTTCGCCAAAAGTAAGAAGATGAATAAATGGGCGGAGAAAACGCCTTTACAAGAAGGAGACCGATGTCCCTGATCCCTGGCTAAGAGACAGCACAATTGTTTACCTTTAAAACTGGTTTGACGAGAACCGTCCGTGGCGTAAAGGAAGGGAAAGAAAACCAATAAATCGTGTGGTATTCGATTTGACGGCGGATAATTATAACCAGCATCATTAGCCTGATCGGGAATGTTCTGGGCGGGCCGGATTCGACTGGGAGAGGCTCGATCGGTCACGGTCTGCTTTCTGAAGAAGGACCCGAAAATGTCCTTCCTTCTTCGCTTGGTTTGACCACATGAAAGACGGTACTCTAGCGTGCAGCGTAGAGAGATTACTGCCACGTATAGATAGACAGAAACACAAATGGTCCAGCAGAGCTAACAGTTTAAAGCTGATACGTAGTTTCTCACTTCCGAAACGATACGAGTCGACTTGATCTTTGGAATTGTTTCTGGTTTCTCGCCGGGCTACTAGCGGTCAGAAACAGAAAAGAGCAGTCATCTCAAAAATACATGAGTAAAAGTGACAAATCTTAATTTAATTTTGGTTCCGATGACTTATAGTGTCTCACGATGGCCGCTAATATGAGAACTGCTAATTAAATCCACCGCGACAAGCCCCGGCACTTATCAGCTAAAAGCAACAATTTGCTTGCTATTTGTGAATTTATTGTGTTGACTGGTGGTAGGAGTGGCAGCTTTTAACACCCTCCCCGTTCGGAAGTTATTCGTCGAAATTCCCACGAGATCATACGGTTAAGTTGTTCCATCTGTCAACATCAGCGTTATGCGCATGAAACGAAAAGGGTCAGAAAATAGAACCTCGAGTCACCCACACCTCTTACTCAATCATTACTGCAGAAACAGTTCCTTCGAGATGCGATCATATCCGGGTTGGGGGGGGGGGGGAGAGAGAGAGAAATTAATAAATAAACGTTTCAACTGATTCCGGTGTTTTCGGATGCTTTTATATCAAATCAGATGTTTGAAAGAAAAGAAAAAGCATATTCGGTTGACGACGGCCTTGTCGGAGTTTCCGGCCCCCGCTGTTTTAGACTTCTCCAAACTCTCACTTTTCCAAAAAGCAGCCCCCCACCCCCCCACTGGAGCGATAGCTGACTGTTTCAACACGCCGCCTCCGATAAGAACCAAAAATCGCACAATCTTCGATATACGAGACCGATGTTTATTAACAAAACCAGAAGATCATCACGGCTACCAGAAGTGCGCAAACCTCCGATCGCGAGTATCTCTCTGTGGCTTTGTGTAACGCTTGTCTGGTTCGGTGAATTGGATCAGTTACACCGCAAAATATTATTACGAGAAGCCTCATGAGATTCCGATGAAGCACATCCCTCTAGCATTTCGCCATTCCCAATGTTTTGTAACGGCTTTTATTAACGATATTTACTTACGTTTACGGTAAAATCGGAGAGCCGTTAACGTCCCAGTCTCTATCCCTGTTAGGCTATACCATATATATATTTTTTTAAAACAGCATATCTTAGCTTTTTTCTTACAGTATCATATTGCTCTACGTCATAAAATAATAACAGTAAACGCGAGATTTGTGGCACGAATATCTTGCTTCAATTTATCTGACTGAGAATCTGTTTTCCCATTTCCCAGCATTTTTCTTTATCACGTGATTGCTTCGTGTACAAACCTGGCAGCCACTCCAATCAAGAATGAATACTTCCGTATTATTTTCACCGCGCTAAAACAAACAAAAAAATATTTTTTTCTCAAGGATTTCGCATCTGTCGTCTATAAAAATAGATAAATAACATAATATAATATAACATAATAAAACAGCGTTTGTGCAGCTCCTGTATAATAAATATTGAGAGAGAGAGGGCTTGAATTGTTTCTTCTTAATTGTTTGTTGTTGTGTTTTTTAATCATCAGAGTTACCTTTCTTGATAGGATGACACGTGCCCCCGACACTGTGCGTTTCCAAGGTAAGGAACGTGCCAGTAGGAAAAAAAAAATTAAGACAATTCTATTCGGAAGCTACTTTTTCACGAACATTCAAGTAATTTAAAGAGTATCTACTTTCGGATGCCTTAGAGGAGTTGAAATTCTACTTACTTATTTTATTTTAATGTGTTTGAATGGATTTTCTGGTATAAGTTAACTATTTTTATGACAAACGCTGAAAGACTGGATTCTGTTCATTCACGTTCAACAGTACAATGTCACAAAATGTCGCCACTCCCAAGAATCCATCTTCATGACGTAATCTTCCGGAAGTTCAGTCTGGCGTCTCTATATTCTCTTCCTACAAATGTCTGCTTTGTTTGAACAGCCGAGTTACCTACCCCTCTTTTAGTCCAGATGAGCTAAATATAGTTAGATAAAGCAAATGAAACTCGTCTCTTTTAAAAACTACTTATCCTTTGGAGGTAGATCCTACCCAGTATTTGGTTATCCATTTGTTATCTTCTTTGGTGACCATACAAGAATTCCAAATAATTTGTTTCGGAAGTTAGAGGAAGAAGAAGAAAAAGGTAAGTTAGGCGAAATGCCATGATGAACAACAAATATTACTTCTGGCAGCGGTAACTCAGCGCGTTCAGTTGTCCTGCAATACGGGAGATTAGGGGAGAGAAAAAGACACAGCAACAACCAACAAATTGAGGGTGATTAGTCCTTTAATACGTGAAACTTATCAGGAGCCGTTTATGCGTCGTTTAGTTACGCAGAGTAAAAAAAAAATCATATCTACGGCGCCCATGCGGGTTATCTCCCCTGTCATCGGATTCGTAGGAAATACTTTGTTTTGGCTTCTTGACTTTTTAAAATGTGTAGCTAATGAACATTGTCAGCCTCCTTAATTTGTCGCCACAAGTAATCAGGGAGAAAGACGGGACATTTCAAAGACCTCTGTCTTTCCTTTGCTGTGAAGTGTTCATTTGTAACTTTTTTTAAAATTTAAAACTCATTTATATATTTAAAGGACAGGAGGAGTCTGATGATCATCTTATTTTTACGCGCATAGTTTCCCCCAGCAGCCCTCTTCTCATCTACATGTAATTAATATGCATTGATAAGCTGGTTTCCGTCGTTTCGGACACGCGGTGCTAGTCCTACATGCTGATATTCCAAGATTGCTCCAAACCGTTTTCGCCAGGGATGCTTTTAAAGAAAGTTTTGCCAATATTGAAAAATAAAAGCATCGGGGAACATTACTGTGGGAAAATGGTATCACCACCCGGTATAAGAAAGCTGTGGAAGTTAGACTGGCAGAATTAACCCCATCACTGCCCGGAGGTGGGGTGGAGTGGGGGACGGAACTCGGTGATAAAATGGTTTATTCTCAGTTGCTCGTCTTTTTCTTCATATTTGCTAAGCTCTGATACAAGTAGAAAGTTCATTTTTTTAAAAAATAATTTGTGATCTATGTGGAATAGCGCAATAAGAAATTCCACAGAAAATTGTGAAACACTTTTAAAACAAATATTAAAAAGTATACATATATATATATATATGGGTTCCTTTCGAAAGGACTAGCTAAAATCTCTTCGGTTTTCTTACTGAAAGACAGATCAGTGACGTAGCTTGATGTAATCTAAGTCTTCCGGGCTTAAACAGTTTTGAATTCAGATACGATTTCTTTCTTTATATAAAAGACTGGATGAAAGCATTTTTCTCTTTGGATTTGTTTTCTCTATATATAGTGTGCAAGAAACTATATTTCATTCAAATGAATTTTCTTTTGTTACTTTCCGTTTAGGAAAAATGCACTTTTCTTGCTGAGAATGTAACAGGAACAACAAGTTAGAAGTTTAATATAATACGAAGCAAAAAGAACCGTAAGTGTGAAGTATTTACAGTAACCTAGCGACCGGTCTTCCGGTTCTTTGCGATGGCCAATGTCGGTTGTGATTTTCTGTACCGCAGAGCGCAGTCATGACATATGATGGCTACCGGCTCAACGATCGATCGTCCAGGCGCCATTCGTCGAAGACGAACGGTTTTCCAAGTTCACCAGGTTTCTGAGGCGAGGGGTTTTGTTCGACTTCTGCTGAGCGGGCACTGTATGCACTCTTGTTATTCCAGGAACTCTGAAGATAACAGCTGTGTATTCCCCCCACTCCTGTACAGAATCGGACCGACGACAGCTTCGACGAGAATCCGGCAGGAGTTCGAGTCAACATCGCATACAGTATCTGAGCTCTTGCCAAGCCAGAAAGGGTTTGTAGGGGGACAAAAAAGGGTACAGGGGGCCACGAAGCGAGACGAGTTGTTACTTCTGCCGCTGAAGTACTCCAGATAAACAGATGTAATAAATAATCCTTCGTGTAGGTCTTTTAGAGATTCGCTGGTTATATTTACGGCATAAAGTCAGTAACCGAGTAACGGTCCAGCGATAAACTGACACATGTTCGCTTTTAACAGATGATTTTTTTAACGAAACGGAAAGTAGCTGAAAATGTCTCCATCTCTCGCTCTCCGATGGTCCTAGCAAGGTATAGTAGCTGAAAATGTCTCCATCTCTCGCTCTCCGATGGTCCTAGCAAGGTATAGTAGCTGAAAATGTCTCCATCTCTCGCTCTCCGATGGTCCTAGCAAGGTATAGTAGCTGAAAATGTCTCCATCTCTCGCTCTCCGATGGTCCTAGCAAGGTATAGTAGCTGAAAATGTCTCCATCTCTCGCTCTCCGATGGTCCTAACAAGGTATAGTAGCTGAAAATGCCTCCATCTCTCGCTCTCCGATGGTCCTAACAAGGTATAGTAGCTGAAAATGTCTCCATCTCTCGCTCTCCGATGGTCCTAACAAGGTATAGTAGCTGAAAATGTCTCCATCTCTCGCTCTCCGATGGTCCTAACAAGGTATAGTAGCTGAAAATGTCTCCATCTCTCGCTCTCCGATGGTCCTAACAAGGTATAGTAGCTGAAAATGTCTCCATCTCTCGCTCTCCGATGGTCCTAACAAGGTATAGTAGCTGAAAATGTCTCCATCTCTCGCTCTCCGATGGTCCTAACAAGGTATAGTAGCTGAAAATGTCTCCATCTCTCGCTCTCCGATGGTCCTAACAAGGTATAGTAGCTGAAAATGTCTCCATCTCTCGCTCTCTCTTCAACGGCCCTAATAAAGTTGCCAATCTCCTTGGTTCTGGTACCGGCACATTAATTTAATATAACTACAATTTCATTATTAGTTTTACTCCTGGGGAGACGAAATAAGTAATTAGTAGTCTTCGGCTCCGAGAAGGTGGATGGTTGCGTGGTGCATTTGAATATGCAGAATTAATTTACTTTCGTCTGTTTAAGCGTGCTGCCATCTAACTCCGGTCCTCGGCAATCAGGGATACTCGACTGGACAGATTAAGTACACTTGGACGACTTGCTGTGTATTGGCCCAAATGTTGGACTTTGTTCCATACTTTTTTTGTCTGCAGATAAACCTAAACACTCTGGGGAAATGTATTAATTTCTATGGCGGGAAAGACGTTCATGCTTAGCCCACTAGTGTATGTGAGAAATGAGGTTTGCCATTTGACCGGTTGTGGTTGCTTTCGATAAAATCGTCCGAAAGAATCTTCCGTACAAAGTATTAAGTTTTTACTCAAAGCAATATATATATATTTTTTTTTTTAAATATGCAGACTAGACTAACTCATTAAATAATAAAGATTACTATGCAACAAGAGAGAGGGGGAGAGAGATTTATACACAAGATTAGTATCGCTAATTACATTTGCTAGGTTGGAGGGAAGAGATGCAGAGAAAGAGAAGGTTCCACATACAAGCTAGTATCACGAAGCGGGGAGAGAGAGAGAGAGAGAGAGGAAGAGAGGGAGAGAGCAAGGAGATGAGCGAGAGATGAGAGAGCGATAGAGAGAGAGGAGGAGAGAGAGAGAAGAGAGAGAGAGAGAGAGAGAGGAGAGAGCAGAGAGAGAGAGAGAACAGAGAGAGAGAGATGACGAGAGAGAAAGAGATGAGACCGAGAGAAAGAATAAGCGACGAGAAGAAGAGGAGAGAGAGAGAAGAGAGAGAGAGAGAGAGAGAGAGAGAGAGAGATGAGAGAGACGAGAGAGAGAGAGAGAGAAGAAGATGGAGAGACGAGAGAGAAAGAGAGAGGAGAGAGAGAGAGTGAGAGGAGAGAGAGAGATTTGAGAGAGAGAGAAAGAGAGACGACAGACAGACAGCACGAGAGAGAGAGAGAGAGAGCTCTCTATTTGAGTCAACCACCTGGGTAACTGGAACTCTCCTGCCTTCGAAGCTGCCCACCTATCCCACAACAAAAACGAAAATTTCACAGTCTTTGAAAGCCGGTCGCTGATCTCCTCTACGAGGAGACACGAAGCTGAAAATCTATCTCTCTACACCAGACGCAGTTGAAACTTTTCCTGGCCCAAAAAAACTATTCAAAGAATCCAGACTGCGTGTTAACAGTGTTTTGATGGGCTAAAATGTAGGAAGCATATGAAGAATCAACGCTTAATTGGCTATAAAGCAGTTCATTTAAATTATGCTAATGCTTTCAGGTCAGCCCTGTTGCAATATTCTCTCATTGAGCTCCCAGATTTAAAGGTCTGGATTGTTTTTTAACCCCCCACAGGCCGTTCAGCACACTTACTCCCGTGCGCCATGGGCCAGAAAGTTAGCCGTCAAATAATAACTGCGCTTATATTTGCGGAATCGATTTCTCTATTAGATCCACGTCGCAGGTCGAGAGGGGAGAGGCGCAGCAGCCACTTTGGCCTGAAAACATTCGTCATCTTCGAGTCATCATCGAGCTGATAGAAACTCAGACATTTTGACGTCGGCTGTGAACTCAACTCCGTGATGAAAGGATTAGGGATAAGCGTCGGTAAAAGTGATGGATGCGCCACAGACACGTGCTACTGCTGGTCGTGAATGGATGCAGTTTTCGCGACTATCAGTGACGAATATACGTGACGTGGACAGCAGCAATCAATCACATGTCAGCTGAACGGGAAGCTGGATCACGACGAGAACGGGACAAATCTGAAAGGCTCAATCAAATAGGCCGGCTAACCGATCGAAAGATCAGGCTACATTAGACCTGTCTGGTTTAGGGTAGTTTCCCAGTTTAGGTTTAGCCACGAGGTTACAATATAAGTACTTAGAGAGCAGTCCAAAGTATTCGATGGAGGATTTTGAATGAACGATATCCACTGAATTTAGCGAATTTACTTTTAAATTAGCCCAGCACTAAAGTATATCGATGCGCATGGATATAGTTCTCTCCATCTCTCTCTCCCTCCATCTCTCCCCATCTCCATCTCTCTCTCCCCATCTCTCTCTCTTCTCCATCTCTCTCTCTTCTCCATCTCTCTCTCTTCCCCCCATCTCTCTCTCTTCCCCATCTCCATCTCTCTCTCTTCCCCATCTCCATCTCTCTCTCTTCCCCATCTCCATCTCTCTCTTCCCCATCTCCCCCTCCCTCTTCCCCATCTCCATCTCTCTCTTCCCCATCTCCATCTCTCTCTCTCCCTCTCCCTCCATCTCTCCCCATCTCTCACCTAAATTTAAAATGCCATGATTGCTTCAATAATTTCTTGGTTCCTATAAAGCAGAAAAAACAAATTGGAATGTTTATATGATATATCAGATTATAAATCATACATGTTCATATAAAATTAACAGCAAAGTAAAATTATGTAGTTATTTCAAATTACTATTAAGAGCCAATTTTCATATATAATAATGTTTTAGAATTACAGCAGAATATAAACGACCAGTTTCCTTGCACAATAAATGAAAACAGTTTTATGTAATACCATAAAATTATTTTTACAAATTTTAATGTAAAATAAAAGGGAAAATTTAAAAATGATTATAAAACTATTCTTTATTTAAAAATAAATAAAAAATAAAAGTTCTGAAATTATATCAAATTATAAACTCGTTTTAACAACATGAGAATTGCATCTAATAATGTCATTATAGATAATTTTCCATGGAGAGGAAATAAATAACAAAATTTTTTATAATTATAATCAATAAATTATGAATGTAATAAACATCAAGTTACAAATTAATATTTAACATAAAATGAAATTAAAATTTCTCTGCAATACTACAAAATTATAAATAAAGTTTTAATATAAAATAGCAAGTTAAAATATTTGATACAGTAAGAATATGAAATTATAATAAATGTAAGTTTATGACAAATAAATAAAGGACAGCTAAAATGTATATGATTAAATAACAATTTGAAATATGTCGGTATAATACTTAATTATATACAGTATAAATAAATTTTAAAAATTCATGTGCGATAATTGTAAAACTTACATCTGGAGAAGATGGGAACTCGTTCGTAAACAAGTCGGCTGAATCACCACGGAAGACGTTTTATAGCATTGAATACGAACACACAAAACGCGAAATTGCGCAATTATTTGATCTTCGTTCCGGGTGTATTTCGTGTACTCAGTAAAGATGATCTGAAATGTGTTAAAACATATATATTTTTTTTGAAATAAAGATTCCCTTTCTATAAATAGTGGATCCATTTTGGTACTCGGCAGAGCCGCATCCGATAAGGGCCATTACGATTGATTATAGCGGTAAGCGGCTCAGCTAATCTACCTAAGATTATCTCCCCTATTTTTTTCCTTCTTTGACAGGTATTTTGTGTTTGTATGTCCCCTCGTGGGATTAGATCACCACGTCGACTGTGAGATTTGTTGGTTTCTACCTTTTGTTCCCAGACTGACCTTCAATCTTCGGGATGGAATTATTGTTTCTGGGAGGGGGGGGGCGGGCAGCCTTGCGGCTCGACTAAGATAATTAAATCCAAAACAGAGTTTCTGTAATTTCTCTAATTCTGTGATTGCTTTTGGTTTGGAATGGATTTGTTGATCACGTGTAGAGGAGAACTCAACATGCGCATTGCAGTCTGAAAGGGGAGATAACTCTCTCCAACAGACACGTGGTTGTCAGAATAGTTTCGAGCGTCAGTTCTGGAAAACCGTTACTATGACAGCGTGGTTGTACATGCATGAAGCTAACAAAAAACAAACAAAGCAAACCAGTTCTTTTAAAACTGCCACGAGCGTCTCATAGCGCCTGGAAATGGTAAGGTGTGGAATCAGCGAGGTTTCTATGTCTCTGCCTAGTTCAGATTTTGCCATTGACGAGCGAGCGAAGCTCCCGGCTTTCCTGCATTAGCAAGATGTGGCAAAGATTTGATCTTTTTCTGTCCGGGTTGTTTCCGAGCTTATTCGTCTCAAGTTCAGAAAGTGATCCTAAAGGTCTTAATCTATTTCCAAATCGGCTGTCGTCTTGGCACTGTGACAGATGGCGCCACCTTACTGCAGAAGGTGTCGAGAGCTGAAGGGGGGGGTCGTGGTTAGACAACCGTATGGGCTGTTTGAGAGAAGCTGATTGCACGATTCAGCAGTCATCAGTTTAAAGGTGGATATTTGAAAGATCATCTAGGCAGTGAGTAATTCCCACTTGGCCGACTGCTAGCGCCATTACCGCAACATTTATGTTTATTTATGTATCGGGTGTTGACTTGGAAACCTAAAAAAAAAAACTTATGCGGCTTTTTTTTTTAAAATTCTTCTCTCAAACTCTGTCCAGCTGTTGTGAACTGCTGGAATTTTCACTCATCAGAAACCAGAAAAGATACCGATCTCGCGAATGCTTCTTAATTATCTGTTTCGCCCCTGCTATTCTGCGGCTCTTGTTGACATCTGTGATAAGAATTTTCGTAAATCCCATTAAATTTAAAAAAAAAAAAAATTCCTACGTAGCTGTCGTTTCAAATTCACAGCATTAAAGATTTCTGCAAGTCTTCCAGGCCGATGCACACGTCCATTTGTAGCTTAAGATCTCTTCCAAACTGCTTCGCATTCTGCCCATATTCTCTCAACATTTTCGTGATACATCATGCTAGCCGAACATCTAAAAACCCATTTTTCTTAAAGTGTACACAGCTTTTTATTTTAAAAAAAATATCGTTCTGAGAATTCCTCCATCTCCAGTTCTCCATAGTTACTAAAATTCCCATTGCATAAATTAATACAATATCATTATATCGAAAATTACTTCAGTGACTATAATATATGTTTCTCATATTTAACCGTTTAGTTTATCTGATTTTTCTTGATTACCTTGCCGTAAATGGCAGTTATCCCTCTTCTTTGTTTAAAAATAGCTATTTTCGCGACAATGTAACTGGAAGTCGATTTTAATTACTTGATAAATTTTCAGAATATAATTAATGTACAAGGATTCAATCTATACAACGTAGGAAAATTACAGTAATTTTAAATGGGTTCAGCAGTAAATATCCTCTGATTTCTCAGGATGCAGCATGATTCTAGAGAAAAAGTCATTCACGTGTTCCTTTGTCTGCATTGAAAAAAAAACACAAAAGTAACATTTATGCATGGCATCTGCCTGGCATTTACGATAATTTCTATTCTCTGACATATATAAATAATAAGTTTTGCGACTCTTTATAGCAGTCGGTAAGAACATTTCAGAAAAGTTCTTTGTCCAGTAGTGGCATGTCCATTAAAGGCAGCTCTCTCCCGTCTTCCATACAGAAAAAAAACTGATTTGAATTCTTCGTTTAATTTAGCCCATTTCCTCGGTAATAAATAGTAGTTTCGGCAAAAAAATTAAAAGAACCTAATATAGTTACTGAATTTTAACAATATATCATAGAATTTGTGGCGTTCTCTGATAATGGTAAAAATCTAGATACATTTTCATACTTGACTAACAAGATTAGGAAAGTTTTCTCTCTCTCTTTCTCCGAATGTTTATATATATATGCGTGTTTGTTTTATGTTTTATGGACATTCTCTCCAGATAATTAAAGTACAGGTCTATGATTTATAAGCTGTAGGTAGCTAGGTCAAGTGAAACACCACATACACATTCGCTTCTGCATGCGTGTCAATGTAATGGAGTTACTGTCACATATTTGTACGAAATGGCAGACGCCCCGTTGCTGATTGATGCTTTCCTTAAGCATTCCTCACCGATGAGAGATCCCCTGTTGTTTTTTCTTCTTCTTCTCTTTTACTTACGCTCACAATGCGGGTAAAAATTTTTTTCTGGACGGAACGTCCACAGGAGCGATTGCATTTTCTACATACCGAGTCCCACCACCCATTTGTCTATTCTCAGCCGCACGACGTACCAAAAAGGCAGAATAAAAACAAAATCTGTGGAGTGAAAGCCGGCTGAGATAATTACATCTCCCTGTCTCCAGACGCAATCCACAACTACGAAATCTGAATGAAAATAAAGAATTATTGAACAAATCTGGGGAAATCTTTGCCAACTTTTATCCGCACGACTCTTCTGTGTACGAATGGCATCCATTGTGTTGCTAATGGGATGTGAATGCTTTTATTTGTAATGGTTACTTTTTCTTAAAACTATAACAGTAGGAGCTAACGGGGTTAGATATTACAGCATCAGTGATTCTTAACTAAATAGAGACGAGGCTCTGTAATCGACGTCACATGCCCGCATAGAGACGAGGCTCTGTAATCGACGTCACGTGTTTGCATAGAGACGAAGCTCTGTAATCGACGTCACGTGCCCGCATAGAGACGAAGCTCTGTAATCGACGTCACATGCCCGCATAGAGACGAGGCTCTGTAATCGACGTCACATGCCCGCATAGACAGCGAAGGTAACTGGTTCCTAGCACATTTACCAGCTAAGAAAAGCAAAAACAAACAAAAACAAGGGAAAAATAAGGTCGCGAGATAGAACTAGGGTCTGTCACCTAGGAAAGACGATTTTTGTTGTTTTCTTTACGTGCTTTATTATTATTTATAACGTATTACAAATCTGCGACATTTGTCTTTTAGGTAAATGATATTTATTATTTCTTTATAGAACAAACCATTATTAAAAATTTTCATTTATTATTTTTATTATTATTATTATTAACTTCAATTTCCACCTTCAGTTGATTTTCCTCCCTTCTCTCCGTCTGAATACGAATCAGATGCTATCAGCCCGATCCGATTTCGCAACACACCCCCCCCCCCTTTTTAGGGAGTAAGGCATTTCAGTAGAAATGTCCTCCCCTCTCCGTCATCACCCCAATCTCTCTCCCCCTCCCGCTCGCTGTCAGGTTTTTCTCGCTATCGTCGTCTGCCTTCTCTCCCTCGTCCACCGTCGTTCATCCCCAGCCGAGTCACGATCAGGCGACAAGCGGGTACGACCCAGCATCGCAGTCCGAGAAACTCTCCCTCGTCCCCATCTCTGCTCCACCAGAAAAAGGGACAATCACAGTATGCGAACCGTCCAGCGGCGGAAAAACCAGTCGCGCGCATAACAGAACTACTGGTGTGCGAGCTTACACATTTCTGAACCGCATTAACACTTTAAAGACGCTACTTCTTTTCCCGGCCCTTAACACGTGTTCTTCAAACAACGTCAATCCTTTAATTACCCTTCGCATGCTGTTGTATTATTTTCAAAATCGAGCAACCCCCGCGAAAAACGTGACGTCTGCTTGTCGTCATTGTTTTCTTTTAGAAGTGGAAACGGCTAGTACGGTTATAATGAGATTCAGGGTGCCGAGGAGTTGCCTCCCTTGCCTCTTTATTATTTCACTACCATAATGAAATGTACCTAGACGTTGTTCTCGTGGCGCGGACGTTGAAGTAAGGCATCCAACCGGCAGGATCGTCTTAAATGCGTCGGATTTTAACGGAAACGGGGCAGCTTTCCCCCCCCCCCCAGCACAGGGCGTCTGGCTTCCAATTGGGCGACGATCTCGGCTGTGACCGGAATTCCGTTCTAAACCGCCTTCCACGATGTATTCTCAGCGTGGAGAGATGTAGGCGTAACTCGACCGAGCACCGTCAAGGCGACGCGACGACCGCCCCGAGCGCAGATTTTAGGCTTTGATTGGGTTTCTGCTGGAAAGGAAGTAAACTATCGAGACTAAAGGAAATGGCGCAATCCTCGATGCCCGAGCGAAGGCAAACTCTTCGATACAAGTCCGTCGCAAGTTGTCGGAGAATAAAGGGATTTGTAAAGTAGATGTCAGGGTGTAGTGACCTTCTCCCGGTATTTTGCTTAGCCTTGCTGGAGCTGGTAAATAAAAAAGATTGAAAATTTATCCTTCTCCGAACTGATTCGTTTTCTTTTGGCTCTTCTCAAGCGAATCGGAGCGATGGATGTACCCGATGTAACGCTGGCTATCTCGTCTTTACGTTCTGCCCCCTGGCGGCGTTTTGATTTCGGAAATTACCAGGCTCATTTCTGATGTGCGGTCGCGTGCTGCATATAACAGATTTATTTTAAAATCATCTTTCGAAGAACGTGCTGTCCTTTAAGGTAAGTTATTGTTTAACTTCTTTATGAGGACGTTAAGTTATCGCGGAAGTACTGGTTACGGAAAGTAGAGGGGACCGTCAAACAAACCTACATTTAAGAGATTCTTCCCTGTCGCCATCATCAGCGAACCAACAAAGAGATGTAATTTCATACATGAAAGCAACTTGTGAGGAATTAGTTCAACGTAAGAACTTTGGCATCAAAGTAATTCGCAGAAGTACCGTGACATTAAGGAACTAGTAAACACATTTGGCTCCAAAGTAGGACTTTCCATTCTCCAAGGTTATTTATCGATTCTAGCAGTGGCGAGATTTATCGAGACCAGTGCAGAAAGGTCGACTAGATTTGGGGCAGTCAGCTAGAAAAAGTCAGTATCAGGGAATCATCCGCAGTCATGTGATCACAGTATCACAACCAATGATTGCGAGCACCTTACTTATCATAGGCAGGTGAAAGAGGCGATTCACTTGGCCCTAGAATCCAAGATACATAGTAAACCAGGGGTGGAGGTTCGCAGAATCCGGGTATTACTGTTAGGTTTGAATATCCGAAAAAGGCGATGACCAAAACTTTAACAAATAATTGGTGAGTTATTCCAAAGAATAGAAGCGGTTTTGTGATAAATGAAGTCTTTGTGGACCAGAGCACTTCTCTCAGCACAATATCCTGATGATGGTGGCAGCGAAACGACTTAGAGGATAGCGCATTAGCTTGTTTAGCTTTAAAAAATAAGGTAATAAAAACTAACCTCTGCAGAATTTCTTTCCGACCACGTAGAACAGAATAATTTTCAATGAAACGATTCAAAAGCTCGGAAGCTGGTAATCGTGTAATGAAACAGACGGTTTTTTTAATTTTAAAAACTTTGATCTTAAACTTTATTGATCGTCTAAAATATGTGTACGTCCATATATATTTGCTTAATTTAAATGATGCACAGCCTCGAGGGCTGCACTAAATTAAATGTCTATAAACTGTCGGGTGTTCAGCTTTAACGATCTAAGAGAGAACATCAGCAGAACTTATAGCATTGAGGACTGCACCACAACATGAATCTCCTAAAAAGAAATGTATGATAAAAGCTGACATTAATTATTCAAAGATGTCAGAAGTTTAGAATTTTAATGATTAAACGAGTAGAAAGTTTTCAAAGTTATTGCTTATTTCGTGAATGACATATGGGTTATTTATAGATAAACTATTGCGTCAAATGAAGAATTTCTACATTTTACAAGATTTGTAGTACTACACACGCCGTCTTTGTATAATACACAAATTTTTCAAATAGTAAAGGATTAATAATGTAAAAAAAAAAAACAACAACAAGCAAATATTGAGAATCCGAAGGATTAATCATGAAAAAATAAAGTTGTTTTTGACTTCGAGGGATTTCTTGCATTAAAGATGAGTCGGCATAGAAACTATTTTTTCTTAAGTCAAAAGGCTGAAATGTTACAGTGGCAACAGTAGGCGATCGCGTAACAGAAAAATGTTTAAATTCGAAAGACTTATGACTTTAAAGTTGAGCCATAGGGGGAAATGGCTTTGTAATGAATAGTTTTGCGACGAAGCGGCGATTTTAAAAGTTGGTAGGTGTAAAGACTTTAAAGATGAGCCATCATATAAATGCCGCTGCAACTAGCTGCTGTGTCAAGAAGAAGCAATTCTAAATATGACAAATATAAAACATTAAAGATGAACTATCGTGTAAATTTCTTTATAATGAAAGAAGGTTTAACCAAAGAACAATCATATATAATAAAACAAATTTATAAACCACAATTAAAAAAGGGAAGAGGTTTTGTGCCTTAAGAAATAATTTCTAAGAAGGGGACACTTAAAAAATTATTTCGTTTGTGTTCAGCATACTAAAGTCAGCTGGAACATTTGGAAAATTTTTTAATAAACAAGTCGAACAAAACCTATCGATTCTTAGTTATAACTGAATGTTCCTGCTGCAATCTGCTTAGGAATGAAGTTATTTTGTTCAAAACTTATAAGCCGTAGTGCGTTTAAAATTAAAGCCAAAAACAATGTTTTTACAATTTTTAAATCTTAGATTTGCCTAATATGTTTCTAGACAAATAAAAATTATGAATTTAACTGATTTAACTTCAGTTTTGAGTCATTTTTCTCTAATAACATTTTAAATATTAAATATTGCCTATAATTATATTTTCATCCGATTTCAAATATAGATTTTTAACATAATTTTTGCTTTTTAAAATTTAATAATTTAAATTGAAAGAAAGTGCACAAAATCCTATTATGAGATTTTATGGGCATGATTACTATTTGAACATTAATAGATCTTTATAGATGCTTGGGCCTTCCACCTCATCCAGTGAAAAAGAGGAAAAAATATTACTCAGTTAATGTTTTTTTTTTGCAACTACTTTGGCTTTATGATCTTCGAATCTACGGTCCAGATACTTTTCGGGAGAAATTTTACAGCCTCTAAAATCGCCGTCTTTTTGTAAACCATCTATCTAAACCCGAGGAAACAGTTTCTTGACGATTCCATTAATCCTTTAATAATTCCTGTCTACAAAGATATAGGGGTCCGTTCCGCTTTCTCTCTACCTTAGTTCTGAACTCCCGTGGTTTCGTGGCATTGTTCTCAGTGTTTACTTAGCCAGATCATCGTAGTCACCTTCTCTTCCTCCAATCTTTCGCGCAACAGGGTTCTAAGCCACCGCTTTTAGTTTTGGTAATTCTCCCGCAGCTAAAACTCCTAACTGCTGTTCTTTAATGTTCCCTGTCACGTGTTTGCTAATGATTGTTCTATAGATCATGGATCTCCTCCAAGCTCTGGCCAAGCCTTCTGAAGTCTTCAGCCTCAGGCACCACGAACGTATTTCGAGCTGCTTGTATGTAAAGACGTTCTGGGAAGAAATCTATTACGTTTACTTCTGGAAAACGCTGCTGGCGAACGACGACACAGATCGAAGTTAAATTCAAATATCGCCTCCGGGCTGTTATCATAGCACAATCCAGCCAGAATTATGATTATTATCGTTATTGGAAGCGGCTTTTTTATTTAAAAAGCTTATTTCATTCTATAATAACTGTCATTGTTTGGGTAGCCTTTATCTTTAAAACCACAGAGTCGATATTGTCTCCTCTCGTTTAAGTTGTCCGGTTTTCGAATGAATTATTACGCGTTCTCAGTTAATATTCTTCCTCGCACCTACCAGCCTTCCCCGTAAACAACAACAACACAACAAACTGGTTGCTGGTACTATTTCCTCATCTTTTAATATATCTTAAAGCTTAATCTGTAAGTAATAAATATAATTACGTTTCACAGTAAATAATCTCTCCGGAACAATATAATAAGTCGCTGCAACAATTGTGGTCTTTTCTGGTAGTTCACCGATCCCTGCAAGGGAAACAACCCTGGCGAGCAAGAGTAGTGTCACGGCTGTCCGCCATTCTTGTGCCACGCCACTTCCGAGATGAAACCTTACAACTTTTCATATTTTAGATGTAGTGGGAAAGGAAAGAAATAAGAAAACCAACGTGGCCGGCTGGTGAAGAAAGAGGGATAGTACGCCAAACCGAATCAGTCATCTGTGGGTATCGATCTCGGTCGGGCCCTCGACCCAAGCAGTCCAATAAGCAACCCACCAGACTACCGCGCCGCCTTCGAGATTTATGACGTAAAAAGATAAAAGGCATTATTTATTATCAGAAATAGTTTACTAGACCAAACATATTTTTAATACTCTTTCAAGGAGCTGAATAGTAGACTCCTGTAAAGGGGAAGTAGATACTGACCTTATGCTCGTATGCAAGTCATAAAAACTAGTGTTCTCCAGAAACATTAGTAAGCCACTGATAATGTCTAACGCTAGATCTCGCGATACTATGTTCTTTATTTACCATAACTATGGAAACTGATGTTACATTACAACATTAACTCTTTGACATTGATCATACTCTTGAGATTCGTGGTTATGAAGTCATTTAACGATATACTCACCATACCTTGTAACTCGTGGTCAAAGCGAGTCACCTGGAAGGATCCTGAACAATGAGCTGGTGATCTGGTCATTTTATGCATCATGCAAGGTTCGTATTAAAAATGTATTTTATATTTTCATTCGCACGCTGCTTCTTGTGCCAATTGATATGTTAAACAGGTACTGGTCCTAATACTTTGAAGGCAGCAGATTTCACATTTATTATGTAAAGTATCGCAAAATCTGGTTAAAAATCGCTTTCAGTATTTGGTAGGAGCATCTCGTGCATAGTGAAAGTCTTCCATACTCAGATTATCAATGGTGACCTGGCTCACAGATTTCCATAAACTTTTCAGATATTCCTTTTATTGATGTTGCGAGGTTACTATATCTGGCCCCGTAGATGTCCATCAAGACAACACGCTTCCGCTTAAATGAGCTAATGTCGAGGTTTTGCGGAGTGCGAGGAAGAAGCTGCGGTAAATTACACATCTAGCGGTTTAGCATATATAGCATATTGCTCCACCCCCCCGCGGTGATTGTTTCTGAGAATCCCTTGATCAACTACGAGTAGGGTTTGCATTTTCAAGAGATGGATCCGTAACCGGCGGAGTTTATAAGCTCATCGAAAAATGCATGATCTGTTTGTCGCGTCAGACGTAGTGCCACGGTTGTCCGCTAGGAAGCGTTGCTAACCCCGCGTCTCGTCGACTAAGCAGGGAAAAACCACACTGGAACTCTTCGATATGCGGGAGGAAGCCGTGCTAGGAGGATACGCCTAACTGAGCCGATTTCGACCGGGATTCGAACTCGGACCCTCAGATAATGTTTTCTCACAATGAAAGAAAAAAAATTAGAGATTCACATGCGGGTCAAATGATTAGAATTGGAAAAAGCTCGATTTGTCTCTAAAGACCACGAGACCGATACACAAGCGGCCAGTCATTACACCGTCTGTATGGTTCACCTATGGCTCCACTTCTCGAATACTCGCTGGCTCAACGTCTACACGGTTGCCGCTAACCTGGCAGGACGTCCGAGACGAGGGTCCTTCCTCCGTAGACAGACGGAGTATTCGACGGTCGAGACGATTTAATTTACGGAGACGAGTCCCGATGCCGAGCTCGATTAAGCGTAACCGATCTGATAACGAGGCCGTCTCCCTGGCGGCAGAAATGGCAGCGAGATTGCGTCTGGAAGTTGGTTTTTCCGCTTAACCGTAGAATCGCTTCCTCGTCGGAGAATTAAAAAAAAAAAAAAAAAAAAAAAAAAAATGGGAGGGAGGGGAAATGACTTGGAGAATGTCCAAAACCGTCCTGTTTATTAAAGCGACTTCGGGACTGACAGCTCCAGACTAAAGAGTGAACCGACCAAGTCGATTTTATTAAGATAAAGCGAGATTTTCTTGTCATGGGTTTCTGTTTTCTTCCGCCGGCGAAGTTGTCAAGATTCGCCGGCAGGAGGCGCTCCCCCCCCGCCCACTTACGGCCCGTGATGAATTATCCTGACCGGATCCTCTGCAACCTAAAGTCTGTAGCCAGTTATATGAGTGGGATTCAGCGGAAAGTTGGTTTTGTTTTTTTGTTTTTTTTCTTAATATTTAATCCCGGAGACTGAAAACGGATTGTTTTGCGTTCCTTACTGGGGTCGAGGATAAAAAGGATCTGAAGATAGACGAAGCAGGCGGGAAGGAAGTAAACCCATCGACGGTACAGATCTGTGCTTGCCCTTCCTTCGAGCCGAGGCGCCGCCAACTCGATTAGTCAGCTGTGGATGATGCGCATCCACTTTCTGCCTCCCCATATCCTTGATCTAGTCGGACGGGTGACATGGCCGTTATACGACTTTCTATCACTAACTCGGAGAAAAGCAAGTTCCGAGAACCTCTGGTGATGCCAACCGCCAAGTCGAAGCCACCTAATGGACCCAGACAGGTTGGTTACGCCGGCTCGTCTCCAGCCGTACGTGTTAGTGACGGCCGATCCAGGTTGCTGGGCTCCTTGTGAAAATCGCCTTATTTAAGGTAGTGACCGTTTGTTCTTTCTTTCCCCCTTCTTTTTACTGTTATTTTGAACAGCCTTCAGGTATATTCGAAAAGGCATTTGAGGTTTGCATTAAAAAACATTTAAGAAATCTTTCCTACGCTGTTGCGACATCGATCGCTCGCTCACGGCTCCAACCAATGGCCACGTGGAGAATTTAAAATGGTAAATTCCAAGGGAGGACCGCCACTCCACGATGTCTTGCCACGACCGATCGCCCGCCTTCTTGCTAAAAACGATTCTAACCTTATTTTCCGTAGTTTCACTTTAAAGAGTGAACACGCGAGGGGTCTATACGTCCTTTGTTCTGGTTCTAGCTGCCGATGATATTACAGCTCCCCCTTTCGCTGCTATTCTTGCTGTCGTTGAGCGAGTTGGACTTCCGAACGAGGCTCTCTGTCAATGGCATCGCATCCCGTAAAGACAAGTGGCCCGTTCTCTGTCGAGTCGTCCTCGTTACTGAGAGATGTTCGTCGAGCCGACAAGCGGCCCCGTCCACCCGACACCGGGGGGCCCCAAGGACCCGGTCGGTCTCTCTCACGTCGGGCAACTTCCTTCCCTGCTATCACCGACGTAGTGCTTGTCGCTGTTATCTCAGATGTTGTCGCTGTGTTGCTATCGTTCCGGAATTTCTCCTCCTCGTCTATTTGCTTTCCTCATTGTTTTATGTTTGTTCGTTCCTAAGTCTTTATCGTCGGTTTTAATAAGAGATTATTAGTTTATAAAGCAAAAACAATAATACAAGAAGCCTCTAATTAAAAAAAAACCCAATAAAGTAGCTTTAATTACGAGGCTGTTCCTAGCCCAATTAGAGTAGTATACTGTGCGCTCAGCATTCTGATCCATTTCTAATTTTAAATTGCTTTACTATCTCCACTAAACATGATGGCATCCAGGCAGAACGCAGCTGAACTGTTGTACTGTTATTTATGTTAAAAACCTAGGCCGTTCTGTATTTTACCTACCAATTATAAACTGACATTCTGCATGGACCATTCCTAAAACCGGTATTTGTTTTTTGTACTCAGAAGCAGATATCAGTTGTCTCGTTTATACTTGTCCCAAGTGAACCTAAAACACTGATGTCATGGATCTTTTTTAAAATAAGTTGTAACCGTAGTAACCTACGATCCGTTCGGTGACGTCTCGTTTTACAGAGGAAATGTTACCGAGAAGGTCGTGATGGACGACAGCAACTACGATTAGCTGCTGAGTGATGGGATCATCTCAACATCCAATCAGTTACACGACCTTTCTGCCAACAGCTCGGTGGGTCGAGTCGTATAAAATAACGATGTTATTGCAGATTTTATCCGTACGTGCGCACATCTTAGCGATAATTTTTTTTTTTTTTTTTGTAATTTGAACAAGTTTTCAACCACGACACGACGCCATGTCGCACTGCTTTGCAACGTGCATTGCCTGTTATTTCATGTCAATTGGCGCGGAAATAACGTCCGGGGTTCGACGACTAGAAAACTTAAAAAAAAAAAATATTAAAATATCTCTCTGTTTCTGCATCACTGTGCGCAAACATCGATTGTTCTTCGAGGAAATCATACCGATTTAAAGGTGTGTGTGTGTGTGAGAGATCGAGATCGAGATCTGGATTTGGTATTTATCTATTTATAATTTATAGCATCTTCCCCCCAAAGCAATAACGACGAGAACTCACAATTTGGTTCCGAACACCTAACGACATAGTTGATACAGCAGATCAATGGCTTGTAGGGTCGTCGCAGTAAAGCTACACATGTGATACGGTTTTCCAGAAAATATATAACAGCTGCCTAATACATGTATTGACAGTGTACTTTAAAGATGTCCTTTCGTGGTATTTTAATAGTTACAACGGTGCATGGTTCCACTGCCCTATTCGATTACTTTTATTAACTTATTCAATTTCAAATTATCTTTTTTTTTTTAAATAGCCTGATCGCTTGCTTGAGATTATTATAACTTGATTAAATTGATTGCCTTTTCTTTGTTGTAACGAATACTGTTGCCTGCTGCTGTATCATATAATAGAATTAATTAAATAGGTTTTTACCTTTATATAGGCCAAATTTAAAAGCTTGATATATATCGGACCGACTTCGACATTAGAACGTTCGTTCTTACAAGTAAATAAAAGTTTAAAGCATTAATCTTGGCCTTTTCTGTCTACGCTTTTGTAATAATTTTATACCAATAATAAAAAAAAAAAACCTGAATACTTTTAAATGCTACTTAGGTTATCAGCGGTTTTATCAGTAATAAATACTAAAAAAGGATGCAATATTTATCGGTTACTCAACTAGAATAAATGATTAACGCACAATTTCGGTTTATCACGTGACAAAGCAATTAGCACACACACGCAGATACCTTTATTATCATCGTCCACAACACATTCTAATTGCAAGCTCGTGAAACATAACAATAAGAAAGACAGAGGAACAGGTAAATAAATGAAGGATTCGGGGGGTTATGTTACTGCCAAAGCGATTTAGTCACAAAGAAAAATAAACCGATGGATCAGTTGGGTTCCACGATATCTGGATTTATTACATCGCTGCTGCTGCGGGAAAGTTGAGGAAATTTCAAATAAACGGGTTCTCCTGTTTTTTATGACTTTAGAATTTTTTATATTATTATTATTATTTATTTTTTTTTTTTTAGAGAGAGACGAAGATTCATTAGATTAGTTAACATCTGGAGGCTGTGCTGTTTTTGTAGCTTTCGCAAATCACGGACCACCGACTGCAAGTCTCCCGACACTGAGACTTCTCTCATCGTCGAGTTAGAGATGACCAGCAGTTCAGCTCCATCAACGGCCGATACGGTCTCGCGTGATTTACAGGGCCGCTCAGCCTCGGGGACCCGGCTCCCTCAACACCGGAAGCAACGTTCATGTCTACAACGAGGGGCCGTAAAGCCGATGCCCGCACTTGCATCGTATATTATTCTAAGCAGAGAAAGAAAAAACAAAAAAAAAGACGAGCGATGAGATGCCACGTGCCAGCCGTTATCCAGAATTCCAGTCGCTCGAGTCCCTCCTCCTCCTCCTCGGGCGGACTACGGTTGAATTCAGCGCGTTGACCGTGATGTTCGTTCTGAGCCGCCTTCTGGACATCGGCCCCCGGACTCGCGGCTGTCTAAACTTTGTGGGATCTCAGGCCTGCCTCCGAAAAGAAGAACTCCCCGAGCCTCTGCAATAATAGACGAGTCAAGTAAAGAGAATCCGCTGTCCGACGGCACGCCAAAACCAATACCAAACAATAAAATCAACCAACCTTCAGATTGACATTTAAAAGCGACTATTGCCAGGCAGTCAAGAGACTTGAACCATGCATGGGTTGGTATCGGCATTTACACAATTAACCTTTTATCTGTCGGAAACCGTTTTTATGTTTTGCCAGTTACCATGGCAATAAATGGGGTGCATCGTTCCTAGAGATGTTTAACACGTGATAAGCTGTCGAATGTACACTGTATTATTTCCCAGTATGCGATCGCGAACGGTATAGTCAAAGCTTTTTTTCACTGCCTATAAGATTTGTTCTCGAGCCATTTCCCGACAAATATTAATTACTCGAGTTTAGTTATTAGCATTAAATTCTTGACTGGGAAAAGATGGCAAAATCAAGAGCATTTTTTTTATATATAAAGAAAACTTATGGCAAAAAAATTCAATTATCACTTTTAATTCAACTTAATGTCCTTTTTATGCAGAATGCATTCGAATTCTCCACTATAAACGCATTAAAAACAAATCTGATTCCGGTTAATCATTAACATTAATTCCGAAGTAGTTTCTTCCACGCAGATTCCTGTATTACCCCATCTTCATTATTACTTACATTGGAATGGTTTTACTCTGCTAGTTCTTCTCCACCAAAAACACCTGAAGCATCCCACCGTCTCCCCGTCATCAGCCTCCCAAGCTACTCTCGCTTTTCCAGGTTTGCCTCCCTCTTCTCCATCCTCCCTTATCGCCTTTCCACCAGCTAATTCCTGTGCGCCTGTCGTCGTCATCACTATTTCTACCGTATTTTCTATCAGATCTGTCACTTCCAAACCTGTATCCATCCCCCGGTTCTTTCTGCTCTTAGTATCACTACAAATTTAAGCAATCGGAAATACTACAATCTTTAAACAGAGACGGTTACATCATTAAAATGCAAGATAAACAGGTCGTAAGATTCTAAAGATACTGAAATTTGACATAATATTTAATTCCACTTGTGTGGGGGGGGGAAAGCAAAAGGTGATCGAACGCTGTAAGAAGCAATGTAGAGAATCTATGAGTCTCATACATCATCGTAATAGAGATGAAAATGTACTATTAATTTGTACGGATATCCAATGGAGAGAAAAGAAAACCACAAGATGATTGACTTCGTCAGTATTGGAAGAGGTCGCATCGTCTGCGAATGTTTGAAACAAATCATTTAAATTACTCCACACTCCCAGATTGTGTATATTCAGTGGCAGAAGAATTCCTGAGTCTTAAATGTCTGCAAGAGACGCCGGATGTGCGAAAGATCGAAGAATATGGTTGGGCATTCCTCAGTAATGATGGTGTTAGCCTCATGGAATTATATAAATGTCTTGAAACGTGAATCGTGGAGCCAAGGTCGAACATGCTTCAACAGGGGGCAAGTCTTTCCAACCATGATGCCTTGTCCAACAACTGTAGTATTTCTTTAACAGGGGGCGATTTCTGCCAATCCCCGTCACTGACATCACTCACGATTCACCTCTAAGCTTACAGACATCTAATTTACCACTGAACCTGAAATGAAAGTGTTTACTGCTATCAGCAGAGGCATTGGCTTACCATTAAATAACTTTTCGTGAAACCTCCTAGCAGATCTTGAACGAACCCTGAAAGAACACCTTAGAATAAACCGTACGGCGGGAAGTTCTGTTTCAAGTTTAAATGTGTCTAAAACTGAGTGGCGTTTGAATTGATCCGATCGATATAAGCGTTGGTCTGAGGCTGTGACACCGGCTCCGCCATTAACGCCGTCAGAGTTTCGTCATAAGCGATTTTGGTATTACGTCACGTGTAGAGAAACAGTATTCTGCTCCGGTCTGAAAAACATGTAACAGACTGGGCGAGTAGAAAATAAGTCGTATAAAGACACCGACAAGGTCATCTGGCCATAACCTGGGCTTTTGGAAGACGATTGAATGTAACACATTCTATTAGCAATTATTTAGCCATTTTGGAGATATCTTTGTTTGCATACTTAAAGTTAATTTACACGTGTAGCATTTCTGGTGCTTCATTTTTCTTTGATACATGTTAAAACAGTCTCTTTGGAATAGTGTCCTCCAAAAATTTCGCATACTTTGACTTCGGAAACAAAACACGCACACCCAAGTGGTGCAAAGATGGGCTTTCCTACCTGAGCCACAGTCTGAGGAAGAATTAGCTCGGTTATCTAAAAGAGAAGAATTAGACTACGCATTCCATGGTTGGAGAAATATTTGTAAGAATATATGACTCATTGATACATTACTCTGAAGGACCTAGAACCTTTATTGTTCTTATATTATAGTCAGCATGTGCTACAGGTTGGGCTGAGTTTTGGTTCCTTAAACAACCAACCTACTTCAATTCGCTTTTGCCCCTTTCCTGACTAAAGGGGAATCGCCGCCATTGCTTCTTGGACAAATACCGAACCCTCTTTCCGTAATTAGCAGAGCAATTGGGGGGGGTTCAAGTTATGTTGGAAATGTCTCGATTCTTATAATTCAAGAAAGTTTCCCGACGGGACGCCCACCTGTAGCGATTCTATTGTTTATATTGGTCTCTTGATCCCGCGAGGTCGGTATTACAGCCGTCACCCGCCGTCTTGGGCGCGTTACCAGACAGCGGTAACAGGGTTTCCCTTCACATATCCGCCGCGACCACTTCACGCAGCATCCAACGTCTGTACTTACCCGCAGCCAGGTCGTTCGCAAGATCTCTGCTGGCTCGTCGTCTGTCACTTAGAGAACAAACCCCGAGGTACTTGACATCACCTTTGGAGAGTTTGGGTCCTCGACTGCCTGTCGTTAGCAGTTCGAGTTTCACGTATCCTCTTCAGCGTCTTGCACACAGTTCCTGAAACATAGAGTCCGTCCGGAATCTCCCGCATCAAGGGTCTTTCGCTCGTTTGATTTTTATGTGGTTGTCATATGATATTTTCTTCCCAGGAGCCATTACATTCCCTATATCAGGACATCTCAAACTATTTAAAAAAAAAAAAAAAAATCTCTTGTACCACTCTGGCCCCTCATAAAGTCGAAGATTTAAAAAGCATGACGTGTAAATAGGGTCCGCCAAATTTCGACACACCTTCTATATATGTACGTACCGGAGTCCATTCAAGGTCCAGGCAAGTTGTCGCTTACCACAATAATGTTGTTCACAGTATGTCGCTTACCACAACAATGTTGTTCACAGTAACTCATAAGGAACTGAACGGGGGCCTACTACTAGCTGTCAGTGAGTTTGAAAATGAGCTAATGTTTACAATACCAAAAAGGATATCATACGCCTGACAATGCTGGCCTAATAATTTCGTGTGGGCCCACCAAAGGGCATATGACTCACTCTAGGAAGCGCTCTTCTACACTACACTGATATCAGAGCCCATTTTCTGATTGTACGCATGACAGTCAATCACAGTGCACTATATAAACACGTGACTGTACTATGAAGCATTTCATTTTTATACATGATAATGCAATTCTATCCCATGTTATTCGCATCTTATGCCCGATTTTTTTATGTTTCTGTAATTATTTCCAATAATGTATGTACTTATTCTTGTGCTTCAACAGGTCCATCCTAAGACCCTAAGGAAGATGAAGGAGTTTAAGTGATGGGTGGTGTTTTCCTCAGCATTATGGAATATTCAAAGTAAAACATTTTTTGGAGCTCTTTAATATCGATTTTGCCAGGGAATTTGCTGATGATTATTATTATTATTATTATTATTATTATTATTATTATTATTATTATTATTATTATTATTATTATTATTATTATTATTATTATTATTATTTATTATTGTTTGTTTTGTGTTGTTGTTGTTGTTGTGTTAACAATAAGACTGCATAGAAATGTTAGATGATATGAATCAGGATCTTGATGAGGCGGAAGTAATCAGCGCCACCTGGCCGGGGTTTGTTAGAATTCAGTTTCTCCATCATGAGCGATAAACAAGTCTCGTTTCCCGTGTCAAAACTAGAAAGAGATTCAGGTAAAACTTTTCTAAAGGGGAACAAATCCGGAATTTATTAGAATTGCCCTAAAAGGATTAAACGGGGGGGGGGGGGAATTAAGTTATTAGGGTTAGTGGGAATTCATTGGACTCTTATGATTATCTTTTGCGTTTCTGGCTTTTCAAATTTTTACCTTGTGTTTCTGTTTGATATGTTACAGTTGGTCAGTTTAAACATCGGGAAGTCCGAGTGTCTCATAGCAAACAATGGATTTGGAGAAGATGTCTTTTTTGAAGTCTGCTACCTTATTTCTATTGCTTCACTGGTTCGGTCAAGGTGAACAGCAGCCAGAATTTCTGTTCAGAAGGCGGACATACTTTGGAAGCAATCTTTAATAATCGAACACAATAAAAATATCCATTTAAAGAAAGAAATACATTGGTATGTTGCTACTTTAACGCAGTCCTGATTACCGCATTTGCTGTTCATTCCAGGTGATGATTAATGCTGACTTCTGTTTATCTTTAACGACGCAGCCACAACTGTACAGTTCATCCACACCTTTACACAATGCAGCCACACCTGCACACTTCAGCCACACCTGTACAGTTAATCCGCACCTATACAGTTCATCCTCACCTTCACAGTCCATCCACACCTTACAGTTAATCCGCACCTATACAGTTCATCCTCACCTTCACAGTCCAGCCACACCTGTACAGTTAATCCGCACCTATACAGTTCATCCTCACCTTCACAGTCCAGCCACACCTGTACAGTTCATCCACACCTATACAGTTCATCCTCACCTTCACAGTCCAGCCACACCTGTACAGTTCATCCACACCTTCACACAATGCAGCCACACCTGCACACTTCAGCCACACCTGTACAGTTCATCCATACCCCCGCACAGTGCAGCCACACTTTCATAGTTCTTGAATCGTCTTGGAACAAGAGGACCTAATTATGCGACACACAGCATATCGAAGAAGTGATCACTATTTTACAGAGATTTAAACTGGTGCGTGATTATACTGCGATTATTAATAGATTTAAAACGAAATTAAAGGAACACTGACTACTAATTGTGCTCAATGAGCAATATCAATCAGCCACTTTTCACCTGGCCGTACGCTTCGTGCTGACGCGGCTACTTTCACGCCAGACTGGCAAAAGACAACAGCATCCTTAGAAATTAGCTTCTTTGACGTGGCACCAAAGTTTTTGAAAATTTGTATTCGATGGTTTCCCGTGTTTTATTTTTGGTAGTAATGGTTGTAAATCAATTTTAAAATCCCACCCCGACAGGGCTTTGTGCGAGCCTTCTTCTTTCTTGTGGAGCACAAACTAAACATTTATGTTTATATTTAAAGGAGAAATGTGTATATTTTCAATTCTACCGCCTTCGCGGCGATTTCCTGAGGAGCAGGAGAGGACATTAGAGATGAATTTTGCCAGTAGTTACCTGTTAACAGCCAGACATCACGAACCAACGATGGGAAAAGTGCAAAATATTCTTGCAAGACGAGAATTCTGATGTGGAGGATTAAAATATAACGTAATATAATATAATAGCAAACATACATATATATAAATCTTTCGGTAGGTTGGAAACATTTTGAAAAACACGCAAAATCTTAATCTTTATTCCCCCCATACATCTCGGATGAGAGGACTTGATGGTAAATCGATCGCAATAAGAATTTCAGATTATTGCTGTTAAAAATCGTTAAAAGGTTTGTTTTCTTCATAAAAACGAATGATGGAAATCGTTGATATTATTAATGATAAGTAGGTTAGCTTAAATATTTCCTTATGATAAAAGTCGTATTGATTTCGATATTTTTTCTTTTGGTTTGCCAATATATATATATGTAATCTAATAAATTATAGCGGTACCCAGCAGATCTAATTTATCCTATTTTTTTTTATTATTATTCGGTCTGATTTAATTTTAAGCAGAATAACAAAAAAAAAATAATAATTCTGGAAAGTCATTTTGTCCATTAGGCGACGGAGAATTGCTTGTCTTTTATTGTTGTTTGTCTTGTTTTCCGAAAGTTTAGGGCCGGAAGGAACTCTAAACCGGAAGCTGTAATACGTAAAACCACCCGCCGGCAGTGCAAAATGGATCTTGGCTCTGAATAGTTGGATTTGAGAGAACTGCTGCTGCGCCCTCTGGAATCTACGAGAAGCGGAAACAGAAAAATTTGTAAATGTTTTGCCCGGTTTCGGAAACAATTCCATGTTGCACAGTATTTATTTTGTAGTCTTATTTATCTATAAACAGGCATATTGATTCTTTTCTTTAACTCTCTCGCTTTGGGGTGAAATCATATTTTTACAGACAACATAACCAACTCGTTTCCATTTTGTGTCTCTCGACTTTTAACGAAAAAGACTACAATTAACTGTTGGGTGAAAGTGCGAAGAGAGTAGGATGTAGCCATCAGCTGTTCTAGCGTAATACCGGAACGTTTCAGAGGTGAAAGTAAGTGGAAGGTAAAATGTTGCTAGTAGCTGGTATTAGATTAGAGCCTCTCAAACAAGGACATATTTTTATATAATATTCGAATCATGGACGACAAGGCTACATCTTGTAAAAATTATATAGCTTTCTCCTCTCCTGATTACCTTCCAGTATGTCTTTCCATTCCTACTTTTATCCAAAAAAAAAGAAACTTAAATGCGAACTTTATGATATAATAGGAAGCAATTACTTTTATATATGCTCGTGTAGCTGATGGCGAAACTAATGTTTTAGAGCAGGTACATACAGCGATCAATACCCAGCTGCAGTGTGCAATCTCTTTTGTCATAAAGATAAACCATTCAATTATGGAAGCCGTTTTATTGCAACCCATCTAGGCAACTATTTCTAGTTTCCTTTCTAAGATTCTGGAAGCTTTCAAAGTTTCTGTAATGTAATTTTCTCTGTTGCTAGGTTTTGTTGTAAAAGGAGGTATAATGGAATTGATAACTTTTAAAGTTTGATCGCCAAAGAGATAAATGGGATTCTAAGTGAATCAGTGGATCGCCATAAGAGAAATGTGCTAAGCGGCCTTTTTTATCGAAGGGTTTTCGTTTAAACTGAAACTCGGATTTTTCTCAAATGGAATTTTAGAAAGATGAGATGAGATAGAGAGAGATGAGAGAGAGAGAGAGAGAGGAGAGGAGAGAGAGAGAGAGAGAGAGAGAGAGAGACGAGAGAGAGAGAGAGAGAGAGAGAGAGAGCGAGAGAGAGAGAGAGAGAGAGAGAGAGAGAGAGAGAGAGATTCGAGAGAGAGACGAGAGTTCTGCGAACAACTATGCTACACTGGAAAGCGAAAATAAGAAAATTAATGACTTTCAGCATCCGATTTAATCAAACTTCAGGCAGTCTTCTTACCGATAACGTCCGTTTGGCAGCTTGATGAAAAGTCTGTTTCATTTAAAGGCCACATTAACGCTATTGAAATTCCAAACAGTTCAGCACTTTTACAATTTATTTGCATCGTGATAGGAAAAACCGTCGCATTCATTTCTGAAATTATCTCAGCTCTGATATTCTTCACATGGAAAGTATTTAATATCTTTAAATCTTTTTTTTTAATGGAAAACTCTTTAAAAAATAAAAAAAATATATGTACCTTAACAGTTGTTATTTAGTTATTTATTTAGTACTGCATCAGACACATTCCCCGAGCAGTAAAGATTAATTTCTGCTGCTAAGCGCATCTATTCTATTAATTATTTCCTTGCATCTCCATCGGTTATAAATGCTGCTAAATGTTCTACTCTAACGAGGCTGTGTTAGATACTTCAGTTACTGCCCCTTCCGGATGTGACGTTCGAAGCCCTTACTCCTCGACCTACAATTGCCAGAAAGTCGATGAAGAGACTTCTGTGGCTAAAACATAACCGACTTCGACAGCAGGCGATGTTTTGCATTCTTCCTTTCTCCTAGCGACTCGAGAAGCTGCCACTATACTGCCATTACAAAACAAAACAGGAGATGGTGGTGATGCTTCCCTCAGTCGCTAGGCGGCGGGTTCTGTAATCACGTGGTCAGATCACGGAAACGTCTTCTGCTGTTCGTTCGCTTGTGTTTGACTATAATTTCCCTTAATCTTAAAAAAAAAAAACGTTTGTCTTGATTTTTTTTTTACTTTTATCTCAGTTTTGCAAGGAAACATAAAAAAAATGTTTGTGGTGTGTGATCTCTCTCTCTCTCTCTCCCCTTTTCTCTCCATCTCTCTCTCTCTCTCCTCTCTCTCTCTCTCTCTCTCTCTCTCTCTCCCTCCCTCTTTCGTTCTATCTAAAGATAAATGTAAACTGAATTTATTTACACTCTTAATCCAAAAGGTTCTGTACCTAAAATCCGCATCTATGAAATTAGTCAGTTCTTAGAAACTGCTTAAAGTGATCGCTTTATTGATTCCGAATTTGACAATCTTTGTTGATTCTATCATCTTCCCCTCTTGTTCGAGTCTTCCATACAGTTAATGCTTTTCCTTTTCTGCTTTTTTTCGCGGAGGTTTGCGGAATAAACTATTTGATGTAGACTTATTTTTCTCCTGGCATCATCCATTTTCTTTTCTTACGTCCAAACTGTTGCCAAACGATTTTATGCGAGAAAAAAATTTGGAACTACGAAAGACATATGGTGAGTTGGCTGTGTCGCAGATCGCCGTCAGTCTTACATATTCCACCGGCTGAACGGAACTTTGAAAGAAGGGAGGGAGAGGAGAGAGAGAGAGAGAGAGAGAGTGACATCAGTACACAGAGAGGGAGAGGGGGAGAGAGAGGAGAGAAGAGATGACATCAGTACCAGAGAGGGAGAGGGGGAGAGAGAGAGAGAGAGAGAGATGACATCAGTACACAGAGAGGGGAGGGAGGGAGGGAGATGGAGAGAGAGTGAGAGAGAGAGAGATGGAGAGAGGGAGAGATGAGAGAGAGAGAGAGAGATAGAGAGAGGGAGGGAGAGATAGGAGAGAGAGAATGAGAGAGAGATAGAGGGAGAGAGAGATGGGGAGAGAGAGAGATAGAAGGAGAGAGAGAGAGATGGAGAGAGAGAGAAGGAGAGAGGGAGACAATGAGAGAGAGAGATGGAGAGAGAGAGATGGAGAGAGAGAGACAGATGACATCAGTACACAGAGAGGAGGGAGGGAGAGAGGAGAGAGAAGATGGACATCAGTACACAGAGATGGAGCGGGAGGGGGAGAGAGAGAGAGAAGATGACATCAGTACACAGAGAGGGAGAGGGAGGGGGAGAGAGAGAGAGAGAGAAGATGACATCAGTACACAGAGAGAGAGAGATGGAGAGAGGGAGAGAAGGGAGAGAGAGGAGAGAGCTCCAAAAAAATACATTAAATTAAAATAAAATTATCCTTCCTTTCAGTCCCAGTGAATGGTGCAATCAGTTAGCTAGGTGCTGGGGAGATCGCTTTATTAGTTTCAGATTTCAAAGAAATCCAATAAAAGAAATGTCGGAGTACGTGCGAAATTGGGATAACTTAGTTATCTGCTACTTCTTGAAAGAAAAAGAAAATGATAAACCACTGATGATCGCAGTCGACATAAAAGCGCTATTACTTAAGATGGGTCTGTAGAAGAACATCGCCAACGCAGCCATTGGCAGTTTTATCATCTGGTGTCGCAAATAATCTCCGCTGCGAAAGCTGCACTCATCAGCTGTCTCTGGTAAGTTAACGTTAGAGGAAGATGTGTTTGATGAGTGCGACCAACGGAAATAATGCAGTGCGACGGCTCTCCGAGACGGAAATGAGTGAGATCAAACTGGAGCGCCGTAACGTTTTGTCGGTCAGTATTAGAATGTATCCGATACCGAAAGTGGCGTCCGATGACAAATATAACCAATGTGGACGGAAACCCGCTTCTACCATTGCCGGTAAAGAATGTTCACAGAGAAATCGATTTAACTGAGCACGGGTTCATGGTCAATGTAATCAACGTGGAAGATTGCAGACTCGGTTAGCATTTTAAAAAAGGAGAGGAGACCACACGAGAAAAGAGTAAAAATCTATATTATTTTATTTTATTACGTAATAATTACGATGGATCTATATCTTTTCCATCATCAGTTGGTGTCCAGTATTTGGCGTTCAGGACGAGGAAATGAGTTCAAGGTATCGCTTCGGCCTACCCCCCTTACCCGCATTCCCGTGTGACGAAGCGATTGTTAAAGCTCATTCGGACCGAGGCTATTTAAGAAAAGATTTGCCTAAATTAGGCCCAGATCATCAGCCGCGTTCACCACTCGCCTCTTTTATCTCCAAGAACCCGGGTCCGCGGACCGATGGCGATGATGCTAACCTCAGAGGATGGGCATAAGAACGCGACCGAGAGAAACACCCGTGTAATTAGATCGAACCGAGTTTTAACCTATCGACGATAACACGCCGCCTCTATTCTTGGCGGGATGCTGTGGATTTGGAATTTAATTAAATCTACTACTGACAACAACAACAAAAAAGGAATATAATGCGTATCGACTGAGAAGAAAAATCATTTTGGTTTCTCATTGTCCCCATCGGCTGAAAGACCTAACTAGATTCTGCGGCGTCAATTCGCGGAATACTGAAATCGAGTTTTGTTCATACGGGCATCATGCGAGAAGCTAATTATCGAGCGGGAGAAAAAAAAATACCTGACAAAAAATTTTTAATGCGTTTCCTGTAATTTTGTGATATTAAAGTACCCCGGGCTATGTGTTCACAAATTACTGGCAGTTTATTGGTCGTTAGTATGACGTTACCGCAGATATTAAAACACACACAGATAATCGGGAGAAAACTTCTCTAATTTTCCGTTTTGGAATGTATTTGTTATTTCTGTGGCAATAAAGGCCGGGCACGTAGCCGTTTCCATTTAATTCTCTCTCTCTCTCTCTCTCTCTCTCTGTGTACTGACGTAATCTTTCTCTGTACTGACGTCATCTCTCTCTCTGTACTGACATCATCTCTCTCTCTCTCTGTGTACTGACGTCATCTCTCTCTATGTACTGACGTAATCTTTCTCTGTACTGACGTCATCTCTCTCACTGTACTGACATCATCTCTCTCTCGGTGTACTGACGTCATCTCTCTGTGTACTGTCGTCATCTTTCTCTGTACTGATGTCATTCTCTTTCTCTGTACTGACGTCATATATCTCTCTCTGTACTGACATCATATCTTTTCCTCTCTGTACTGACGTCTCTCTCTCTGTGTACTGACGTCATCTTTCTCTGTACTGACATCATCTTCTCTCTCTCGCTCTCTCTTCTCTCTCTCTCTCTCTCTCTCTCTCACGTTTAAAGAGATTTATTTTAAAATAAAATATCCATCTAAAAACCAAAGATCGACAAGTTTATTTCACGCATCACTGGTTAAGAAAAAGAAAATTGCTGAAACTGCCGTGAGGTTGACAGCAATGATGCTAAAGCGAGATCCATAGAGAGTAGCGCACCTTTCATGGCAGATTCATTATCTAAGCACGCAGTTCCGACGCAGCGAGACTACGGAAAGTTTCCGTGTCTGTCATTTAGTTAACTATGATTAACCGACGGTCCAGGGTAACGTGCGCACAATACGATCGTTTTGTTGACTCGACGTCATCCTCCCGTGTGCCGGATTGATCTCGCAATTGCAGAAGTTTCGAACCCTCCACCAGAGTGATGCTGTTCCTCCTCCTCCGTGGTCTCAAGTTTTGCCTAGCGCAGGGATGGCGTTACTACAGGTAGCTAGCTATACACGACGTCAGTGAATCGGGTTATATACATTCCCCCGCTTGCTTTAGTTTAGATCGCCTAGGTGGATCTGAAATTAAAACAGCGCTATCCAGGGATTGGATCGCCTAGGTGGATCTGAGGGTTAAAACAGCGCTATCACGGATTGGATCGCCTAGGTGGATCTGAATGGTAAAACAGCGCTATCCAGGATGGATCGCCTAGGTGGATCTGAAGGTAAAACAGCGCTATCACGGATTGGATCGCCTAGGTGGATCTGAAGTAAAACAGCGCTATCCACGGATTGGATCGCCTAGGTGGCTCAAGGTAAAACAGCGCTATCCCGGATTGGATCGCCTAGGTGGATCTGAGGTAAAACAGCGCTATCCACAGATTGGATCGCCTAGGTGGATCTGAAGGTAAAACAGCGCTATCCACGGATTGGATCGCCTAGGTGGATCTGAAGGAAAACCGCGCTATCCACAGATTGGATCGCCTAGGTGGATCTGAGGGTAAAACAGCGCTATCCACGGATTGGATCGCCTATGTGGATCTGAGGGTAAAACAGCGCTATCCACGGATTGGATCGCCTAGGTGGATCTGAGGGTAAAACAGCGCTATCCACGGATTGGATCGCCTAGGTGGATCTGAAGGTAAAACAGCGCTATCCACGGATTGGATCGCCTAGGTGGATCTGAAGGTAAAACAGCGCTATCCACGGATTGGATCGCCTAGGTGGATCTGAAGGTAAAACAGCGCTATCCACGGATTGGATCGCCTAGGTGGATCTGAAGGTAAAACAGCGCTATCCACGGATTGGATCGCCTAGGTGGATCTGAGGGTAAAACAGCGCTATCCACGGATTGGATCGCCTATGTGGATCTGAAGGTAAAACAGCGCTATCCACGGAAACTTCAAGAGCTCCCCGCGACGTCCAGAATCGGGCTGGGGCTCTTCCGCACCGCAGACAGCTGACGGCGACAGCGTGGATAACGGCTAGTTGACGATCGACATTTCAACGAGACATTTTCGGTTCTTCCCGGAGTCGATATCGACACACAGAGGCAGATCTGAAGGAAAGTCCTGGCCTGGTCGACGAGGAAAGACGCCATTCGTCGTGCCGCCATGTTAACGATTTTCAAACAACCGGATAATGGATGGATGGATTTGACTTAAGAAAAATTCATTAAACCAAAAAACGACTTCGTGTTTTCTTATAAAATATCGTTCTCTATCCTTTTACGCACGCATTTGTACAATAAATCACGATTGGAATCTAATTTCTTATTTATGAAATCTTTTTCTACATCAGTAGGAAAGATATATTGTACCGACTGCGATTATGACTGCTTTCTGACCGACGATACAAATTGTACCCGCTATCGCTTTCCAGTGATGCCTTCTCTCCCTATTTTTCATCAATCCCTTAATCTTCAGATCAGATAGTTTGGTTTAATATAATAATTCTTGTAAAAAGGAGTTTCCAAATAGATGGAATCACCCACCATTTGCGGGGAGCCAGAGTTACATTATAATCTCTACTGTTTGTCAAGTTTGAGCAATTTTATTAATTTATATATATAGTTACTTATATATATATATATACACACAGCAAAGTCTTGCATAAAAATTATTAGACTCAGAAAACGGGTTCTTATTTTGTAGAAATTGGTAACTGTTGTATGTTTTCTGTTTTAGTTGAAAGGTATCGGCGTCTTTAAACGATTTGTAACACTGAGATCCATTTTGTAATTGCACAGTCAAAATTTAAATATTAATAAAGTAATTTGCATGAAATCGACGTGTGAAAAAGTGTTGCATAAACTACAAAAAATTAGAATATATATTTTGTGCTATAATAGTTTAGGATGGTAGAATATAAATATGAAAAAAACTGTCATTTTCCACTATTCTGATTCGTATGGTGATGCCGAGAGCCCGATATTTGACCCCCGAACAGCGGGCCACAATCGTTCGCGTGAAAGAAGATGGTGAAGCTGAGTGGGTCATTGCGGATCGTATCGGTTGCAATCAGTCGACGATATCTCGTACTCTGAAATGTTGGAAAGCCGATGGGAGCCTAATTTCGGAACGCAGAGCCGGCAGACCGCGGAAAACCACGGCTCGACGGGATCGTCTGATCGCCCGCGTGTCGAACTCGGACCGATTCCGCACTTCCACCGACATCCAGACCGCCTTGTCAAGGCACCACGGGATCCAGTTGGCCTCGTGAGGCGTTTGATCCACTTGGAACTGTTTGGGCGATCGGCACTGAAGAAGCCGTTCTTCAGTCTGGACAATCGTCGAAAGCGACTGCAGTTGGCTCGCGACCATCTCCAGTGGACCGTGGCCCAGTGGTCCCGAGTGTTTTCCGACGAAAGCAAATTCGTAAGGGTGCACTCGGCGGGTCGGGTGTACGTTCGGCGATCGGTGTCCGAGAAATACCATCCAAGTTGCACTCGACCAACTCTGCAGGCAGGGGGAGATTCGGCCATGGTTTGGGGCTGTTTTCAATCGTCCGGTGTCGGTCGTTGCATCACGTGGAGGGTCGACTGAATGCTCATGACTATGCTAAGATCGTCTCGGACATTGTCGACCCGTATATGTGTGACCACATGCCCCTGACGGCCATCTATCGGCAGGACAACGCCCCCATCCACACAGCTAGGAGTGTCAAGGCCTTGATGGGATAGTTCGAATCCCCCTCCTCGACTGGCCGGCTCAAAGCCCGGATCCCAATCCCATCGTAAACATTTGGCACTCGATTAAACTCAGCGTTAGTGACAAAAAACCCGAAAAATAAAACCGATTTGAAACGGAAAATCGAGGAAGCCTGGTCAGAGTTCAGTAGTGACAATTGTCAGCATTTGGTAGCCAGTACGCCTCGTCGTTGTGAACAAGTTATCAAGAATTTCGGATATTCTACTCATTATTGATAGATCTGATCACTTTCTGCATAATTGGAATTGAATCTCAATTGATCAGATAGCTGTCTAGATTTTATGCAACACTTTTGCACAGGTTTGCAAATGCCTCACCCGCTCTGTAGCCCGGTTTGAACTCGTGAAGCGAAACGGCACCAAAAACCCTTTCTATCCCTGAAACAAATATCCATTTTACGATTTCCAGAAAGGTAGGTTCTAAATAATGTATGCCAAAGCGCAGGCTACAAAGCTCATCTACATACGCCTCCACAAGCTTGCAGGAAATGAACCCTAAATTAACATAAAAACTGACAAATCGTCTGTGACGACCCGATATTTCCCCCAAAGACACTATTACAGATCCCCGAGAGAACTGTGGAGTTTGTTATTGACCCTACGCTGTCGCTCAGACTGACGGAGGCGCTCCTCTACTAACCTTTTTTTTGTTGTTGGAATTTCCATCCTTACACGGAAAATTGAAATCCCTCGATGTTTGAAATATGTAACATTTGCATATGTATTACACATTAGCCGGATTGTCTTTTATCGAGAACTTATTATCATGGAGGTCAAATAATCGAACGTGGCGCTTCGTCTTCCTTCCAGGGGTAAGTCAGGGTTGGTTGCTTCTTTCGTGATTTCATCGTCTGATTTCCCTTTTCCTGACCTGTTTCGCATATTAGGGGCCCTGTTGCAGTGTTTTCACCGTGTCAGAGAAGCCCGAGGTTAAGGAGGTCCGCGTGAGAATCATTCTGTGAAAAAAATGGTCCACTTTTGTCAGAGCATCTGTATCCTCCCCTAAATCCATGATGTACCATTTCGGGGACATCAGTCAGCCACTCTGAATGTCCTCCTAATCGAAACTTAATAAGGTTTTATCCTCATGTGCCCGTTGTAATCTGTTGCTTAATAATATAATTTCTTGGAGACAGGCCTTGAATCTATGTGGGGAATTTGTTATTCTTGATGAAACAGTATCTTTTTAGAAATTGTTTTCTTTAATAAAAGGAATCCCTTGCTTTGTAAAAGTTTTTCTTTTTTATAAGCAATTTAATATATTAATTTTGTTTCCTTTTCAAATGTATTGAAACTTATTTAAAATAACTTTAATTTCGGTTTTGTTTTCATTTAAGATTATAATTTTTTGCAAGAATATAGTGGTGCCCGTTCCACTTATTCTTCGATCGCTCATCTCATAAGAGTGAGATGCGCTGCGCCGTCGTTACGCTCTCTGGCCCAGCGCATCCGTCTTCAGCAGCGGTTTATTCTTCTGAATTTTCTTTGTCATTGGAGACTTGCCACTTTCGTGACTATAGAGCGTCCCCGACCTTGGTTCCTCTGTCTGAGTGCCTACATAGGTCATTTCCCAGCAGCAACTGGAGCAGTGCCAGTAGAGTACCTCGCTCAAGGGTCACGACAACGTGCCAGCAGCGGGGATTGAACCCAGGACCCCTTAGGTCCAGAAGCCAACACACTCGCCGCCGAGCCACACATCGCCTGGCGGCTCGTTGCACTGAGAAGGTTGGGAACCGCTGCCATGTGTCTGTGGTTACCACGTTACGTCACAACCACCATTATTGTATAACGGCGAGACGCTTACGGTACACGACGAAGCGTTGTTGATAAACTGTTAGCTCTCCAACGGGGATAATATGTCCCTCTATTTCTATTTAGTCCAATAATGATGACAAGTGTTTGACTTTAATTTCTTTTCCTTCTTTTTTTGAAAATCAAGATGGCATCACGTCAACAGCATAGCTAAGCAACGAGGTACCATAGAGAGAGGAAAAAAGCATAGCCCCTGATACAAAAAAGAGCCAGGATGTAGATGTTGGAGAAATTTTTTCAAGATGACTGTATCCCTAAACATAAGGCTGATGAGGCTATGCCGGCTGAAATAGGTCCCGAACAGCACCAGTCTGATGGTCACTGTGACGATGAAGGCACACGTGACAATAATCCAGCTAACTGCTCATTAATTCCAGACCCTGCAACATGACCACTTCCGGTGTCCCCGCAGAACAGGGATTATTCGATTCAAGCGGGGTCAAATAGGTCCCGAACAGCACCAGTCTGATGGTCACTGTGACGATGAAGAAGGAACGGAGGCACAACAGTCCGATGAAGGCACACGTGACAATAATCCGGCTAACTGCTCATTAATTCCAGACCCTGCAACATGGCCACTTCCGGTGTCCCCGCAGAACAGGGATTATTCGATTCAAGCGGGGTCCACCAAAAGACAGAAATTCACGTGATGCCACAATTTATCCAGTAAGTAACAAATGGCGAGTTTATACATCCTTTAAAATTTAGAAAATTCTCTAGAATGGAGAAGAGATCGTAGATTGTATATTCAAGAATAAATGGGTTCTGTTTGCTGTTTAGTCAGAAGTTGCGCCAGCCATCTTTTTGATGCGCTGCATGACTAGAGACTTAAAGGTCACGAGGTATCACATGATCACATGCATTGAATGCGAAAGTGGTATGAGCTGAAAAGAAAGTTAATTTTTAAAACAATTATTGATGCATTAAGGCAGTATCAAATGCAGTCGAAGATCGATTACTGGGCGGGGGATACTCCATCGATATTGCTATCCATTATTCAGTTCTTAGCTGAGAAATTTAGCTTCACGAGGGACAAGAGATCATAAAAAACTCGGAGATGTCCATAATGGTAATTTTTTGGCACAGGTGGAAACTATGGCCAACCATGACCAACGTATTGCAGAGCACATCAGTCAAATTAAGACTAAGGAATTTCATTACCAATATCTAAAAAAAAAAAACACGAAAATCCAATTCACTGGACTTATCTCAAGTTATATATTGAAGGAAATCTTGTACGTAGCTGCATCGTCAAAATTCTATTATGTGAACCTGGACTGTACCTCAGATATAAGTCACCAGAAACAAATGACATCTATTCTTAGAATCGTCAATGTTTGTAAGAGTAGGCCTGTAATCTAAGAATACTTTGAAGGGTACATAGCTGTCAGTGACTCTCGTGGAGCTGGGTTGGCAGTGTCTCTTCTTAAGAAGCTTAAGGATTTGAATTTACCATTAGTTAACTTTAAAGGTCAAGGATATATAATGGTGTCAGTATGAAGGGCACAAATGCATGTGCCCAGAAGAGATTTTTAAAATCATTTACATTTCCTGTGGATGTCACAGTTTATACCCAGTTCTATGTGATGCAGAAAAGGCTTGAATAATTGCTTCAACTTATTTTTTGAAATCTGCAAAGAATTTATTGTTTCTCTGCATCTTAAAGAAAAAGATGGACAGTTCTGACATCATGTGTGAAACATGCAGTGAGAATACTATCTGAAACTCGATGGAAAAGTTGCATTGATAGTTTAAATGATATACGAGGCACCTGGAATTTATAAAGCAATCATTGCATTATTGAAAATCCGTGACCTTGACGGTTTAACGTATGATGAAGCCAGTGGTCTCCCGGCTGAGCTACGGTCATTCACATGTCTTCTTAGCGCCGCTATCTGGTACGACATCCTGTCAAAAAATTAATAAAATAAGCAGGCAAATGCAAACTATCAATATGCAGCTGGATGCTGCAGTAACATTTTTTAAAGGTATCCATGACCATATGATTGAGTACAGAGATCATGGCTTTCAAAACATAGTATAAGTTGCTGTAAACAGTGATGGATCTTTTAACGACCTACTGAAGTAAAATTTCAAAAGCAGCATGTGAGAAAGAAACGTAGATTTTTCCAGGGTGAAGGTTCAGATGAATCCATAATTGATCCAAATGACAAATTTCGCATTGGATGTTATGGTGGATGAAACAATTGTTCACCTGGATGACAGATTTAAACAAACGGCGCAGTTTAAGGAGAAGTAGGGGTTCCTGTTCGATGTTAAATCTCTTTGGCAAAAATGAGTGACGATGATATTGAAAAGGAATGCGAAGATGTATCTTTACACCTTGAGGTTGATATAGATCCTAGAGAGTAACTGAATAAGATTAAGAGTTTTTAACTATTATATAATCAACTTCAAGAAAAAACTACACAGTACTGACAGTTCTTCAAAATATTTATGTTTGATATTCGAGACCAGGACTTTATTTTCATTGCACCTGTAACAGTTGCATCTGATGGGAGGTCATTTTCAAAGATCGAAATAATTAAAAAACTATTTGCTCTTAACTCGGAATTTTAAGAAAATCTTCACATCCCAAAAAGGGACCCAGTTACCTCTGCCTGAATAATTGAGCGAATCCCTGGTTAGCAGAGCTTCATCGTCACGACGAGCTGACCGTTTTCCTCTCTCTCTCCCCCCCCCCCCGCACTGGAGCAGCGTAGTAGTGCGTCTCTAGACATCTAGTTCCACGTCTGTAGCGTTCGTCAGTATAAATATACAGCCATGTATTTAAAAAGCACTATTTAAACATTACCGTGTGACCATGAACGTCCGCGAATTTCTTCCATATTGGGGGGGGGGGCAAAATGACAAAAAAATGGCCGCAGGATAAATTCCAAGGGTTGGGCCACCATACGCACGATTGACAGTGACGTATGTTGTATTTTCCTATACTGCTCCTCTCTTCCCGGCCTTTGACCTTTTAGCTCCGGCCGAGTGCAGTCAGACTCGCTATTTCTCGCCCGATTCACCACGCACCAGTGATGGTGGGAAATCAGGCAAGAAAGAATGCGATCATTACAGTATCGCCACGGACTTTCCAGTTGCCCACCTCCTCCTCCTCCTCCTCCTCCTCTTGCACGTGACTGACGATTGTTTGATTATGCAGAAGAATGACACGGGATATTACTAAATTAATATGTACGTACACCGGCCAGAGGCACTTAAGTTTCTGCTTATTTATGGAATAGATGCTGATAATACAGCACGCATAAAATATATGATCAAGACTTACTATTCACATCCTACATGATGCATATATTCTTGATAAGACCATAACATCCCTTTCAGATATCTCTAGGGTCATTGTATCCCACATAAAGTTGATATCCAGTTAAGAACCGTATCTCTCTTATAATAAGATGATAACACGATTATTATTATTATTACCAGAGTTAGATATCTGACAGTGTTAAACTACCAGATCCCAGTAGTTTACAGGTAGTATAATAAGAAAATTAGGCGAGAAATGAATAATTTTTTTTAAAAAAAATAATACACCAGAAATATCTAAATTACCTTTTGGCCTCGATTTTGGTCCCTCCCTCGAGGAAGGATCGTCTTTGCAAAATTCAGGCTCGCTGTTTAGTTGGTCTATGGATGGGAAAATAAGCAATCAGGGCGCCGGGTAAAAATGCTGCCCTTTTCGGACGGATGACCACTGGCATAGACGGGCGGAAGACCCTTAGAAAAGAATAATAATGGATCGGGAAGAAAGTTTAGTTTCCTCGCAAGAAGCTTGGACAGTTCCCCACACCACGATAGACACACCGCCATAGCGGTTCATGAAAAATCTCCTGCAATGGCCGGCGACACAACTTTACAGGACAACCGACTGAGATTTATCGGGGGAAAAAAAATGGCAGTTCCATAAAGCGAGCCGACATGTAACACGTGACTGACAGAGAACGCGTGGGGTGGGAAGTGCCATGCGTCTCGCCCGTCTTCCGCCGTACCCTATACCGTGGAGTTAACGTTTGGTAGCTTTTTTGGACACCTGCTCGCAGTCTACTTTCGAGGTTCTTCTTGACAGAAGTGTATCCGTTGTTTCGGCTTTGGGCGTCCACAACGCACATGAGTGGTTGGTTGTCTTACAGCTTATCCGGAACTGCACAGCCACCCTGTTAAGTCGGCGTGAAATACTCAGTGACTTAAAGATTCCAAGTTGCCTTCAATTGACGCCCATTGGCCAAGAGCCTCCTGCTTATGGCGTGATTTGTTTGTTGACTGAATCCTTATGTTTTATCATTTCGACTGCAGTAGAGTATTTAAATCTCACGAAGTGTCCATTTACTTATGCCATCTCTCTCTCTCCTCTCTCCTCTCCTCTCTCTCCTCGTCTCTCTCTGTGTAATGACGTCATATCTCTCTGTGATGACATAATCTCTCTCTCTCTCCATCTCCTCTCTCTCCCCCCCCCCTCTCTCTCTCCACCTCCCCATTTTTCTCTCTTCTCTCTCTCTCTCTGTAGTGACGTCATATCTCTCTCTGTGATAACATAATCTCTCTCTGTGTAATGACGTCATATCTCTCTGTGATGACATAATCATCTGTGTAATGACGTCACATCTCTCTCTGTGATGACATAATCTCTCTCCATCTCTATCTCGCCTCCCCATCCTCTCCTCTCCCCATTTCTCTCCACCCTCCCATTTCTCAATCTCCTCTCTTCTAATCTCTCTGTAGTGACGTCATATCTCTCTGTGATGACATAATCTCTCTCTCTCTCCATCTCGCTCTCCCCATCTCTCTCTCCTCCATTTCTCTCCACCTCCCCATTTCTTCTCTCCTCTCTCGCATCTCTCTCTCTCTGTAGTGACGTCATATCTCTCTGTGATGACATAATCTCTCTCTCTCTCCATCCTCGCTCTCCCCCATCTTCTCTCTCTCTCTCTCTCTCCAGTCTCGCTCTCCCCATCTCTCTCTCTCTCTCTCTCCATTTCTCGCTCCCCATCTCTCCCACTCCCCATTTCTCTCGCTCTCTCTCTCTCTTCTGTAGGACGTCATATCTCTCTGTGTAATGATGTCATATCTACTCTCTGTGATGACATAATCGACTCGCTGAGTAATAGTGACGTCAGATCTCTCGGGTGATGACAAATCTCTCTCTCTCTCTCTCTCTCTCTCTCTCTCTCATCTCTCATCTCTCTCTCACTTCGTTTGCTTGCCTACATCGTGATTTAACAATGCCACTTCACTTACACATACTGTCGGTTGGTTATACCTTCGCTTTGATCGCCTGTCACATCACTGATGCTGCAAACTGACTTTTAGACTCTTTGGTGACGGCCTGACACAACGCATTTTAAAATGTTTTAGAACCTAAAAGATAACAAACTATTTAATGCAACAGATTTTTTTTTTAAAAAAAAAAAACAACTTTCTTTAAAATTTCAAAGTGAAAAATCAATACACATTCCCGAATACATTTTTGATCCTTAGAAAAAAAAATGCCCTGTTATTATTATTTTTATTTTTTTTTAAATATTCCCATGAAAATGATTATATCTCCGGATAAGCTGATTTCTCTCCACGTCCGAGATATTTTCCTTGTAGCCGCCAGTCACCCGCTGTTCGCTTATTCTAGCTGGAATTTGTCTGTAATCTGCTCGCCCTCACTAGTTACGTTTTTTTTTTAAAAAAAATTCTAAGGAGATTTCGCTTTAAACAGACGGTACTTCTCGTTCTTTCGGAAGATTTTTCTTTAAAAAAAAACACAACAAACTTATGAAATCAGTCATTTCTCAGTTTCTTCCTTTACACCGATGGCTTCCATTAAGCACCAAAGCCAGAGGAACAGAGAGATTTTGAATCCTATATAAAGCCTTTTGTACGAAAATGGCATCTAATCGGTTCTCTAAAACACCGATTCTGTTTTCCCCTACTGGCTAATTTGGTAAACATTCCAAACTGGGTCAGTGCGATTACTGAAATATATTTCTTAATGTGTAATTTTGAAGGTTTCATATCATTTACCCTTAGTTTAAAAGAATTATTTAACTGAATGCGTTTTTTAACCAGAAGATTCTTGAAAACTTCAACGATGTCTCCACAGAAAAGTCTGTAGGCCAAACCTGGCAATTGAAGCCGCCCTTTCGTCTATCTTCCTACCTAAAGTCGAGGATGGTGCTAGTCACTCAACTAAATCGTTTATGAATCTGCTCTAAGTTATGAATATCCTTACATAATGTAGGATCCAAGCCTGAACAGCATCTCCAAGAAGAAAAGCTCTTATGCAAGGAATAAGAAATTCTGTTGTTTACAATATGTAATACAATTTATCTAGTCCGTTGAGTAATTAGTATAAAAGTTTCCAAAGCTAAGGTATTTATACTCCGACCTTAAATGACATTCATCTAACCATTCTAGTAAACGGTCTAAATCAGTCTGCATCAATGTAACTACTATCATCTTTAACATGCAATTTTTATATCATCCTCAAATTTCATATTGTTGTTAAAGATTCAAACATCAATATCATCGATATCCATAAAGAACAGGCAAATAATGGGGCATAATTATTTATTATCTGGTATGACTCCCTGCAGCAGAAGGCGGGGCTTTACTCTTGCCACGGTTGCTCTTTTACAAGATATGTGTTATCTGTAAATAGATTGTTAGAAGCCTGTCATATAATGGCGACCTTTGGTTGTATGACGTAGTGCACGTGCACTGCTGCACTTTTATTGGCTATTAACGGTTATGTAACATGTTCTCGCAGTGTTCATACCAGTATATTCCACTGATAAAGAGAAGAAGGCCGATAACTCCATTATTACCAAGAAATTGTTGTAATGTCATCTCGAAAAATTGCGGACACCAAACAAAGGCACGTGGAAATAAATAGGAAAACTTAGCTTTAAAAAAAGAACAACAACAACAACAACACAAGCCCTGGTAACAAAAAGAATTACGAAAAGAAAACGGAAGAATTTATTTTTTGTCACGAGTGTAGACGATGGTCACTTCTTTAAAGGTAATTTTGCTGATGATTATTTTGGCCATCCGAAGGGGGAATAACTCGTGAGCGGATTGTTTGTGGGATTCCGGTAAAGATTTAACCGAAAAACGCCATTTAAAGGAAGTGACTAGTGACGGGTACTGATGATGATGATGATGATGATTATATATCTAAAAGCTGGCGTTTAATCCAGACAAATGGCATTTATTAAACAATGACAACTCAATATAAACTAAATCCATTTTTTTAAAAAACAACTTAAAGGACGTTATTTCAAAGCGGACGGAACTCACACCTTTTACGACCAACAATCTCAGAGCTGGAGACTAAGTATCAGACTCGGGCGAAGGATGCCCCCTTGTATGTCGGTTGTCAAGTGTATTCTTAATACTGTCCACCGTGAACCCCAGTGGTATTTTCTTCCTGGAGCTTCTCAGCTTTCGTAGGTTCTCGAGAGGAGGGATTTTCTCCTTACGTCGTCTCCCTGACGGCGTGCAGGGTCCGGAGTAGGGCTGATGTTGATTGGCCGGGATTAACCCTTCCCCCCGCCGTCCGGTCCGCCTGGCTGCTGCTTACTGAAAATCAGAAACAGAAGCGTTCAGCCGTGCGTCAAGCAAAATCTCACTGGGACCTCGTGACATCTGGAAGAAGAAGGGTTCACTGGACCGAAATGCTTTAAACTGTTAATAGGAAGGAGGAAAAAAAAGGGGGGATGATTTGAGAGCTGTCGAACGCGAGCAGAATGTCTCCCCTTGTGTGGGAGGTGGAAGTTGTACATCCCACTACTGAAGTCGGACAATATGAATAAACAGGGCAACCAACGGGACGACCTGGAGAGAGCGAGCACCTGCGGAAATCGGCCCGGAGCGAAGAATGGCAGTAGATCTTACTTTTCCGCCCTCGTCGTCTTAGTCAGAGAATAATGGAAACGGATCATGTCCCGTAAACTCTGCTGTTGACTCTTCAAATAGATATTCTTCGACTACATTCGCCGAATCAGCCAAAAGTACCAGAGGCCGCTTAACTGGTCAACGAGACACTAGCATCCGTCTCTCTCTTCTCATGTTTCTACCAGTTTTTCTGCCGGACACTTATGTCTGGCTGGTTGTAGGACCAACTCTCGCTTGCCATTTCTTCCTTAGGTAACCCGATCGGGACCTGTCCTTAATATTACCCTAACCAACTGAGAACAAAGACTGTCTTTTATGACCTTCCACGCGCTGTTCTCCCCACTGACAGTGGTCAGGCGTTATCATCAATGAGAAATTATTATCTACGGAAAATATTAAAAATTCGATGAGAATATAAAAACATTAATTGTAACGTTGTCATCACTTGAAGTTTTTTTGCATAGTTACGGGTCCTTTGGTCAGTAAATGGTAAGTTTACGTTATACCTGAAGCGTGGTGCTTATCCTGTCCATCCGATATCGGTTTTCACGTTGTGCATAAATGCTAACGACCCTCATCACTGATGACTCTTATTACTTTCTTTGGCAGATGAAAGTGGGACCGAAAACTTAAGTTCCATACATCCATTATTTCCCCTCATAAAGGAAAATTGAAGATACACGAGGTTGTCTACGGAGGATGATTTATAGAATGAAGTCAAATGACAGGTCCGAAGCAGAAAAGGTATTTAAAAAAACCCCACAGAATAGGAAGATAAGTTTGTGGTTCCGAAGTTTAGAGCAAAAACTCTTTCTTGACAGGCAGTCAATTAACCGCTGACCACAATTTCTCTGCAACAGTCAGCATCTTAGCTTTTATCACCGGCAGACGGTAAAGAGGAGCTGGATTGATTGGCCAAGTGTAGCTAGAAAAAAAGCCCCCACTTTTTTGGTCGTGATGGAGAGAAAAATCAACTTGACTGGGATAAACATTATCAGAACTACACCTCGGAGAAATGGTGCAATGTACTGCGGACAGTTTGGAGCAGAATTAGCATATCTGGTTATAAGCAAATCCTGCATGTTGGAAATAAGGTCCAAAAAGAATTACAGGAGATCTGTGTTTAGCCCTCCGGTTACAAATGGTGATGGAAATATTAAAATAAATGGTTATTTTGCAGGGCCGCGCGATTCTATCAGGGTATATAGTTTGATAAATGACGGGCTTATAGTGCAACATGAAAATGAACTGAAGCGTACGCCAAAGCTCAATGCTCAATACCTTGCTATAAAACAATCGGGACTTCTTAACACTGTGGTCTCCAGACTAGAACCACAATGAACCTGTGTAGGATGAACTAGATCGAGAAGTCGAAGATAAATGTAACAGCCGCATATCATAAAGCTATAGATATTTTTTTTTTATGAATAACTCCTGACATGTTAGCAACGTCACGATCAATGATTTATATCTTCTGGTACATAATCCATCTGATTTTGAAATAAGATTTTCCTAGATCAATGCATTTGTATTAACGATTCAATGCTGATAAATCATATAACGGTGTTTTCGCATGATTGGCTCAGCTTACAACGCCAGTGTGTATACACATCGTTTATATTTTGGTTTTTTAGATATCATCTCGTTCTAAAATCATTGACATCCTTTGGACCATCTTTAGATTAACTGGACCCTTTTTTTCTTTTTACAGGAAGACTGCGATCTTTAGAAACTGCTAACGGATACCTCGTTGATCAGGGTGAAATATTTCCGTAACTCTGGGAAAATTTTCTTCTTGTGGTCCTTTTCCACTATTTGCTTCTGGAACAGTGAAACAGAGAGTGTAAAGGAAATAGACTGTGGTATCAACCGAAGCGTTCTCTCGAGGTCTTAAGCAGGACCCGAAAGTTCTCCAGGTGCCCGACAGACGCTGATGGATTCTATTCGCTGCTCACACGTGTTCTTCATTTGTAATGGTTGATACAAAGAACCAAATGACGATTTTCGCATGGCATTTCTGCGACATTGCATATGAGAGATAGCAAGTTCCGCGCAAGCAACGCCCGCAGATAAGTCTTTTGTAAGTGATTACGTCAGCCGTTACAGGTGAAGTAAAGATGCCTTGTTTGTTTTTTCGGTTACCAGGTTCTGGCAGCCTCTGTATACGCCCCAAGAGTAGTCCTTAGACGTAGATGTAGATGACCTCTTCCTGCTTGGCAACGAGACGAAGCTTCTCAACACTGTAACAGATACGAGATACGCTTACAGGCGGTACCATTCTAGCTCTAAGAAAGACTCCAGGTTGGGGAGGAAATGTTACACGGTTAGCCAGCCATAGTTTCCAGTTCACTCTTTTTATCTTTAATTTTAGAAGTAGATACCTGGAGCATTAACTGTGGTTTTTGCTGCGGTATTGGAGCCCAGTAGAGTTGAGTTACTTTTGCTGAGGCTGTTGGTTTCCATTTGTCTCGATGTCGTAACGGTGGTGGTTAATTTGAAAAAGTAAGTAAAATAGCTTGTTAAAATCCCGCAGATATACAGTTTCTAAACAATACCTAATTAGTGTATTTTACACAAAGCAAATAAGATAAAAAATACACTTTCTCTTTAATGTTGATCTATGCACCTTGAAAAGAGAAAAGTTCTGTAATTTTGTTTGTTATTTTCTTAGAGTCTATGGTGGATGTTAAAAATGGAACTTTCAAGCTATAAAATCAATTTTTTAGAAGTTTAACTCCTTTTTGCTGAATTTTAAACTATTCCCATGACTATGCTAAACCTGAACTGGTATATTTAGATGATAACGCTACTTTGGAAGGGCCGTAACTTTGTTTGCATTATTTCTGAACTGGCCAGAAGTGTTGCTTTTAATTTCCTTCAGCGTCACTTTGACTCTCGGTTGCGGGAGAAGCTGTTGTTCAGCTGTAAATGTTTGACCGTTTGCATAAATTATGGCCTCAAAAGGAAAACCCTGTCGTCTCGGTTTTTCCTCCTTCTCTGTCTCCCCGCGCCGGAGGAGACACAAAAAAGCAGATTCCCAGTCGGGTTCCGTTTCCGTAACCAGTCGCCATCTTTACGAGGTCGTCCGGTTAGCCCGACCCTGGACCCTTAGCGCAGTAACCGAGCGTGCACTGGGCAGCTAAATAGAAAGTACATACTAGAACCGTCCATCTTTAGATGTGGGAGGAAGTGCGGGGTGACGACTACCGCCCGCTTTGTTCTTTTTCGTAAATCAAAAGCAGATGATAATTTAATTTTAGTGCTAAGGTAGGTGAAGTGTCCCACTTGGGGGGGGCGGACAGAAAGGAGGGCAACCCTGCCATTTAAAGTCGGCGAAGGGCTGCTACCGGCTGTGAGAGCTGGTTAGTCCGCTAGGCGGGCGTGGTGGTCCGAGCTCCTTCCGGTTAGTTAGCCACGAGAAGTTATAGCGTACGAACGAGGGGCCGAGTTTAAAGGCGCCTCGCGCCTCCCACCCGGCTCTCTGTTGGCGATCGACCCGCGGCCCTAATCGATAAATCCATTCACGACTGATCGAGGGCCGGGTTCTGGTCCGTTATTAATCTTGCACGAATTTAGTTTTTTCTAGCCGTTCGATTTTGCATCGATCTAGTATACTTTCTGAATTGTTTTCCTTCGCCGAACTCTTTGCTGATTTCTCGTTATTCGCGTTTACCTCCCTTGTGCCGCCAGCCGACAGAGGCGCTCGGACTCTCTGTGCATCCGTTCAACACTCCGACCCGAGAACCTGTCGACGAGAGAAAGATTGTATCAATGAGGAAGGAGGTACCGTGAGTCACAGCGTCCGAGGCTCAACCTGCGCTGAGTAATACGGACCTGTCCACACAAAGAGTTATGTTAATGAGAAAAGTGCTGCGTGTCGCAGCCTCTAATGCAGAGTTAATGAGCTGTGGATCGCAAATGCACCTCAGAAGGTTAGTGATGTAGTGAATTCGGCTCAATCAGTTTCGCCTACCAATAAAAACGGTTCCGTGTACGGATTTCTTTGCAAGGAAAGGTAGCTGGTTCTCTTCTCTCTTCCCGGAAACGGTAGAACAGCGCCACTAGGGTTTCCGGTTACCGCGATAAATACGCCGAACCGGGATGCATATTAGCGAAGATTCTAGGGTATGGATGGTCGTGTTCGCCGCGGTTACCCAACTACTGGGCAACATCGGCTCGGGACCCTATCAAAACCGGGGCAGGTCCTCAAACAACGCGCAGTTTCTGTATAAACAGGCTACATTACACGGGTGGAATCGAGTCACGGATGGTGAGGATGTAACAGATGGCAAAGAAGTCTCTGCAACATCGGCGGTCTGTTCTCGTTTCGGAAAGAAGCAAGGCTGCCGCAGATGGAGTCAATGGGGTCGACATGAGCGTAGACGAAACTCAGGAGGGCCCTTTGATCCTTGCCTACCACCGACTGGGGTCCGCAATTGTTTGGCCTAAGTCTCCTTCAGTTCGCCACGATTTTCTTACATGAAGATGAAGCCACTTTCCACACCGCCAAAGAACAACAACAAATGGATGCAAGAAGCGACGGGAACTTTACCTTGTTTGAATATCTGTTTGTTTTTAAAGAGACTTGATTGCTATAATTCATTTCAATTCTAGTAGTCATCAAGAATCTCTCTCTCTGTGTACTGACGTCATTTCTCTCTCTTTCTCTCTCTCTTTGTGTACTGACGTCATCTCTCTCGTTGTACTGACGTCATTTTCTCTCTCTCTTTGTGTACTGACGTCATCTCTCTTTGTGTACTGACGTCATCTCTCTCTGTGTACTGACGTCATCTCTCTCTCTTTCTCTCTCTCTTTGTATACTAACGTCATCTTTCTCTCTTTCTCTCTCTTTGTGTACTGACGTCATCTCTCTCTCTTTCTCTCTCTCTTTGTGTACTGACGTCATCTCTCTTTGTGTACTGACGTCATCTCTCTCTGTTTGTACTGACGTCATCTCTCTCTCTTTTCTCTCTCCCTCTTTTATACTGACGTCATCTCTCTCTCTTCGTAAACTGAACGTCATCTTCTCGTCCTCTTTCGGTTTTTTCTCTCCTCTCTCTCCTCCATCTTTGGTATACTAAACGGACGTCAATCTCTCTCTCTTTCTCTCTCTCCTCTTTGTATACTGACGTCATCCTCTCTTTCTCTCTCTCCTCTTTGTACTGACGCGTCCATCTCTCATCTTTCTTCGCCTCTCTCGCTGTTACTGACGTCATCTCTCTTTCGTTCCTCTCAGCTCTCTGTACTACTGAACGTCATCATCTTCTCTTTCTCTCTCTCTCTCAGTCCCCTCTCTTCTCCTCCTCCCTCCGCTGCCATCCTCTGTCTTCCTGTACTGGACGTCATCCTCGTCCTCTTTTTTCTCTCTCCTCGCGGGCCTCTCTCTCCACTCTCCTGTGTACTGACGTCATCTCTTCATCTCCTCGTTCTTTCTCTCCTCTCTGTGTCTGTTTTGCCTGACGTCATCTCTTTCGTGTACTGACGTCATTTTTTCTCTCTCTCTCTTGTGTGTACTGACGTCCCATCTCTCTCGTTTCTTTCTCTCCTTTTCCCTCCTCTCTGTTGGTACTGACCGTCATCTCTTTCTGCTCCTCTTTCATTGACGTCTTCTCTTCTCTTTCTCGTCTCTCTCTCTGTGTATAAACTGACGTCATCTCTCTCCTCTTTCCTCTCTCTCTCTGTGTACTGACGTCATCTCTCTCTTCCTCCTCTTTCTCTCCTCTCGTTGTATGACGTCATCTCTCCTCTCTCTCTTTCTCATCCTCTGTTTCTTCCTTGTGTTTTTTTGTCATCGCCATCCTCTCTCCTCTCTTTTCTCTCTCTCTCTTTGTGTACTGACGTCATCGTATCTCTCTCTCTGTGTACTGACGGCATTTCTCTCTCTCTCTCTCTCAAGCATTTTAGCTAAATAGATAAATTGAATGTAAATATTCCCAGCAGATAATGTACTAATTAAAATGTTCCTCCAAGCATAGCATCCCTGTAATTACCCCCAGAACTGGGAAGCTGTCAGAAAGGCGTCATTCACCGTGTCGCAGAAAATCCGGGCACTCCCTACTCCGTCTCGCGACCGATGATCAATTACTCGATCACCAACTTATCAGATCGGTACCCAACAAAATGGTGCCAAAGCAAGCCTGCTCGTTGATTCGCAATGACGCCACTGTAATTCCAGGCCTAAGATCAGAAGGACAAACAAAAAGGTTCGGATAAGTACCGATGCAACCTAGTAAAGCAGATGATCTTCCACCCGTTGTTCAGTGAACAGTAAAGCTGTGGCTGGCGATCTAAGAGTGTCCGTGAATATCAGCCAATAGTCATAACGACACGGTCTTCAGAGTCAACTTGTGACGTGATTCCTCTGCCTGCATTAAAAAAAAAAAAATTATATTTGTTGTATGTTTCCTATGCTTTTGTGAGAGAAGAGCCACTGGAAATTATAGATTTCCGAATAGAGCTTAAAAAAAGGGGTGGGGTGGGGGATAAAGACAGAAGTTCTAATTTAGATAGCGCCGATAACGGTAAGAGGTTCAAGCTGGCGAAAAACTAACGTTTACAGGAAAGCGAAATGCATGACGTTTCTGTGCGCTGCTCAATCAACGTCTTCCTTCCCTTTCACATGCACATCTCCCAATACACGCAGGAATAACTCGTTTACTCTTTTTGTACCACGCACGACGACGTGCACAGATTATTACAAAAGAGTTAGTCCTTAAAAAGAAAAAAGAAAGAAACGCATATTTACAGGGTTCTTAGGCGCCAAATCCAACGGAAATTTAAGACAGAGAAATGGCAGCGAGAGCGAGTTCAGGGGGCCTCTTAGAGCTATTTCCAGAGAAGTAATTACTGCATATCTTCACCGACAAACTAAATGCACACAACCTCAAGCGCCGAGATTCAATAAAACTGGTCTGAGCACCAGTAATGTTAAATAAAGTCTATTTTGGTGGGTGCCACCGCGCCCAATTCGGACAGTCAAGCCCCGTACTGATAGCCTAATATGCCCAGAAACTCTAGGAGGTGGGGGGAGGTATTTGGAAAACCAGCCTGACTTGTCCACGTCAGTCGGTTTTGCCTGTTCGGTGTCGTGTAGCGTGAACTCGCGAATTAGTTGCGCTCAAAGTATCTCCCTTTATAAACTGGAACCAAACCAAAACAAACAAACAACACTCGGAGCAGCTCCTGAATATATATATCAGCCGATCTCTCTCTCTCTCTTTCTCTCTCTCTCTGTTACTGACGTCATCCTCTCTCTCTCTCGTCTCTCTCTCTCTCTCTCTCTCTCTCTCTCAAAGCTCTAAGTTTTTCATTTCGTTTCTGCGATTTAATTTTGCTTCGTTTGTTTGGTTCTCATTTGATTTGCCGCCCGTCGCAAAGTTCCTCGAGGATGGGATCAAAGGCGATTCCGCTTCAAAGACGTCGCATCGTTAACATTAAAGTGGTCTTGGTGCCGTTGACAATTTGGCCCGCTGCCTGGGCGATTACTGTGGGGGGGGTGGGGGGGAGAGGAAAAGATAATAGCTGGATCTGTCTGTTTGGTGGAAGCGTGATACTCCGATAGAAACTCCGGATATCCGTATCCGGGATCGGGGCGCAGCGATATAACTTTACCACATCTATTATAAATAGCCCGCCCCGAAACTCGCGTGTGTTATCATGCTTCTCAAAGAACAGCTTTCGTTTCCGGAAGCAGTGACGTCATTTCCGGTCTCTGTCCACGTCTCTCTCTTTTCCGGGCGCCAGTTTTCGATGTTTAAACTCGCAAGTTTAACCGAATTTACTTCCACATTAAATTTGGAGTAAACTAAATTGTAGGGTTTCGAATAGCTGGCGGGGGGGAAAAAAGGAGAAAGAGATCTTTACCTAAAATGTGTATAATGTATGTTATTAGGCGACCTTATTTGGAACCTTAAGCCGAGTAAATTTCGTAAGCGGCCCTAACCGAGCGCTGAATAGACTATTTCAAATTCGACGACGGCGTCAGTCGTGAAAAGAGCCATCAACAGGTTTCTTTGGCAAATGGACTCCGTCACTTAACGAAGCCCAGTCGGGGACGAACGCAATCACCAGAGAAATGGAGTGGGTAACTTCGTCCTCGTTTTCTCCGAAACTACATCGACGTTCCCGAAGCAACAGTCTCCCCAGTCCGTGCCGTCCAGAATATCGGACGGAAGTCGACTGCTTAAAGCAGGCTTACCTCTCCCCGAGCTTACGAGGCCGCTTGAATCGCGACCAGTGTCGGCCACCAGACCGCTTGCTAAACTGCGCGTTAAAACTCAGCGCGCGTGTGCATAGAACACAGGGGGCTAGTGCGAGTTAATCCTGCGCCGATCATCGTTTTATTGCTGCGTGTTCAACGCTTCGAGCCGAAATACATCGGGTTCGCCCTCCTGTCATTGGCCGTCCGCCGTCTAATCATCT
>JACATO010001328.1:0-25286 GCA_018389105.1 Nautilus pompilius | reverse complement strand
GGGACTGGAATAACGGGGGACCTGGGGTCCTTCCTGTCCTACACTGTCCAGCCGATATAATAATAATAATAATAATATATAATAATAATAATAATAATAATAATAATAATAATTAATGTAGTTAGAAAAGTTCTAAGCATAAAGGTAATAAAACACCGTAAGTTCCCCATCAACTGACGTTTCGCTAATTTGTCCTCAGGTTTCTACAAAATGTAGAGGGACAAAACTGTGGTCCAGTTCATCCCAAATGTCAGAGAGTCGGACCTCGACAGAAATACATCAGGTCATCAGAAAGGTAAACAACACAAATCTAAGAGAAGTAGAAAATCTCTTTATTATTATTATTATTATTATTATTATTATTATTATTATTATTATTATTATTATTATTATTATTATTAATTTTCTCCTCGACAAGTTCTTGATGATTCTATGATAAAATGAGATGTAGTAAGAGAAATTCATACTTAATCGGTCTTATCTCGTACATTTAAATTTATTCACCTCATAAAAAGCAGACAGAAAGTCATCAGGGATGAGGGAGCCAGTTCTCCAGTAGTGGAGAGGAGCTCGTGAATTATGTCAGACGTGAGAGGGTCAACTTTGATTCGACTTCCGTATAAATTAGTCCGCGTGAAGAACCCTGAAGTAGGAGGAGGTAACTCTGCCAGGAGAATAGATATGAGACTTCTATATTCCAGTTGGCTAATCAGAGGTTGATGTTTATGCCTACGATTCTTTGTTATCAGTTTCAATATCCTCAGCACGTTTACAGGTATTCCCAGTAGAGGGGTATAATTTTCTCCCTCTTCCCCCTACAAAACTTCTAAGCCTCTCCATGGAGTCTAGAAAGATCGATACCTAATCACTGTTGGTGGGCGCGATCATCCTGTGTATCGGTATTCGCTCCGGCTGTCATTTAATTACAGGTGTTTGTCTTGCACAAAGGTGTATCCATCCCCTGCCGCCCTCATCAGCTGTTCTACTCTCCCCGTTAAGACGGTGGAATGGACGCAGGCAGAACTCGTTTTAAACAGACACAGAATGCAGCTGGTCCCTGCGCCGTCCCTGCAGTCGATCACCCGGCCGGATTATATGGCGGAGACTTCCCTCTGGGGTCGTTATCACCGGTTGGATTTGATCCGCTCTCCTGGTATTTCCTCACAGGATCCTTCTAGATAAAACCACGGCCCAGTTAGTAGAACGGGGATCGTGTCCTTATGTGAGATACATAACCTTAGGAACCTTATCAGCACTCTTTCCAACATGTACAGTGACCCCATCAATAGTCTCAAACATTTATTGCCAGCTCAGTGCCAGCCATGAATTCTTTATAACGTCTCTGAGTATTCACATACACAGTAACTTTAACAAGGGGACATAATTCTGCGTATTCTAATCGATATTTCGCTTATCCTTTAATTAACAAATACGTCACAGATGAAGGTGGTACATCAAAGTGTTAAAATATCACTGAATTAAACTACTGACTACTATTTAGTTCACGGAATCTTTCTGAACGAAAACAGTTCGAACTTAGAAGGGCACCATGGGCGCCCACAGACCTCCACAATAGAATATACAGCGAAACTGTTATCAATAAAGAATGGCTACCTGTAATACTTATCACTGGCTCTCGTGGTGATTCGAGCGTATAGACATTGATAGTCTTGTGATAAATCGTCACATTAACAATGACCAACGAATATTTCCCCCGTCTCAGGTGACTTGGTCAGGGTCTTTGATTTTAGTAGATAAAAAAGGTAAGCGCCCGTATTCAGAAAGTTACTTCGTTACCTTTCGTACGTGACACCGGGAATTTACTTAATTAAAGGTATTCGGGTATTAATTCAGACATAAAACATTTTTGAAAATCATTGCTTACTTGCAGGCGCCACTGTATGTAAACAACAGGGGTCCTGACGATAACCCATTGGCACTGAAACACCGCTGATCTCCCCTGATGGATCTCCTTCACCAAACAAGAATTTTTATTTTAAAGTTTAATTAATTACCTTATTTTACACCTGTGGATGTGCACCAAAATATGGCCCGGGACAGGATGACGATGAAAGATGTGTGGTGCACATAGTGAGAATCATGATAATGATGATGATGATGATGATGATGAGTGATCAGAGATCAGAAGTGAGGAAGATGACTGAATTATTTGAAACAAATGGTGGTCTGCTTCCACTAAACCTGCTTACAGCGACTAATAATCAGTCTCACCTGTGTGGCAGCCACACGGACATAAAACCGTCCCTGATTGAGCATCATCGGATCAACATAAAAAGTCAGATTTACCTGAGATGTTCACTGTGTCCGTTATGAATGAGAAGAAAGATAATGTATCCAGAACTAAACAAACCACATATTTTTTAGCCTATAATGTACTTTCTCCTAAACTTTTGCAAAATAATTAAATGACTCAAATTAAACAATTTTTCTCCTTAATTAATGCAATAAAAATGTAGTGAATAATTTGTGTTTCTCTCTTCTTTCATTGTTTGTTATCTAAAATTAGTAATAGCTGATCAGACGGGTCTTGTCTTTGTTCAGCTCTGGGTTTCTATAATATCTCAAATCCATCAGCTCGGTTGTCAGCAGCCATCTCTCATCTTCGGTCTGCAGTAGAATTTTTCTACACACAAAACCTGAGGAGGATCAAGTTGTTAGAGAAAACAGGTTACTGCAGTGCTCTTCCACATCAACAGCTCTGTGGGTTCTTGTGAAGCTTCCCTGTCCATAGTGAATCTTTGTACACTGTTTATGTGTGTAGGTGTGGTTTACTTGTTTGTTGTCTTACTCATAGAAATAATGACAATAATGACAGGATACATTGGAGAATACCGGCACAGTAATTAAACCAGAAAAATGTATTTCTTTTTTAAATTTAATTTCAGTGTTATTCTCTACATTTGTCTAAAATTCTACGAGTGAACGAACAGGTGGCTGGTTTATATCTGTAGGCTGGTAATTCATCTGCAGATTCTATAGCAAGACTCATTGGCCGAAAGGCCTCTCTTCCTGATGAATAGTTATTGCTTTACTATATTATTGGATTAGTTGTAGTATACTGAGATTAAATATGATGATGAATTGATAAAATGATAGTAATGTTTTGTTTTTTGCCTAAGTTTTTTTTTTTCTTTCTTTAACTTTTTAAATAATTTGGATAAGGGAGATAATTCTGTATTCCCGATTACCTTTTTCAAAGAAACAATTGAAAACTCAAAGGCACAACATTTATATGAAAAACTTGGAGCATCCTGAGCAGATATAGTATATAACTGTTTGTTTTTAAAATCATCTTCTAGATATAAACTTTCTGGTTTGCTGGCCATACAGTTACAACCGAGACAGAGATTCATAGGTTAGCATATTCTCTGAAATAAAGATAGCACTGATAATTGTACTGGATCAGTGATATTTAGTCAAACTTTCCACGTATCTTTTCTAGGTTTTGTTTAATTTTGTGGGTTTTCTCAAATATTTATACAATCTGTTCCTTTTCTGATTAATGTTTTTAATGAGGAGGACTGTGTGTCCACTGTAACTAGAAAGGTCCTCATCTGATGGAGAGACTTAAAAAAAGAAAAAACATACATGTGTTTAGAGTTTACTCGGTTTGTGTGTGTACCATTGAAAGTTGTTTTCTCTTTAGCGTCTACTAACCTGCATTCGGAGATGATGAAGATGTAAAAAGGGAGGATGACCAACTCGCTGATTTACTTTTATTCTTTCAAATTGAGGAGTTTTTCTCTCTTCCTTAACATGGTATGAGAAGCCACCATGAGTGGAGGAGGAAGAGGTATCATGGAGTCCCATCACCACCATGTGATTATAATTATATCAAATGCCTTCAGATACCAGTCTCCAGCATCTTTACTCTATTGCTATTCTCTGTATCAGGCAAAGTAAATCTTTAATGAAATGAAAATAAGGGAAGGAAAAAAGTTATGTAATTAAAATGATTAATATTATTTTTGTTTATGTAACGTATTTCTAGATTATAAATCTTTTTTAAAAAATTGCACTTTATAAAAGGGTAACCTACCATTTCTGTTGTGCAGTTTCTAGGGATATAAAGGAACACTGGCTGGATACCATTGTGACGATGCTATTCCAGCTGGGTGTCACATGGATGTCAATATTTCAGCCAGCTTGATTACTGGGTAGACGTTGACAATTTCCTTGCTTTTATCTGTACAGAATTGTTTCCTTTTGTGGTAAAAGTTCAGTTTATTTTTTGGGGGGATTTTATTTAATATTGTACAAGAATAGAAATGGGTGACTTATCTTGTTAATATGATTAGTGGGAATTTAATGTTTTCTTATTTAGTCCCCACAGTGCCAGCTTAGGGCCAAATCTTTCCTCTTTCTCTTTAATAGGAATAATGACCCTAAAACTTCTCAAACCCCTCCCTGCTAAAATCCAGGAAAGGGAATTTTGTTTGATAGATTTCTCCAGATTTGTGTGATATAGATAAATATTGTCTGTCAAAGGTCCAGACCTTGTAACATGCACCCTGTCTGAAGCCACATTACGGCCAATAAATAAATATTAAATTCATAAAAATGTTTATTCTGTCTATTTTAAATGTTTTTTGATGAACTTTGATTTGCTAATGAGGTGTTTCTCATGATGATAGGCACCACCGATCAGGAGAGAGAGAGAGAGGTCGGTATTTTCTGGAGACCTGGAGTGGCTGTGCAGACATTTAACGACAGGCAGCGTGGGAAAACTGTGATAAAACTGTCTCTTTCTGACCAATAATTATTCCAAACATCACTTTTGTTCTAAACTGATCATCTAATATTAAGTGCAAATAAATCTGTTAAAACTTATTTAATAAATATGTCTCTCTATGTCAGCAAAACTCTCTCGTTCACCTTTTGTGTGTTTGCATTAATATTAAATCCTCGGTGAGCCAGGTAATTAATGATGTTGCTTCTGATGGATATTTGGAGGTGAGTAGTAATTAAAAATAATAGGTGGATTATTATCAGGTAAATAGGTAGCACATTCTAATCTTCCAACTTGAATGTTGTTTTAGACTGATGAGGGCAGCCCTGTGGTCCAGAGGTAAGCAACTGGATGGATACCGTTAAAGGCCCAAGTTTGAATCCTGATCGGTACTCACTCAGTTTGTTGCTTCCCCTTAGCATAGTTCTTGCTTTTCTCCACCAGCCAACTGTGAGAGAGCCTCTAACTGTGCCCAGGTGATTTGTTTCTAATCATCAAGGTAAATTCCACACCTCCTCCCTTCTATCTTAATCCTCTCTGCTGTGTTCTTAACAGAAGTCAGGACTCTCTTGGAGAGAAGGCTGCAAAACAGGCAGGTGAAGCTGAGTTTGCAATTGTAGCAGGAGGTGTACAAACAAGGAATAGTTTATGAACCTCATTTATACTGTTGTTTTTTAAATTGAAAATTAATATTATCGATGCTGTTTTATTATAAAATTTGTTGGTTTTATATAATTAAAGCTGAGTTTGATAAATAAGTGAAAAATGGAATTCTCCTTTGCTACAACACCATTGAGGTGGCCAATTTACTAACAATTGTCTTCCTCTTTTGATAATCCAAGGAAAAAGAAGAGCAACTGTATGTATGGATCACCAGAGGTAGCACCTTCGGCATGACTGCTTCTCACCTTTCTTTACCAGTTGGCTATGTGGGCCTCTTCCGGGTACTACAGTTTCTTCCACATCTGAAAATGAAAAGTTCTTAGAGGGGGATTTTCTTGGTGACCTGCCATACTAAGAAGTGTTTGTGAAGATCTGCTCAGTGTGATAGGACACAATACCTACTCTTGTAACCAGGGAAGTGTATGATAATGGAGAATTAAAGTTGAGTTTGTGAGTTATGCGCTCTTTGATCTGTTCGCTTAATTTATAAAGGGCATATTTCATGGATTGACGGATCTTAAAGAAAATAATGAAGGACAAAAGAATTCTTTCTTTGTTTGTTTTCTGGAAGTGGGTGGGTAGTTACCTAAGACTGCATTCATATGGAATGGAGCCAGAGATGGTGTGCTCAGAGTTACTTCTCTTTGGAGAGACGGTTTGAAGAGGGTCTGGAACTTGAGGGAGAGCTGCATTCAAAGCATAATTTGATCGTTCCATGTTTGTGCATTGAATTGGTCAAAATCTCTGGCATTTGTTCTTTCAGGTTTCTCAGATTCCTTTCTTGCCCAGATCTGTATTATTACCTTTTCCTACTCATCAATCCACAAGTTGCAACAGCTGGTTGGGATTTGTCGTCAGCCAGGGGACAGGAAGGAGGCTTTTAAATTACTGTTGCCATGAGAGATGTTGGTGAATTCACTGATTGCGCAGCTTCATGTCTTGATGACCTGCACGTGTCATCTTCTTCTTGTAGCTGTCTGAGTTTACGAAGATTTGAACATCTGTTCCTCGCAGGCAATTAAGTAAACATTAATTGTCGAGAAGATGCCCAGACATCTCATCAGTGCACACTGGAGTGTGGTGAGCGTACAGTGGGATTGCAGACTGCTGCAGGCGCTGGTGTCTCGAGCAGGTGAAAGGGATTAGGTTCACCGTAAACTTTGCATTAGATTTTAGGATAAATATTCCCTTCACAAGTATTTGATGAGAGATCTATATGGTTACTACACCTTACACGGGGCATTCCAGGTGGGCTGAGATGTAAGAAGATTCACCCACCTGATCAGTCAGGGTTACCTTCCTCATCCGTCAGTTTTCAATGTTTCACTCTTTGCCAGATTATTAATAAAAAATGTCATCATTTTTATGAGATAACTTGTAATGGAGGTCTCAGGGATTTCCTTTTCCTTTGTGGTACTATTGAAGGGATAATGAGGCTCTTTGTGACCATTGACTGTTAGCAGCAAATGATTAAATGAGGAGCTGGCTAATTTCTAGCTGAGTTGATGGCAGCTGATTATGGACGAAATCTATTTAATATTAACGTGGAATTATGTACAAATGCTTTCTGCATCTGCTCAATGGAGATAATCAATCTGTCAGATTAGATCTGCATAAACATTATGCCTAATACCAGTTTTTTATTATCTTTTCGTGAAATCATCTGAAATTCTTTTTAAATAAAAAAAACAATCTGACAGCAGCAAAATGTTTTGCAGAGTTTCTTCTACCTGAAGATATAAATATATAGAGAGAGAGGTAGGGTAGCTGTTAATTTGTCAACCAAGCCGCTCATCTCATGTCCACATCTCCCCGGGTTTGGGGACAGCAGAACTCTTCTATTGTTCAGGAGAAGCCGTCTTTTCCAAAACACAAGTATCTCCCATCTCCAGGAATTGATGGCATCGAAACCTGAATAAAATAGGTTTATTTTTTACAAAAAGCTTTTCTTTCAGTATAAATGTTTTTATTTCTCATACATTTAACATTTAATTAGCTTTTTGTTGTTATTTGAAAATTCTTTATCTTTTATTACTTCTATTTCTCACATTGATGCTCAGTCAGTCACTTCCCGCCCTACTCCGAGTCACGTGATCGCTACGCCGCCATCCCGAGCTGATCGGACCCCTATGGCGAGGACGCACGGACGCCTTCTGTGCCAGCCGGCTCACCGGATCGCCTGTTGTCATCGCGGATTTCACCTCCTCACCATTCCGGTGTTTAACGATATCCTCGGTAAATTTTACTCCCTGTCCCACTGAAAGTTTACCTTCCCGTGACCACAGCCCGGTTAGTGGTTGGACCCATCGATAATCGCTGTTTACCCCAGTATTCGCACAAACACCTGTTGACTGTCACCATGGTTACCGCAGCATTGGTCTGGAACAGACGGAGGATGGTTGGCCAGACCTGGTAAAGGAGCTGTCGGGTAGCGGGGCCTGATCACATTCTACTCACAACCATCGTATTATTCTCTCAGATTAACTGTATCTTCATTCTCAGGTATCCGTCGTCTGCCTTCCTCTCCACCATTCTGTTTTGTCTGAATAAAAACGAGTCCGCGGAAACTAAGGAAAGGAAAGTTGGTTTTGGGTGCCGCATTTTTAACGAAGAATGGACTCCAAGCCACTTTTCCAGTGAGCGCCCAAGAAAACGTGTTTGCCTGATTCGTCAACAAACCGTTGGTGTGAAGAAAGTTTCAAACATTAAACGGCATTATCAGACCCGTCATAACCATTATGACGATTCCGCTGGGAAAGCACGAGAAGAGGGAGTCGAACGGCTGAGAAACCATCCTACAGAGCAGTCATCCTTTTTCACTAGAACGGTTACAGAAACATACAGGAACACACTGGCTGGCTACGAGGTGTGGAAACTAATAGCAGAAAGGATGGAGAGTTCTTCAAAGAATGCGTGTTGAAGGTAGTTGATGTTGTTTGTCCAGAAAAAAAAGCAAATATTCTCTTCAATTAGTTTATCGGCAGCATCAGTAACCAGGCGAATTTGAAGAAATGGCAACAAATGTCAGAAATGGGTTGAGGCGGCATTTTAAAAAATCTGGACTACTTTTCCATTGTTACGATGAAGGCTCGGATATGACTGATACCTGTCAACTCGCTGTATTTGTGAGAGGTGTAACACCAGCTTTTGATATTGTGGAAGATTCGTACAATTACATTGTTACAATGAAGGACACTAGTACAGGAGCAGATATTTGTGAAAGTGTCATAAACTGGATGATGGAAAACGAATCTTGATGTATCAAAGCTTATAGGAGTAACCACAGATGGAGCTCCGGCGATGATCGGAGAGAAAAAGGGGTTTGTAACATTACTCCAAAACCACCTTGGTCTTGAGCACAAATTAATCAAATTTCATTGCATCATCCATCAGGATGCATTATGTGCCAAGTCATTGAAGTTTAAGGAGATTATGACAGTGGTCACGAAAACGGTGAATTTTATCCTGTCAAGAGGACTAAATCATCGCCAGTTTCAGGAATTCCTAAAACAAGATGAAGCAGAGTATGGCGACCTTACATTTTTCTCAAATGTCCGATGGCTTAGCCGCGGAAAAATGCTAGAACGAGTCTATGTGTTGAGGGAAGAGATTGCCAGATTTTTGGAGAGCAAAGGCCAAGATACTTCATACTTTCAGGATTCACAGTGGATTGTCAAATTAGCACTTTTGGTGGATATCACGACCCACATGAATTCTTTGAATCGCGAGCTTCAAGGGAAGAATAAGCTGATATTTGGGATGTTTGGTCATATTACAGCTTTTGAAAGAAAACTTAAATTGTGGGAATTACAACTTCAGGAAGGAAATTACTCTCATTTTCCAAATCTACAAAACCACAAAGAAGAAACACTACAAGACATGTTTGTGAGGTCTATTAAGGATTTGAGAAGTGAGTTTTCTTCCCGTTTCGCTGACTTCCGGCACTATGAATACCAATCTAAACTATTTGGATCTCCTTTCGACATAGATGTGGAGAAAGTGGCAGAAAAATATCAGCTTGAGTTAATAGACTTACAATGCGACGATATTTTGAAATCAAAATTTTATTCAGAATCAACTGCTGACTTCTACAAAAAGTGTTTTACCCAGCGGAAAGTATAAAAGCTTATTGCATAATGCGCAGTTGATGGCATCATTATCTGGAGGTACTTACGCCTGCGAACAACTTTTTTCGAAAATGAAATACACGGAAAAATCGGTTAAGAACAAGGTTGCGCGATGACCACCTGGATGATGTTTTGCTCCTGTCATCGACAACTATTTCACCTGATGTTGAGAAATTATCGAAAAATAAACAGAATCATGTGTCTCATTAAAAAAATTGCCTATTCTAACAGTATTTTGTTTGTGGTTTTCGTTGACTGCATTAGTCCTTAACCTGCTATTCTTGCAGTACAATAGGGTACCTTTTTTTTACCTAAAATTACATAAAATTCGTTGTTTTTCCTTTAAACCTACGGAAAAAGTAACTTTCTGGACAGACCCCTCTGAAGTCCAGACAATTTGCTATAGTATTAATACGGAATGTATATATTCTTTTATATGTACGATGTATGTAATCTGAACATAAATGTACAGTAGTATATATCGTACACTGCACAGCTATCCGGCCCGAAGACCCCAAAGGTTGTCGACCGCTGTTCTATACCAACATCCACCATTCTTTTAACCTTCAACACCGGTATTCTATTATTATACTATTATTATTATTATTATATTATTATTATTATTATTATATTATATTATTATTATTATTATTATTATTATTATTATTATTATTATTATTATTATTATTATTATTATTATTTATTATTATTATTATTATTATTATTATTATTATTATTATTATATTATTATTATTATTCTTATTATTATTATTATTATTATTATTATTATTATTATTATTATTTTATTATTATTATTATTATTATTATTATATTATATTATTATTATCAGGAATAAAATATTGTTCGATGATGAACCCTGTTCTTAAATATTCAGTTTATTATAACTATTTCATATTTAAGACCGACCTTAGGGCCGGAAGTTGACCGTTTCCGATGGACCCTGAGGTGTTCAGCCTCAGCCCGACTACATCCCTCCATCAGGGCCCGGGTCTCCTCCAATGGCTCTCTTCAGTTTTCAACTTACGACCCCATTTATACAAATTGTAAAGGGTTCAATTTAGTCTCCTTTCATCCTCAGCTCAAAGATTAGAGCCGAAAAAACACCGCTGAGGTTGATGATGCAGATGCCGTAATGGTGATGATGCCTACAGTTAAGGGGCAGAAAGAGATTCTGGATTTTGTATCGTAGAAAAGTGGAGAATTCTCTTTATCTGCTGGAGGAGATCAGCTGGTTCCCCGACACAGCCTTAATATCTCCGGCCCATTTCTCACGTCCCCTGGAGCCTCCACATCAGATGTTCCGCTTGACTTGTTGATCCTTGTCACTGTCCTCGTCAATTCCCTTCCTTTAAATGTCCCCAGCGACTTTCATCAGCTTAATTAGCGGTTATTAATATTTTACTTTATAATCAAAAATAGGAGAGATTCTGACATATAAAGGAGCTAAACGACGAATAATTACTGGAGGTGGAGGAGGGGCCGGGGCTGACAGAAATCTGGGGCCTATTTCTCAGAAATGTAGGGTTGCCCTCTGTCCCTCTCAGTTTCTTAAACGTGAGGTTTATTTCCTCCTAGCAAAGTAAATAAGGGATTCTGGGTGGCCGGCCAAACTGCTCTGACCCCGGGGGTAGAGGTGAGACCGACCACAATACCTGCCTCTGAAACCGACTGGAATCTCTGCGGTCTGTGGTCCGATGGCAATATATTCCTCTCTGTTCGGGCGGGAGACATCAGTCCAGAGCCCTGAAAATGTCTAGAACACAAACGACGGACGTCACCGTCAGTAGGATAGAAAGCACAGAGATTTCTCCGTCGGGTACAGGTGTAATCAGTCTACCTGCACCAGGTAGAGACGGCAGTCTGGAAATAAATTAGTGTTGCTGCTGTATGTCATCGCAATTCAAAATTTAACAACGGAATTCAGAGGGAATGAGGAGGAAGTCGCCCTCTGTGTGGTTCCTGCACCTTGACTCCTCCAGCCACAGGAGAGATGTCCCCCAGTTAGTAGATCTGTTATTCCACCCGGCTGAGTTACTGGCTCCACAGAGATCTCGATTATTCCGATAACATATCGATTGAAAGTGTGTGTTATTTTTTTTAATGTAACTAAAAGGAAAATAAATTTGCCCAAAATGTATCATCAAATTTCTCATGTCTCAAGAATATTTACAACCTGAATATAATTATCTTCAACTTGCATATCATTAACCAGCCAAATATTTATGGCAGCATGGAAAACAAAACTAAAATTTCTCTGAATTCTTAGAAATTTATCCATTATTCTGTTACTGAAAAAATATTTGTAGGCTCAACTTTTACTGTTTATCCTGTGAAAGACTAAAAGTCGTCTTGAATTTTCTGTTTGTCCAGTAAATTGTTGTTTTCACTCTTGAATGATGGAGCCCAAAGGACAAGCAGAGGAATCTGTACAGTGAATTACAGAACATGTTTTACCCGACCGAAGGAACTGGAGATGAAAATACAGAGGAAGGTGAGGGGGCTGCAGAGTCGATAGCAAAGCTAAATAATTTTAGGGAACCTTGGCACTGATGTAGAACATAAGGGATGAGAAAAAGTACCAATGTGGCAGAGCGCAACACAACATTTAAAGGGCAGTTAAAAAGGAGACAGGAAATGAAGATGCTGAGCCGGCACACACCTGCTTGAAAACAGAACTGCTACTGTCAGTAAAAGTTAAGATGAATTCCTAGACAAGTTGTAGTCACTTACAGCGAAGCAGGAATCAAATTAATAAAGCTCATACCCGTCACTGCACACCATGGTCCCGGCACCGGCTGGTGATGGACAGTGATGACATCAGTGGAAGAGCAGGCCACAGAGATTTGTCAACGGTAAAAAATCTGACAATGGCCACCATAAGAAGAAACAATCAGACGGACTCTGTAGGTCACAGACAGAACTACTGCTCCAATAACTGAACTATCAGGATGATTCAGGACAAATAGCAGGTTTTTGTTATTATCTGTCAAGACGGCATCAGAGTGAAGAAAGACCAGGCAAAAGTTGCGCTGTAAACACGAGATTCAATCCGTAGAACCAACTCCAGCAGCCGGGAATCTGCTTCAATCAGCTGCAGAGAAAAGAAACTTAATTCCCCCACCAACAATAGCGGACACTGATCATAGCAGACAAACCTCAAAGATTTCTCTTCCTATTTCATCAGATTCACTTATAGATCAACATCTGCACAGAAATGAAATACACAAAAGTAGCCATGTGCTGGTGGTTCCACGAGTGAATTCTTCATCCTCTTGCTCCTCAAGCACCGCTCAGGAGACCACGACAGGACCCCAGTCACCAAGGTTGATACCCCAACACCCCAGCAGCCCCTCTCCTGGGTGGGAGACGTCCTTACAGCTCGACAGACAGGAAGAACAATACAATCTTGGCACTTTCTCACTGCTGCGGAAATATGATTCATTATTCCAATGCTTTGTCCCCATGGACAACCTGTCAGGTTTATCATCTTATTAACTTGAGCTTCAGCCACCAACAAGTGAAATGGTGCAGAAATATTTCCAATTAACACGGACAACAACAACAGCTCGACTTCGAGGACCACCTCCACGTGGTGTCGGGCGAGACGAAGAGTCCTCCACCACAGCAATGCAGAGGTTGTTTTTTTCCAACGTCTGGGGCTTCCCGGCCCTAAGTCCCAGGCGATCAACCCACAGGGCCACCCAAATTCCCCGAGAGAGGCCGGTGATGCTGAAAGGAACCCCGGACCTGCACCTCCATGTGGTGTCTGTGGGGACCAAACAGCGAAGAAAGCCTTGTCGTGTGTCATCTGTCACAAGTCAATCCACCAACGCTGTAGCGGCAGGACGCGAGCGGAGACTGAGCAACGGCGACAAGCCGGTGCCTATCAATGCCCCCAATGCTGCAAGTGCGGGAAGGGTTTCCGACTCCTCAAAAACAGGGCAACATGCGGAGTCTGCAATGCCCCAGCCCCACCTTGCCTGCACGAACCTGTCCAGAGTAGAACGTGAGAAGCTGATCAGAGGCCTGAGGAGCTGGACTTGCTGCAACACGCCGCAGTTATCCACCCCCCCCACAACCATCTCAACCGCCGCAATCCACCAACCAACTGCCAGAAAGGACGGGCTTAGTGGCCCCCGTCACCACCACCAGCCAAGCCGAGAAGGTCAATTGTGCAGAGGGCCGCAGTCATCAAGAAGACGAGCCCGAGAGCCGTATGTGTCACGTGTGGTCAGCCCCGTCACCTCGCCTGCACCCGCCTCCCACGCAGAGAACGAGAAAAAACATCCGAGATGGCTGCCGAGAGTGGCGTTGCTGCGGCACAACACCACCTCCATCTTCGAATGTCCAGTCCAACCAATTTCCACCAACAGATCAAAGAAGCGTAGAGTCCCGCCGACAAGACGAAGTACCAACCGATGATGAGGGACAGGCGCGCGGTGGCGGGAGTGACGAGCTGCCAAATTCCAACCAAAAACTAGATCCGGTCGAGAGATGAGACGAACCAGAGCAGACGTGTTGAGGGTGCTCCAGAAGTAAACGGGCAGCAGAGAAGACCCGAGCCATGCCACGAAGAAGACCCCGAAGTTCAAGATGTGACGACCCAAGTTGACGCCGCTGAGAACTCTCCCGATACGAGTCCAGCAAGAGAAACCGATGAGCCATCGCCGCAGCTAGCAGAAGGGGACCAGTTACGAAGCATCGCCATTGAAGAATCGCCGAGACAAACCAGAACGATCCTGTCACTAGAGGGGGCGCGATGCGCGGCCTGTACCACTCGGATCCGACAGGGGGCCCAGAGACTGGTCTGTTGCCTTTGCAAATCCCAATACCATTTTCGCTGTATGATGACAAGCCGATTGCAGATGGAGAGAACGAAACAGATGCAGAAGTGGCGATGCAACTACTGCACCCAACAGCCAATAGCAGACAATGTCGGACAACAAACGACCCCCGAGCTAGATGGAAAGAGCCCCGGTGTACACCAACCCCAACTCCGCATTCTTCAATGGAACGCCAATGGTATCCACAGGGAGCTGCCTCTTTTGGAAGATCTCCTTGAAGCTACCAATGTGGACGTGGTGTGCATCCAAGAAAGTAAACTGCTACCGAAAGACAAGACGCCTGAGCTCCGCAACTTCTGTGCTGTTCGACGGGATCGACCAGTGCAAGGGGATGCGAGAGGGGGCGGTCTACTGACGTACGTGAGGAAACAACTGCCATATAAGGTAGTCGGTAGCCAGACCAGTGACACGAGTGCCCTGGAGAAGTTGACAATCGAGATCCCTACCCCACAAATACAGTCGTTCATGATTCAGTCTAGCCTGAGCTCGAGGCATCAACAACATTTATTATTATTATTATTATTATTATTATTATTATTATTATTATTAGTATTATTATTATTATATTATTATTATTATTATTATTTTATGGAGAAGGAGGAGAGACCTTATGCAGAGGAGCAGAGCTTTTGCCATCTGGCTGCTATTACACTGGAGATGAGGAAGAAAGAGATCATTTTTTTTTATACAGAGATAAAGCTGCTGAAAAATTAATGCTGTTCCTTTGATGTAGAAGCAATTGATACAGAAGGAATAAGGTAGCGCACCCCATCGCCCTTCTTATACATAGGAGCAATGAACTGGAAGGTTCTCGGTTTCCTTACAGCAGCATCACACAAAACTTTGATATCTGTCTGTGTAAGGGTTAATGAAGCCAACAAATTCTCCAAATATAATCAAACCTCTGTCGTTAATTTTATATTTCATCTCCTATCGGACGACTGATTTAAGATGTGTAGCAGCTGACAAAGATCCAAACAGCTGCATTTGTTGGTTGACAGAAGTGGCTGATATTTTTGGGTGAGTTAATCACTTCATCACAAGAAAGTGGCACCTACCATGTTCTGGATTCTACTGCACCATCATCCATCACCATCTAAATCAAATCGGTTGCTGAGGTGGAGCAACATAAATTGGCCTGTGAAGTGCATAATATCAAATATTTGAGTTTGTAGGGTCAATTCATTCTCTGCCCCTAGAGTCAGGAAAGAAAAAATAATGTTTACCTGTCTCCCTCAGGTGAGTGTCTCAGATGAGGACCTCAGGAAATCCTCAGGATCAGATAACCGACCAGTCATTTCAGGAATATCCAAACCTATTCTGCCATCACAGAAGTAAATGTAGGCAGCTCACTGATTACCAACTTGTCAAACAAATCCAGAAACAAGAAAAATCATCAGTAAATTGCAGATACATCTCTCCCTGATGCTGTTAATTTGAGTCACACTTGGAAAATAATGTCCACAGTGTGTAAACTGCCTGCACATTCAGCAAGAATTTGTATTCACCTCAGACAATCAACACAGAGAAAATATCTTCACGTACGTTAACATATATTACACGTCCTATCATCATCGTTGCCTGTTTCCTAACAGCCGTGTACTTGTTATATGCGTACAAGAACCTGACTAAAATTTGGTCTCACAACTTCAATTGAGTAACAAAGGTAACACAAAGACAAGAAAAACTCCTGTCCATACAGAACAATCGGTGTTCACCGCCAACAGATCAAACATCCAGCATTAAATACACAACAAATAATGTAGAATTCTGACAGGGAAATATATAATATATATTAGTGTAAGTTTGGATTGATAGCTTTATACATTTCAAACTACATCAGGAATGTAAAATTGTATATTTTGCAAATATATTATAAAATTTACATTTTATCATAAGAGTTACTCCCCTTGATATCTCGGAGCCAATGATACCCACTTAATTGTCTTTATTTCTGTGTTTCTGTTATGATACAACAATATTTTAAGAGAATCTTCAAGGTGGGTGCAGATGTTGGATGAAAGGCATGTGGTTGTCATGGTGTCACTGTTGAGGATGTAATTAAACACCAGTGACACATGTGAAAATGGTCAGCAATGAAGTCTGAACATTCCTGAATGTTCTTGAGGACACAGCTCATTGTTTGACCTCTCCATGACTGGATGGTGTCAGCCTACAAGCTTCCCTCAGGTTACTGCTTGTCTTGCTCACCCCTATAAGGGCGATGGGAACAATGGTGCCTGTTTATCCATTACCCAGAGATTTTAGAGACTATAATTTTGTTGTTTACAGTCCTTTTAGAATTGTATTGCTAAACCTTCATTTGATGTTATTTTACAAATACTAAATCTAAAAATACTCAATGGTAACGACCTGGAAACCTTCACACTTTGTTAAATGAGCCCCTTATGTGCACTCAATAAGGGAGCAGAAAGGGCTGAACTCTGGGTGACCATTTCCCAAATTTATCTACTTATTCTTCTTACCTATTCATTTGTTTGCTTGTTTATTTCACTAGAATAAAATTCAGAGCACAAAAAGTTCTTCAGACAGTTTCATGTCTAAAACTGCAGTTGATAGCGGTGGACCTCTGGCTGGAAGAATCTGCTGCTGCTTGGCTGATTTATTTGTCCCTGAATGTGTTCAACTTAACATTTGAATTGCTCCCACATAAAACTGTCAACGTCTGCTACAGGTACCGGCCTAGTTAAGCCTTTCTGGAGAACCACATTCTCCCCATCAGTTCTCTCTGATTTTTGAGATTGTGAATTAGTAAAAGGTGAAATTCTAGATTTGATTGGCAGCCATTCTTCTTGGAGAATAAAAGAGGCTGTGCTAATCCGGTGAGGTTTGGATTACCTTTAATCTGTACCCCAGCATTTTGATAAGGGAAACAGAAAGGATCTACTGTTTCTGTTGGGTCTGGATAACTGCATCAAAGAAACACAGACAATAATGGCGCTCAGGGAGTGTACCTTTCTCAGGTGTTCTGTAGTCTACACCGTGTAACTTAATATCACAATTTATAACAAGACAACATCAGTGACATCAGCCATTATCTTAACTAATCTGTGTGTGTGTGTGTCAGGTATGTATCAAGAAATACACCCACGGAGAGGTTACAATTTACCCACATAATTTCATAACTTAAGCCTATTTTATCCTGTGTCTCCTACAGCTGAAGATTCCATTCTGCTTTATTACCAAAATTATCCTGTAGGGAAATTACCCAGATTTCTATCAATTTACAGCAAACAAATTCCTGCTGTCAGCAAAGGTCTGCAGACTGACAGGAACCAACAGAGAAAGGTAATCTTTGGTTTTATCTCAAATGATGGAACAATTAAAATTAAAAGCGACTTTCCTCAGTTTTATTTGTGAAACAGAAGAGAAAAACAAACCAAAGATTTATTTTGGTAAAGAGATGGAGGGACTCGATCTGCCCTCCTGCATTTCCACCAATAAGTGACATGTGAGGCTGAATTAATCTAATCATCCCAGGAGGAGGCTGAAGATTAAAAAACATTTGTAAAATCGTCAGAAAATAGATTTTATAGAAACAGAGGAATGAATGATGACGGAACTGATCAGCTGATGTCGCCTGGCAGGGTAGGAGACCTGGGTGGGCAGGAAAGTTCTGCAGACACTGAACCTATCTGCCACTGACCAAAGTCAATTATTCAAACCCCTTCGCTCGATTAATATTCAAAGGAAACCAAAATATCTATGAATTACTTTTCCATAAAAGGTGTTAGAAGTATTTACATATATGAAGATAATCTTACATCGCTGCTCTTTGTGACTGAAGATGATGCTGCTGATGATGTCCCTCTGACAGCCAGACTGGAGCCTGAATCGATCATAGAGGTGACGACTACAGAGATAGACAACTGCAGATGACTTCTATGATGTAAACTATAGTAAATATTCTGTCAGTTACCTACCTACAGGAAATACTATACTCTATCGAGGTATTTATGAGTGTACTTGTTGAAGAAAGGTATTTGTTAGTAAAAATATAATTGTATAAAATAGTTGAAGCCAGTAACTCACTAAGTTGTCTTTATTATGATTGATCTTTGTTTTCTACAATTATTAACTTGAAATTATTAAAGCCAACATTCTGACAATTAAAGGGAACAGATGGCATGAGTACTGTCAAGTGCTAATTACTATTATTAGTGATTGTATATTAAATGAAACCAGGTTTAAGGTATGAATAATTAAAACATACAAATCTAATCTCTGTACAGTACTGAAGACTGAATTAACTGAAATATATCAACAACAGAAAGTCCTTCATGGACTTAAGATGACTGAAAAGCAACTTTACAAATACTGATGGCTGATGATCGTGGAAATGCATTTATTTTCCAAAAACAACTTTTTAACTGAAATTTTGTAAATAAATTTAAGTTTTGTCAAACTGTATACATTTCATAATGTTATCATAACTATAACAGTGTTAATACTATTATAATTCTCTAATACTTTGTCTAAGGAAATTCTGGAGCAGGGGTATTTTATAGATATTTCATCTTTGTATTATGAAAGTCCTTTGCTGTGTCCATCAGTGCATTCCAGAGAATAAGGTGGGGCAAAGGGCAGACAACTACTGAGAAATGTTAGACTTTAATGATCTTGGTGACTAGTTGATCATTCCAGGTCAGATGTGGTTATTATAGAAGTAGGGCAGAAATTATCATACTCTGTTAAATGTGCCTATTATATGTACTAAGTAACAGAGCAGATGGGGCTGAATCAAAGAGAGGATTAACCCTACTCATATTTTGACAGTAATGTGAATGGTTCCAGATTAAACAGGATTTTCCTTCATTTCCAGTCTCTGCAGACTGAACAATATGCTCTCAGATTGTTTAAATTCTTATGAGTTTCTGTAATTAATGTCCTACTTACATTCTTCTGCTAACTTTCAGCAGTATTTCTTTCATTTTCAAATTAATTTTATTAAAAATAAATTAATAAATTATGTGATGTTGGAAATTCTATTTATGAGTACATTTAATATTGTTTAATTTATGAGGAAGTGAAGAATTATGATTTGTTTATGGAACAGTCTGGGAAACAGCTATCTGCACATTAGGCAATTAAATAAAAGAGAGAGAGAGATGAGGTTAGTTATATATTAATAAGTTTAAATAAAAAGAGAGAGAGAGAGAGGAGGAGTTGCATATTAATAAGTTTAAATAATAAATAGATAAAATCAGGGCAGTAAGAATTACAGTTGAATGCAAAGAAGATAAACAAAGAGAAAGAATGGAAAACCAGTTTTAATTCATACAATGACTGTTAATTTGCTTTTGTGTAAAACTACCAGTTGAGCAGGTAGAGATCATCCAACAACAAGTCAGTTTCCATCTTCCCTGTGGCTGGTGAGGAAGCCAGGTGTAAAGTAAATTCTTACTCCACATGGTAAGGGTCCAGATCAGAGCCCCTACTTGTCCTGGCTGGTAAGTGGATTGAAAAGGGAGTTTATGGTGTAATGGTTATCTGGATAAGTTAGCTGATGAAAGAGGCAGACAGGGAAAGAGTCCTATTAACATACAATCAAATATCACCAATTAATATTTTTGCAGACCTTGCATTAAACCAAAGCCCTTATTAGCAGAATACATATGTCAAAAGACACCATTAATACTGAATGAGTAATCCCTCGATGTCAGCTAATGGGAGAATGAGAGGGTTAATGGGAATGAAATGAATTGGAAGTAGCCATTTCCATGTGAGGAGCTGTCACTATTCTGAAAGTGTATCATCAAATACAGATACAATAACTGGAACATTTTATTACTAACATTTAACTTTACCCTCTAAATCAACCTCCTCAATGTAGTTATATATCTCCTTACAACAAACTGATTTACCCTTTTTTAAAAACTTTCATCAGTACAAAGTCGGATGATTGTAGCAGCCATTTCTGATAATCTACAGCTCAGCTACAAATGAGGATAATAGATAGATATGGGTGAAATATTCAAAAAGACATTGGAGCTGTCTCTCCAACCTGGGCAGGTGTGGTTCTGATGACTGATTGCACAGGTTCAAATAGGAGATACAAGAAGTTTCCTACCTTAAAACATGGACCACTGACTGGCTGCAGCAGTCGTAAAAACCTTCTTCTGAAGTAAATAAGATTAAAACACTTGAAGATGATGTTTGGATAGGGTACACACCTGTTCGTGGGTCGATAAACTATGAGAATATCATATGATTATAAATTCTTATTACCTGTAATTAATGGGATCTTTCTATCTATTACAAACGGAACAATCCCAGACAGGTGAGCTCTCCTTAGTTTTGTTGTTCTGTTTCCAAACTGTTGTTTGTTGACTACATTTTGAAGGGAGAGATAATTCAACTATTCACAGAGGAAAATGGAAATATTTCCGTACCATTAGCTTTCTGCTTGTGATGTTTGAACTATCGATGATCTCATTACCAATATGTTTTATCGATTTGCAGATTCAAAATTAGTTGCTACCTTTTAGAAGTTTCCATGCTGTTCATTATTCTGTCAGACACTGTAAGGAGGGAGAACTCTGCACAGAGTTATTTCCCCTGCATGATAAAGAGCCATCGAAAACCAACTGTACTAGAAACAAGAGAAGTCGGAAATTATCCTCGGCGTTCATAGGAAAAGTTTATTTAATACAAGGAATGAAATATAAACAAACATTTGTTTGTGTGATCAGGGAGAAAGCGACACCCGGACAGTAACGGGTAGAAGGAAGAGTACGGTTACTACTCATTGAAGGAAAGCTGAGGATCGTCTGATCATGGAGCTGATTTATTACATATTTCAGATCAGTAGAAGTCGATAATAATCAGTAATATCTGCATACACATTAATATACAGGACAGCAGGAGCTTCTGATGGGGGTAAGGGCCGTCTATTTCCTTTATTTGCTGTAAAACGGGCCCTATACCTGTTAATAGGGCCGTGGACAGGTAACACGTGGATATTGGAGACCAGGTAACCACAAACACAAATTAGCGAGTATATTCACAGAGGTCATTCCCTTGATTTTTATTAAGAATAAGAAAAAACAAAGGAATCGTTTACATCATCAAAAGTCTCTGGGTGTAAACTCCACAGTTTTACATCTTCCCCGAAATCATCGGTTTTAATCCCCATCTTTGCAGGTGAAAAGGTTATTTTACATGAAATCAATCAAACAATTAACCCTTTAAAACCTGCCATTGAAGGACGGGTTGTTAATATCTTCTTTTTTCCACGTTACCTCCCATAACAATGGATCAGCTGTTGGTATCTTCCGGCTGCTGAAGATGGTTTACATCGTTAAACAAACAAACCTGGTTGTCGGTTATTTGACCGACCGTTATTATTCCTGATACAGAAGAGACTGAGTAACGTGGAAACGACATTTAGAAATATTATTCCGTCACATTTCGAGAAAAGGAACAATAAGGGGCCTTCAAACTGAATGGTACGAAGAATTGTCAACACAAATTATTCTCCTGATCAGTAAGAGAATCCGTAAATAATAGGAAGGTAAAAATTCTTTTGTCTTTGATTTTAATGAAAATGATTGGAAATGTTTCCAAATCTGTGAGTCCAAATAAAGGGAGATGAGACCCGGATGAAGTAGATGTTTGTACATCAGTTTCCTTGTTGTAGCTTCACGTCCATAAAGATGCAGAAAACTATTAACAGGAGATCCATCAAGCTTCAAACAATCGGAATATTATATATATATATATATATAACTATAGGGCCTTACTAGGGGACACTCGGCATAATCGACGGTTCACACGTGCACGGTTATCCTTTGCCTGTAGTCGGCCTAAGCCTCGTTAATCAGCCGGGTATTCCACAAGTGTCGTCTGTCAAGCGGACTGGTCGAGTCGACCCTGTATCCTTTACGCCACCCAGTGGTTCTCCAACTGGAGGTCGTGACCCCCCGGGAGGTCGGAGGCTGGAATTGTACCGAGAATCATTCCAGCACGAGAGAGGTTAGGGATCACACAGATTTCAGGAAAACAAGCAGAATTAGGGGATGGGTACGGCCGGCCATGTTTGATATCCCAGATGATTGAGGGAGGAAATGTTAAAGGATTCGAATTAGCGAATATTTTGGTTTTGTTCATCGAAACAGAGACAAGTTTCTGCATTAATAAAATCAGCCCTTATCTCGGAAAGGTGTCACCAGGTGGAGCTAATTAGGGGTCAGTCTCATCTCTGCTCCCTTCTTTCTCTGATGATCAGTTAGAAGGTAACTAGAAAACAATAAATTCCCTACTGGTTTCTGTCACCACTGTAGCCCCCCCCTCATTAACTGATTTCAGTGGCTGTAGTTTAGTTTAGTGCCAAAACTGAGCCGGTCAGTTCTACTATCGGGGTCTTCCATTGAGGTCACCTGTCTGTGACCGTCCGGCTTCGGAAACTGATCTTCAGCAGATCCGCTGACCGACCAAACACCTGACTCCCTCCATTATATTACTAGACACCGCAAATACACTGATCGGGAGGGGTTTTGTCGTATTCCAGTCCTCATTCTCTCAGAACGTTTCCTTTATCTGTGTCTAATGTTTCTCTCATTCTAATCAAGTTGGAATACCTGTCTCACCTGTAACAGTCAGGTAAACTCTCCTGTGAGCGAGAGCCGATAATTAATATCCTTGAGGTTATAAAATAAGTGCTGCTGTTTCGTTCTCAATGGCAGGTGAGGTAAACTGTCTCACCTGTGTCCTTATTTCAAGGTTTTAAAGCCGTGAGCCACACAGAGAGTAATTAGGGATGAAATATTCCGGAAACCTGTCAGTTTGTAAGAGGGGCCGACTTCATCACTGTCTCACACGTTATGGATAATTAGGGGAGGGGGAGGAGAAGAAAATAGGGGAAAGTAGAGAGACAGGGAAAAACATAGACGGAGGAGAGAGAGGAATAAAGAGAAGAAAGACAGAAAAGGGAAAAGAAGAGAAAAAGAGGGAGATGAGAAGGGGAATAGAGAAAGTAGAGAAATAAGGAAAGGAAAAGGGGAAGATGAAGAAAAAGGGGCAGAAAGATACAGGAAAAGAGGGATATTAACAAACAGACAAAGGAAGAAAGAGAGGAGAAGACCGAAAGCTGAGTGGCCCCTTCCTGTCTTTAGGGATCCATGAACGTTGTATTTAGCCGAATTAAGTTTCTTGCAAACAGGAGGAAATCGTGGATCCCTGTAATGAGGACGTAAAGGGGAGGGTAGGAATTAGGGTTTTGTTAAAAGGTAGAAATCACCAGGTAAACGAGATGTGACGAAACTGTCAGGAGGAGGAGAACTCACCTGTACAGCTGCAGTAAGTCAGCTCCTAGACCACGTGACACCACCTGGATTATTACCTGTCATGGTGGTGACAGACGGATGTGGCTGTACAATCATAAAGGGGCAGATATCAGGAAGTTTTTCTGAGGGGTTAGTGTAGCTCGCTCGCACGTGACCGCGCAGATTAGCAGTGACAAGGTGACGTCCCCAGCCAGATATTTAGGGGTTTCCGCCCTAATTTCTACCCAGGTCTATATCCCCTCCAGTCGAACGGAGGGAGACATCAGCTGCTGTACATCTTCTGTCCCCGGAAGTCGGTCAACACTACCAGTTCACCCACCGAACAGCTGGCCCCTGTTTACGTGCACGTGCCGTCAGACCCCGGCCACTGGCCCCTTCCGGTGTCGACCGAGGCAGGATGACCAGGTTCTCTCGTCATCGTCACGATAACAACAACGGAGATGTAAAGAGAACGACGACGACGACTCGATTGTTACCTCACTTTATTATTTATTCCCTTTTCCTAGTCTTTGTGGGGTCAGGGTAAATAAGGGGAGAACAAGGGGACCGTTTGTGTCCTGACGGGAGACCAGGACGATGGTTGTGAGGCGGACTACGGCAGCAGCTCACAAATAAAAGGTCCAGGAGATCGATCACAGGGCCGACCCCACAACTGCGATCCAGACTGTACACAACAGCCGTCCTCAGGGTCACGGTCACCCGGCGCCCATCCGGTCCCGTCCACCTCTGTACCGTCAGACCAGACCCATCTTCCTGCCTCCTTACGACACCCGACCCAGGACGACCCTGAAAACAAGAAAACAACTGTTACCATGACAACAGACATTTGTTTACATGGAGCAACAAACAAATGTCGTCGACCACGCCCATTCCCGTTCTCATCTGTCAATCATGTGAAGTGGGTGGAGAGGAGTGCAGATACCCTGAGACGGTATCCTAGCAACAAGAAACAGTCTCCTTACACTCACGTGTTCTGTGTTTCCCTGATGAGGGAGTCGACCAGTCTCTTCTGGGGGGAGAGTTTGAGGAGATCAGGGTCCCTCCCTCGTCCCTGCAGGTCTCGGCTGCTGAAGTCCATGACCTCCACTGAAGCCAGTGATTGTACACACGGTACCAGAGTTGAACCCTGTCGCTGAACCTGTAGCCCCGCGGTCTGTAACAGATCGAATAACATCGTTATTGACGGACTGATCGATCGATCGATCGGCTGAGAATAACCAACCGTATACAAGTGATTCACCAATATCAGTCCATCGTCGGTAGATCAATAAACTATTCTTTTAGAAAGGGTATTACGGTTATTATTATAATATTATTATTATTATTATTATTATAATTATTATTATTATATTATTATTATTACTGGTTAACAAACAACCGAGGTTTTCTCAATGTTGTGTATCGTCAGTTCCCGACCTCTGACCTTCCGCTGGAATTCTCACCGGTTTCCCCTAAATAGATAAGAGGTAAAATGTCCCGGGCCGATTCCCCAAAAGTTTTGAGGGACACAAACCTCGACAAAATAAAGGAGCCTTTGTCGTGTTTCTCTCCACCGTAACAGCAGACACTTAAATAA
>JACATO010001327.1:0-35554 GCA_018389105.1 Nautilus pompilius | reverse complement strand
CATTTATTTAAATCAGAGTAACAGTTTATTTTTTTCTACTTTACCCAGCATAATCCCACCTGTACAGTGGATGCTGAAGTATCTATGAACTCCTCTATATCTGTCTGTATATTTATTCCAGAAATTACTCATTTATATTAGTGTTTTGTGTAGATAAAAAATTTTTTAAATTTTAATTTAAAAAATGCAAAACAATAAAAGGTGATGATTTCATTTAAAGATACTGGAAGCTTATTTTGTGACTGATTGTCTATTGTATTTGGTTATCTAACAGAGACAGTAAAGTACTGGTGGTAAAGCTACAAACACGATGGTGCCTGACCTGATATCTCTCTTCAATTTCTCAACTGAAAAGGAAAAAAAAACATGTCATGCTAAATCATTGATCACAATACCTTATAGATACTGTACCCGTCCCTGTTCTATTCACAACACGAAAACCAGGCAAGAAGTCATCAGTGTATTCCAGAGACAGTTCTCACCTAAAAATGTAGAAATAAGATGATACAGTACATATCTATAGTATCAATAAAGCATCTGTAGTAATAATAAATAATAATTTGAAAAGTGGTTTTTATTACAAATGCTCATTCACGCATCTCATTTAAATCAAAAAAATTTTGCTTGCACTAGGTTTCTATTGCTAACAAAATAATATGAATGAAATATTTTCCCTTGTTTTAAAAAACATTGTCCGGACATTTGAGAGTGAGTAATAGAGAGAGGAAGGTGTAGGGTATCAGTCTGGTGACCAGGTGAGTTACCTTAAGCGCCATGGGAGGGGGTCTTGAGCAAAGGTCATGGGGCAAGTGACGAGTGAAGAGTTGCAGAACCTCCACCACATGTAACCAGAGAAAAACTCACATAGCCGACTGGTCAAAAAAGAGCAAGAAGAACCATTTTACATGTACGCCAAAACAAGCTGTACACAATAATTGGGGTTATGGGCCTTCAACTATGGCAGTACCTGACTGTAAATTTTTTAAGAACTAAGATTACCTCCCTTGGACCGCTGGAAAACATACCTGTGTAGTCAGATGATATAGTATAAAAGTGAAAATTACGGTGGGTAAAATATTAAATATATAAGAAAGAAATGAAACTTTCCAAAAGAAATACACAACACTGCTGGTTCTTTTTTAAAATCTGTATCTGATGATGAAGCTGAAGCGATCGGTGTTTCGTTTGTTATGCTTTCCTGATCAATGAGGTGATCAGAGATGTTTCCTTAGACAGACAAGCTTAGCCATAAATTATGGACAAACTGACCTGGTTTATATCAATAACTCTGACATGAAGAGCCGCTCTGATGGGTAAAGGAGGCTTCTTAAAATAAAAAAATATATGCCAACAGGATTCTGATGATGCAGATACAACCAAATTTCCAAACAAGAGGAGACTGTCACAATAATACACAATGATCCAGTACAGACTCATCACCTCCATAGCAAAGATTCATGATATTGGTTCACAGTAATCCAAAAAGCCACTCAACCTCATACAACTCTTCTTCCTCTTCCATGGAAACTTTTCTGCCTCACTGGCTGAACATCTAGTGCACTTGTCTCATCCTCCATTTCCTCATCAGTCACTTTCCCTGCTTCAGTGAGCTGAGGCTCACTATCCATGATGCTGTCACTTTGTCGTCTTCGGTTCGTCCTGCTTGTCTTGAAGGACATTATCATAAAATAGTAAGAATTTGTGAGCATTTATACAAAAACAACTTGATCTTCAGTTACATCTTCATTTCTTTCTTGAAAATAGACAGAAACATCCTCCTTCACTCTGACCATCACCTAACAAAGCACCAACATGTATACAGTAAAATAGTTTTGCAAAAATTGTATGGTCCACTAACTCTGAATACGAGACATAGATCACTTTGGTTGTTGATGTCCCACATGTATTATACATTGCTCATGTTTTTTGCTGATTTGTAGCAAGGCAGCCCACTTGGGTAGAATTACACAAACATCAGAATCCCTCTACATCCCAGCAGAACTGTAGAAACAGTAATTCCTCTTTATTATACTAAAACAAGGGTATAAACTAAAAAATCATGTCAGTTATAAATAGTGTCAAACCATGTCGTTTGTAGAAAACATTTACTTTGCCATAATCATTTAACAACTTGTTAACACAAATGTTTCTTTCTCCACAATCAACTAAACAACAGGTTGTATTAATGGCTTTACACATTTACATATGTACTGTTTTTGCTACATCAGCCCCAATACAGATTCCATTATGTTTAGTTCATATATAATTTACAAACAACATACAAACATCTAGAAAAAAACAAACCCTACCAATTTTAAAATTTTTTCTGATTTCACTTCTGAAATTTGGATTTCCAATTCCTTTTGCAATTTCTCAGTTTCTTCCAGTTTTCTTGTCTGATTTTATTGGCAAGAAATCTGTAACTTATCAAAGATACAGATAATTATTAAACAGAAATATTATTATTATTCCAAGCATGAAATTCAGCAGTACCATATACGTGATCTGAAAATAGGGAAGTCTGCATCTAATAAACAGAACAAAAGTACTTAAGTAAAAATAAAAGGAATTTAGTTTTCACCTTCATAATAATCTGTCAGCGCTGGAGGCAGTTTCTGGCCAGGAGATTTAGGAGGAAGCAGCAGAAGGTTGAATTCATCATAGCCCTTCATTAGTTGCAGAATCTATTTGTAAAACAAAAGACAAAAAATGCACACACCTTAATCCTACTGTCAGCCTTAAGATGGCACAAAGCTAAATACTATGATGATAACACAGTAATAACAGGAAGGGACAAATACTACATCAAAATTGCATGTGCCCTGATGCACTCTCTTGCATACTTCCTCTTTCACTGCCTGCCTTTTCGTTAACACTTCACTCTTTGAAAGTAGAATTTTATACAGCTAAACTGTGCAAAACAACACAGGTAACATCTTTTCACATTAAGAAAATTTTCTCTGATCTCACCAAATGTTATCACCACCAAAAACCTGTTGTGCCACTAATATATATTTAATTTCATTTTTACAGAAGTTCACATTTTTGTAGCTGGTATTTTTCTACACTATATGAAGATGGTGCATAGAGGCATTATTAGATGGTTGCTTCCACATTACATCTGGCTGTTCCTAGAAACAGCCCTTTCCAACAGATTGCTGATAGTGTACAACAGTGCTGAGCAGGTCACTTGTTCTTCCTTTATAGTCCATCTCACATCCAAAGTTTTACTTCTCAATAGGGAAAGAGCACAGGTTTTGACAATGATCTCTTACTCTTCGCCCATGCTGTGGGCCAACACTGGTCCAAAATCTGTAAGGGTTCGGTCAAACTCAAACTGTGGCTCCAAACCCTGACTGTGAGAAGCATTACAATCCGCTGAGGGCTCTGTGAGATCTCGATCAAACATTTCTGCTTGCATAATTCCAAAAAAAAAAAAAAAACAGACAAAGACCACTGAAAAATTAAATAAAACAGATAAAATGCATTAACTGGTGGAGTATAATCCAACAACACCTGTCAAGAGTTAGAGGGCATTTAATAAATAGCTAATCTTAAGATGTCATTACTGTTTTTTAAACTATTGGAAGAAAACTTTTAAGATTCACTTCAGAATCTGTCCCTTTTCTTACCAGTAAATATGTTTTACCCTTTTTATAAGCTATACAAGCTTCCTACATATGTAAATACCTAAAATCTACAGTATATTAGATTGCTAAATCGTCCTAAACTAAACAATGCTTACAGAAGATGAAAAGAGAACTCTTACCTGTGCAGTTGGCATAAATTTCACCTGTATGTTCAAGTGTTGATCAGGAATAAGGAGACCACATGAAGCAACAATTCAAAAGCCTTTGTTTTGGGGATCCTGGTTTGGTTCCTGTTGCATGTACATGGGAAGGAATTTGTGAAAAGGCTAAGAAAAAATGACAAAGAAATAACGATCTGCCTCAGCTGTATATAGTAACACCAATTCTTCAACATCACACTGTTTTTAAATAAGTAGCTACTAAGACAGACACGACTTTGAGAAATAAAACAACTGATTGAGCACACAAAACTTGAAAAACAAGATAAAACAACCTCACCAACTTACTCTCTTTTTTTCTTTCTCTGCTGAATAGTTCCACTCAGAGCACCCCTGCTTCTGATTGTGTAGTTAGACAGTGATCACTTTACAACTGCCACATTTGACCTCCCTAAAGCCCAGCTGTCATCAAAGATCTCCACTATGGCAGGGTAACAATGGCTTGCAAGCAAATGTTAACCAGAAATCCATTTACAATCTGAAACCCCAATAACGAGATACAGCATGCACTAAATACATTTCAGAGGTTTGTAATTGTTGTAAAGATCAATATGAAACAGGAAAAACAAAATTGTTTTTCAGTTATAATAGGATATTCCAAATATTATGAAAATATAGTGAGAATTAATGATGCATTATTACTTTTTCTTTTATGTTGCAAAGTATTCCAGTAGTAAAAGAGAGAATTTAGCCCCCATGTTGCCAATATCTCTTACAAGAAGAGCCTGAGAGCTTGGAAGTTGACTGGACTGAGAGAGAAAAAAAATTTCATCAGGAAATCAAGATTGGGTTGATTACCAGCTGCTGTAACTGTCACAATGTTCTTCTCTAGCTCAGTAATACAGGCAATTTCATGGTTGCAGTCCTTGAAAGATCTACCAGTGTAGTAAAGGTATTGGATGAATGGATAGAGAATGTTAGTTATCAAAATCCAAAGGGAGTTGTGTAAGAAAAGTCTGTTATAAAATAATGGGCTTAATGATAATGCATTTCTGAAGGTACAAATAAGTACATAAGGTATATAATTAAGTATGCACAGGAACTTGTCCAAAGGTGTTAGGAAACAGAGAGTGGGAAAAAATAGTTTAAAATATATCGAAGTTAAATTGGCTTCAGAAAGTATGCAACAAGTGTTAAGAAAATTTTGTATAAAGATTTTTACTCCTTTCCATTACAAGCAGGGATCCAATAAATTCTTTGTGGTTGAATAAATTAGCTACAAGAAAAATAAGATGATACTTTTAATGGAAATGTTACTGCCATGGTCTGGAAAATGTAGTTTTCTTAAATTGTGTGTTATGTTAAAAACAGAGGATGACCTTGTTTCAAGAGAGTGAGCTGCTGTTTCTGCTGTGATGGTGGAGCTAACACTTGTTAGTCACTATGATTGTGCTGAACAATACTCTATCGTGTGTGTGTGTGTGTGTGTGCATTGATGGTGGAAGGGTGTCCAGGTTGTTGGTATGCAATGGTTACATCTTCCTCCCTTCAATGCAAACCACCAACGGACATCAGGAAATTTGAAGCAATCAGCATACGGACTTACTGTCCTTCAGCAGCTTCACATCTGCCAGTTAAAAACCCTCATGGGTAAGTAAATACCTTGGCTGCCATGTGCTCTCTTGGATTCAGAGTTGCTAGAAAATGAGTCTGCCCACCTCAGTGGCCCATTTTATAGCAGCAAAATTGGTTGAAATATCAGTATGGACAAACTCCCTCTTTAGTGAAGCTCACATTACTATCAAAGAGATCTGTATGTACATTCACTTTCTCAAATCTGTATTGCAATCTTCTTGCTACCTTCTACTATTTTTCCTCTTGGCTTAAAGATGACTAAAGCTACTCCATCTAACAGTAAAATACAGAAAATCACCAGGCAACTATAATGTTCACTCTCGAGTAATACAACTAACAGCAGAAGCAGGACAGTAATCAGTCCTCCATATCACTCCAACAGATTGTGGTGGGACCATTTATTGTCTGATGTCACAACAATGGAAATTTTAGTAACAACATTTGCAAAGAGAAATTGATAGCATAGATATGAACACACCAAAAAGTATTAGGAACATACCTTTATTACATCAGGTGTGAACTGAAACTTAAATGTGGTTTGTAAGCCTGGTCCAACCTTGGCAACAAAATCTGTTGGACTTATGATTTAAAAATGGGGAGAGTCAGATTGCTGAAGCTTTACCAGTCTTGGTACCTTAAGAAATAAAGAAATAAATAATAGCAGAATAAATAGAGATACATGAAACAGCAGCTCAAACCTTTTTTAAATTCTCATTTTGGATGTAATTGCAAACTTCTGTGCAGTAGTCAGGCAAACATCAAACAAATACTTGTAGGAGGGAAACTGAAAAGTTAAATTAAAAAAGTTAAGCAGCTGTTTAAAAAAATAAGCTTGTAATATACAAGAGCAAAGTAGAATGAAAAGTGATCCGCTCAAACTCAGGGCATTTAACTGTTTATCGCAGCAGTTCCACAATGGTACAGTTGTTCAGAATGTCATTAACTCTTCCACAACTGGCTACCGTTTCACTAATTTGAAAACAGTACACTGAACAGAAATTTTAAAAAAAATATATATTAGTATAATGTTGGCTAGTAAAACACTGGCAATAGATTCACAAAGACATATATAAAAATATTATCATCCAGCGCTTGGTAGTATCAAAACTACATGTATATGCATAAATTATTTAAAATGTGTAAAAATTAATTATTGTTACTCTTCATGTAATTTTATTCAGAAAGATTTCACATTTACATTTCTTGATCATATGAAGGGTTCCAACCAGATTTTGTTTCTTTTCACATTATACTCACATTATACCCACAGGGCCAACATAAAAGTACCACATGTATAATAACTATTATATTATGAGGTATGCAATATATTTAGGTCGTCATGGATTATTTGACTTCTCCTGAATCAAAATCCTGCCTGTTAAGATATCGGTTTTAGTTTTCTGTTGTATGGCTGTTTCAAAAAATCTGATTATCTGGTTGATTGATTCTCTTTCTCTCCCACTTAACTTCTCATGGATGAAGATTGAGAAATATGATCAATGACATAAACCTACAAAGTGATGGCACAGGATGACAGCCGGGTCTCTCTCTTGCCCCCTAAAGTCCCTAATTTTCCCCTATGTAATAAAGACCCTGTTTCTCATAAAAGACAGATATGTGTGCATTAACCATATAAAAATGTGGCAGATTAACTCAAAGCCATACAAATTCTGTATTTAATACTCAGTCACACATTAGAACCCCACGATATAAATATCCTCCTCCAAGCTAAGATTACGGAGAATTCTGATATATTCCTGACTGCTACAGAAAACACCGAGAGATGAAGCTCAGGCCCAACAGATGATACCATCTACAGTTTGGTGTCTGTTACTCAGAATAATTTCAAAACTCACTGGAAATGCACCAAATCAACAGCGTAATAATAATAATAATAATAATAATAATAATAATAATAATAATAATAATAATAATAACAATAAATAATAATAATAATAATAATAGCATCACTTTCCTGTCGGCCAGCAGTAAAGGTCCCTCCCTCCCTCCCTTTATGTGCCCGCATACAGGAGGCCACAGGCTGGAGCCGGATCCGCCCCCTGCAGGTTGTCGGTATTTCACACAACTGTTTTTACCGGCTCCAGCAGATTTAACAGATGGAGGAGGAGATAAACGGATTAGCAGCCAACAACAGTCCGAGATCGGCTGATGCTCTAATGAACCAACGCTGGCAGCTGAGCCCCGAGAAGGGTCCTCCCCCCAGAACTGACCCTCGATGGCTGCTGGGGGAGATGGGGTCCAGGTTAATCAGCCAATTAGGGGGATAAACGACCTTCCGAACATCTTGTTGTTTCTACAATAAACACAGCGGCACAGACCGTTTCCCTGTCCAGCCGAAGTGAACTCCCACAACAGAGGCTCCGATAACCAGAACGGGATGGAGCAGCAGCAGCAGCGTCCGTAGTCCGCCATTCTCCCCGATGGTCGCCGTCACACGGACCGACAACACACCTATCTTCTTCTTCTCTACAGAGGAATAACTTTAACATCTAAAAGTCAGATTCCTACCTGAAACTTTATCCAAATTACAACTTGAAAATGCGACTGATTTACGGTTTTCGGATTTCGCTGTCGATCCCGGCTACAGAGAGACCGCAGTAACCGCCGCCATCTTGGTCCCGTTGTCATGGTACCACAACTGGTGAGAGGGAAAATAAAAACACATTAAAAATCGGTTGATCATCGATTATCGATAATAAATAAAGATTTAAACTGAAATTTGGTTATGGATCATTTTTGGGAATCATGCAATATTTATCATGAAAAAAGAGACCAGGATAGATTACTTCCCTTGATTGAATAACAACAACAACAACAACAACAACAATAATAATAATAATAATAATAATAATAATAATAATAATAATAAACCATTTTGTTTAAATTTCCAATAAACTAAAAAGATGCTGAAGTAACTACTTTGTTTCTGTTGATATCGATAGCTGTACAATGAGATAAAACATTGAATATTTTAAAAATTTGGATATTTATACAGTTTATATGCAATAACAATTTTCAGTGCCGAGGGAATTGACAGTATTTCGGTCACCGACTGTCAGGCGGTTGTCTCCCTTGTGAAGATCGTAATTCTGTCTCTCTTTCTTCTGTTTAAAGACTAAATTTAACTAAACAAAAATATCTATTATTGTGCGACTGCTAATTCTAAAACGATAAATGTGGTAAATTTAGGTAACAATAAAATACATTTCTAAAAAGATCATAAATACATTTATTAAAAGGTACTGGCTTCATCTAAAATATTTATCAGATCCATGTTGTAGTAAATGTAAAAATCTAATACAGCTTCAGCAACTTTCACGGATCAAAAATTGAAATATACAAATGAACAGAAAATAATAGATGATGCAAGACATTACATTTTACACAGTTTTTAAAATAACGAACCCATTAAAAACATGTTATTATAAAAGTTAAAATTAGTTTAATTAAAAGTTAAGTAATTATGCATATATTCCAAAAGTATTTGTTTGCAATTCCAGAGAATGTATTTACATTCAAAGACAGCATTTGTTAAAAGCCACAGAGCATAGAAAACAATTAATCTAAAATGATGTCAGGAGAATATCTCATCTTACTTAATAATTGAGTTATTCCCTTATTTATCAAATATTTCTAACCTATCTAAAGGAGAATAAAAAAGCTCTCATTATTTTCATATTCAGATGACTGGGAATTTAGTTTGTGAATAATTGCTTTCTCATTATTTTATTTTCAAACTTAATAGTCATGAATCAACCAGCCAACCTTTGGACAGATCCTGCTGCTGGCCTGACTCTATCAAAATTTTCTCTTTTGGTCGAGTGATTAATGATTTGTAGAAAAATCCTTATGGCAGAGATAAGTTGACTCTGCGATCCTTTAGGGGGAACTCCCTTTTCTTAGACCACAGCTGGGCGATCATTTTCATTTATTTAATAATAAAAATAACAGAAGCATCATCCAAAATTGCTTTCATTTACTATCCTGTAACAAAATTTGCATAATGTTTTACAATTTAGAATATAAAAGTTATTAAATATTATGAAATATTTCTGTGAACCTAAATTTAAAGAAACAACGTAGTTGTGAAATTATTGAATTAATAATGAGAAATGATATAGATTCATATTTGAATGTATGACATCAAAACCAATATCTTACGTTCCTGGTATTTTATTTCCTTTAATATGATATAGTGAAGTATGGATTTGTACAAAAGTTGTTTTTTCCTTAAAAACCTGGTATTTTTATAAAAAAAAAAACTATTAATCATTTATCAAGTATTTCTCAATATGTTTATAATTAAAAAGGTAATTTATTCAAATTGAAGAAATTCCAACAAGATTCACAATAGGTCTGTTATTTATACGTTTAGAATTGTAATAGTTTGTTTGAGAAATTCATTCATAAGGTCATTTGACCAGACGGGCAAACGGACGCGCACCTGTTCTATCAGTGCTCGGGATATTTAGAAATAAATGGACTGTGGGGAAATTGGTCAGTTGTTAGTGATTCCACTAAATCTCAGCACTTGTGTGTTTTCAGTGGGAGGAGATCCAGCGGATGTGGGATTTAGAAGATGTAATAGATACTATATTTCTATTAAGTAAGAGAAGAAATCGTCGCAAGACACCAATGGCACTAAGGGAGGCGTGGCCGGAAACACAGACAAGACAAAGATGGTGGAAGAGGTTCACTTCCGGTAGGAGTAACACGACTATGGTGAGGCCATTACACCAGCCAGAGAAATGGTGGCATAAATTCTGTTGCGGTAGATCCGCTGGTTCTTCAATAGAAACATTCAAAATGGTCTAAAACAGCTTTGTTATTTACTTTACTGCTGTTCATTTCTGTAAATTGTAAAATACAGGGTAAAACAGGGGAGACAATTTCAGTATTTACTTTCCTAATGAGATATTGATCTTCAAAATGTTGTCAATTAAAGTAACAAAAGCCTGCTTATAGTTCAGAAATCTCTAGAAAATAGTAAACTTTTCAATTTTCTCCCTTTCTCCTTAAACTTTCGTTTTAATTTGCACTCTTGGAAAACGGTAGACCTTTTCCTAGATTTATTTTTAAAATAGTAAAGTAAAAAACTTCTTTACAAAAAAACAAGATTTTCTTTACTCTTGCAATCAGATTCCTCAGATTGGTGCTGGTGTTTACTTGTATTTCTTCCTTCTTTCATGTAGCAGCTTGAAATGTATTTGTGGAATAATTTTTGTTACTGACATCTTTTCTTTTGCTTTTTTTCAGGAATTTTTGTTTTCTTTTATTAATTTACTAACCTTACTAATTCTGTTCTCGTTTGTTACATTATCCACACAAATACAGAATTCAAGTTTATTTATTTAGGCAAAGTAATTTGGACAGTTTTAATTATTAGATAGGAATTTATACTTTCATCAATAATCGCACCTTGAATCCTGTATTTGTGTCAACTTTTGAACTCACCATACTAGCCATTTTTTTTCCAATATGACCATTGTACAATATTATGGAATTATACTCGATGCCGATGAGAGTTCATCTATCAAAGGAAACTGGCGATGATACCTGTCACAGGTGTGGTGGCTAGAGTTGGTTAAGATGCCGATTGCATTAAAAATAACTAAATTGTACCAGCTAGTAGTAAAGCCTCTGCGTCTGATTCTGCGTCCCCGCCCCTTTCCAATAGTGCGTCTGATTCTGCGGCCCCGTCCCTTTCCAATTGTGCGTCTGATTCTGCGTCCCCGTCCCTTTCCAATAGTGCGTCTGATTCTGCGTCCCCGTCCCTTTCCAATTGTGCGTCTGATTCTGCGTCCCCGTCCCTTTCCAATTGTGCGTCTGATTCTGCGTCCCCGCCCCTTTCCGATATTGCGTCTGATTCTGCGGCCCCGTCCCTTTCCAATAGTGCGTCTGATTCTGCGTCCCCGTCCCTTTCCAATAGTGCGTCTGATTCTGCGTCCCCGCCCCTTTCCGATATTGCGTCTGATTCTGCGGCCCCGTCCCTTTCCAATTGTGCGTCTGATTCTGCGGCCCCGTCCCTTTCCAATTGTGCGCCTGATTCTGCGTCCCCGTCCCTTTCTAATTGATCGCCTCTTTTTATCTGCCGTTGAACAGAGGAGGGTTAAATGAGAAGAGTGAGTTTTCGGTGATTGTGTAGGAACGAAATCCAGGAGAAACATACGAAGAAAAGCTGTCACTTTCTTTTGTATCGGGACACAAAAGGTATTTATTCTGTTCCTTGAAAAGCTTTGAAGAGGGCATCTCGAAATATGGTCAGGGCTGTTCTCGCTAACCGAGCGATCGGGGCAGAAATAGCAGTGTCCCGGAGAGACCGCCTAGTGGAGGAATATAGATTTCTGTCGAGTTATTTAAATGAATAACGAACGTTGTTAACTCTTTTTTAATGGAGTGTATCCCAGTAATATTCCAATTTATTTCTTTTAGAAGATAGCACGTGCGCATGCGCAATATTTCAGCCATAGAAATGATTTATTGTCATGAATTTTCTGAGGCGGTACTTCCGTGAGTAATGGAGTTTTGTTAGATCTGCCAGGAAGAACGGTTAGCACTTGTGAGTTTGGACCATTTTTTGTCTCTGTCCGTGTTGATATTAGAGAAAGATGAAGGAATTACCGCATGGAAATGAAAAGTCTTTTCAGATTTCGTAAGAAAATATAAAATATAATAAATAATAATTTTAGCATAATTTTATTTTGACGTTTCATTGTTAGAATAACGGACAAGTCGTATTTTCAAGAAAAAACTGGTCAGTTCTGGCCTGAAGATTCAAAATTTATGTTAACAAAGAAAAGTTTCACCTTAAGGTTTTAGTGGCGATCAAGACGTTTCGTATAATTCTTATTCGGTTTAGTGTCTTGCATGACAGTTTGTCTTTCAGTCGTTTTTAGTCACAATATATTTAGCAAATATTTATTTGTTGTTATTTTTTGTATTAACCATTCCTTGTTTTTGTTTCATCTTACTATTTCATCAAACAGCCCAGAAGGTAAGACTTTTACTCTTTATTCTTTGGCGTTTCTTTTCTATCCATTCATATTAACAGAGGATGTTTATATGAATAATTTATAATTATCTCCATAGAATGTTATATCATTTAATGTTGCTAACTTCAGTGGTTTTACTATAGTTCCCTGAAGAATTTTTAAAATCCTCTGGCTTTATTAAATTATGTTTATAAAGAAACCATATTCTTAACATAATCGTTAGGCAGCTTTATTGAGTTATGGAATATATCAACGTTTGTATCGAAACCTTATTTAGGTAAAAATAAAGTTTGATATAAAGGATATAATTTAATATCATCTGTTAATAGAAATAATAAATATAGACACACAATTTTTATCATTACAATTAAATAAGCTAATTTAATTTATGCAGTTTTTATTATTTATTTATTTGCATACCTTTGTCTATCGAAAAGGTTTACGAATTATTCTTGATTGTATCAATTTTAGTGCCATCATTCTCTACATAATTATCTTTTTAGTGATTTCTCTATCATCGTTTCAATATTTTAATTGTTTCAGTAGATAAATAATGAATATTTTAAAATTATTATTGAAAAAGAAGGGTAAATATTTTTTTAATCTACGAACCAAGATTCAACGTTTGATTTGTTTGTAATGTACTAAATTCCCCAAATAAACCTTGTCAACTTTCCTTGCATTCACACAGTTATTACTTATGTATTTCCCTCTGGATTATAAAACATCACGATGGCGTTGGGTCTGTTTCTTTCATTCGCGGGCAAAAAACTATTTTTTTGTAAAATATTGTCAACGATTTTTATTGAACAAAATAGCTGCGTTTCCAGATAATTTAACGATGATCTGCTCCATTGAGAAAGATACCCAGCGATATATTTTACGTTGAGGTAATTTGACAGTCCAATATTTTCAATTAAAAAATTTTATTAAACATAAAATACTTTGTATAATTGATAAATACGTAATTTACAGCCTTCGTGGTTCCTACAAATGTATTGATGCATATAGATTTTTGTAGACAGTATACACTCTCTGTGCATTATGGTATCCTTTTCTAATAGCACCAAAAAATATATCCACTTTAGGCTTCAGTAAATTTTCCATCTTCCCTTTTCTGTACTTTGGAAATTTGTGCGCCTGGTTTTCATCGATGATCCGACTAAACTGCTGACGTTAAACATTATTTCATGAAATAATTGGTGATCGCTTTATTTGGGTCTGAGAACGTTACTCGTAATTTTGGATGCCAACTACAGGGCGTAAATGTTTCTCTGCCAAAATATTGAAAAGTACGTTTGTTCAGTAACTTGTATCATACTATTTTGTCTCTCTGCGATAAACGATATTGATGATAACCTCTTTAATATATTTTGTAATTAGCAGGAAATACGCAATACATTGCATTAAAAAGAATATTTAGATTTGTAAAATAAATTATTAAAATTTTTTTACTTGTATTTAAAAAAATTGAAATTGAACGTGTTTTTGTTTCGACACAAACTGAGGAGGACCCTGCCAGTCAAACAATAAAGTGCAGCGTATTTTCATTTTACTAAATATTACAAAGACAAGGTTAATGACGAAGGGCAGAGGGACTCATTGGCATAGTGTCCGCCTGAAACCAGACAACAGTTTAATTAATTCTAACGAATAAAGCGAGTAATGATATTACGGAAATTATTAATACTGAACTTTCTCTCTCCAATTTTACGTTTATCATGACATTTTTTGCTTTCTTGTTATATCTGGGACTTAAAACAGCTTGTGAGTGCTCACATTTTAGTGATTCTGCTTCTGTTAATTTCTATCGAATTACCATCTTATCTTTGACATTTGTACATAAAATTTAGAGAATAAGTTAACGGCATTATACTTTAAAACTAAGAAATATGTGTTAAACAATATTGTTATACCGGTGGACATGTCTAGAGATAGAAATGATATCCGTGTTAACATAAAGGTTACGCTTATCGTGTGATTTAAAAAAATATTTTATCAGACGAGTTTCTTTCTATTACTATCCAGCGACCGTTCTTTAACTTTTAATTCTTTACACAGGTACAGCGGTGTGCAAAAGTCTTGCATAAAAATAATTTTTCCTGTAAATTAGCTCGCATTTTGTCGAAAGCAGTTGTTATCAAATCTTGTTCATTACAGTATTTCTATATTACTGTTGTGCATCTATTCCAATAATATCAAGCATATTGTTTCATTGTAAGAAAAGTTATAATTTTTAGAAAATCATTTGCATCGAATCAACGTGTGCAAAAGTGTTGCATAAAATCTAGACAGCTATCTGATCAATTCAGATTGAATTCCAATTATACAGAAAGTGATCAGATCTATCAATAATGAGTAAAATATCCGAAATTCTTGATAACTTGTTCACAACGACGAGGCATGCTGGCTACCAAGCGCTGACAATTGTCACTACAGAACTCCGATCAGGCATCCTCGATTTTCCGTTTCAAATCGGTTTTCTTTTTCGGTTTTTTGGCACTAACGCTGAGTTAAATCGAGTGCCAAATGTTTCCGATGGGATTGAGATCCGGACTTTGATCTGGCCAGTCGAGGAGGGGGATTCGCAACTCTGCCATCAAGACCTTGACATTCCTAGCTGTGTGGATTGGGGCGTTGTCCTGCTGATAGATGGCCGTCAGGAGCATGTGGTCACATGAACATTCATTGGACCCTCCACGTGATGCAACGGACCCACACCGGACGATTGAAAACAGCCCCAAACCATGACCGAATCTCCCCCTGCCTGCAGAGTCGGTCGGGTGCAATTAGAATGGTATTTCTCGGACACCAATCGCCGAACGTGCACCCGACCCGCCGAGTGGACCCTCACGAATTTCTTTCGTCGGAAAACGACACTCGAGACCACTGGGCCACGGTCCAATGGAGATGGTCGCGAGCCCACTGCAGTTGCTTTCGACGATTGTCCAGAGTGATGAACTGCTTCTTTTGTGGCGATTGACCGAACAGTCCCATGTTGATCACACGCCGTCTGATGGTGCACGAGGCCAACTGGATCCCATCGTGCTTTGACAAGGCGGTCTGGATATCGGTGGAAGTGCGGAATCGGTCCGAGTTCGACATGCGGGCGATCAGACGATCCTGTCGAGCCGTCCTTTTCCGCGGTCTACCGGCTCTGCGCTTCGAAATTAGGCTCCCATCGGCTTTCCAACGTCTCAGGGTGCGAGATATCGTCGACTGATTGCAGCCGATACGATCCGCAATGACCCACTCAGTTTCACCATCTTCTTTCATGCGAACGATTGTGGCCCGCTGTTCAGGGGTCAAATATCGGGCTGCCGGCGTCATTATATTGAACAAAAATGAATCAGAATAGTGGAAAATGACAGTTTTTTCATATTTATATTCTACTCTCCTAAACTATTATAGCACAAAATATATATTCTAATTTTTTGTAGTTTATGCAACACTTTTTCACTCGCCGATTTCATGCAAATTATTTTGTTAACATTTAAATTTTGACTTGCAATTACAAAATGGATCTGAGTGTTATAAATCGTTTAAAGACACCGATACCTTTCAATTAAAACGGAAACCTATACAATAGTTACCAATTTCTACAAAATAAGAACCCATTTTCTAAGTCTAGTCATTTTTATGCAAGACTTTTGCACACTGGTGTATAAGCCGAGAAGACACAATACGTAGTATTTGGTCGATTGTATTTAGTTGGATCCAATGAAATCCAGTAAAGTTGTAAATTAACTGTACGCTTTACTAACTTTCTCCATTAATCAATTATCTGTACATTAAAGAGATTACAGGGTTCACAGAATTTTTCAATTAAACTGCTTTTGTTTTATATTAGTTCATAACAGAAACAATGATCACTATCGCTTTTGTAAATAATATTGATAGTTTATCATTTAAGGCAAAAGCTTCATATATAGAATTTATTTTTGAAGAAAATATATGAAAAAATATTCAATCTAATGTTGAATACGCATAATATGAATAATAAGTAAAATTGATCTTGTAATTCAAATGATGGTAGATCAGAGTTATCTAATTTAAAAGGAAACTTTTTATGTTAATAAAACTTAGAATGACTGCCACTGACTGACATAATAATATTTCACATACAACCCGTCTGAACAGGATACCCGTGCAAGGGGCCATCGCATTAACTTCTTTGGTTAAAATGTCCTATCAAGTTCATGTTACAACATATATTATTCTTATTAACAAATATTTCTTTTGTATTTGTTTTGCAATAAATTTTAATTTTATTTCATCTCGCATGTGGCCGAAACCACACAGGGAATATGTGCTAAACGTTTTATTGTTTATGTTTCCCCATCTACTTAAATAAATTTTGACAAATTGTATGTAAAATATTTAGTTGAATCAATTTTCGTGAATAATAACACATTTTGTATATAGTTAATCTGGTCAAGCTTTTAGATTGTAAAATGCATCATGTTAACCTCTATCTTTGGTTTCTTACTGTAAATTGACATTTTATCAAAATATATTTCATTATTTCACTTATTGATTTTAAATATTTCAACTACTTCTATATTCTATTAGCTACGAAAAATGTACAGGAAGTTCTACATCGTTTTTTATATTTGATCTGTTACCATCTTTAAGGAACCATTATTTCCTTTTCCTCTTCTTATAAGTTGTCACGCTGATTGACATTTATACAAAATCCACACGTAAATCCTTGCAGTTGATTGAAATTTTGGTTTTCATGGTTCCATAGTTCTATATTTCTGCGTTCATTTAAGATCGTTTATGTTATCGTTTTTATTAATTTACATACCTAACTTCTGAATATGCTGAACCTCTAACCGAAAATAGAGAATCTTTAGCATGTATTTGATGTTACTTATATGTGATCTACTTGAAAGAAAGAACAGAAAGGGTAACGTGTAGCGGAGTCGGATGAACGAATGCTAATAAATATTTCGATGGACCATTCCCTATTGATCAGACTGGGGGAGTGTCGGGGTTGAGTGATTGATTTTGATCCACTATTAATTCACCTATCTAACCTGGCTTATTCTCTTTCCTATTTACCAGGAAACCACGTGGGTGATCTTCAGGTAGCTTTTTGTCAGGGATGACGTTACCTTTGCCGATCGGAAATGTGTCCCTTTGCACGGGTTTGATCCACACTTCTTCCTAATTTCACGCTGGGAACGGAGCTTTCCTTTTTTCAGTGGAGATCCGACAGTCAACCAGTAAAATGTGACTTTACTCTCACGATAAGAAAATCAAACACAGGAGATAGGAATAAAAAACAAATTATGTAGATTATAAAATATTGCGTTTGTTTTAGTTTTGTGGTATTGTCCCCGGCGAGGACCAGATTTTAATAACTGATAATACGCTTCACTTGTCGTGTATTGTTATAGATTCTTTTCTCTGAAAATCGATTATGAATCTTGATCTGATGGTGTCAGCGATTTCTTTCTGTTCCTGGATAGACAAACTAAATGTTTGCTTAAAATTATTCCTTTTCATACTGTGGATGTGGATATAAATTTCAAATATATGGAATATAGTGACTGAAGATCTAATTATTTTATAATTCATTTTATTCAAGTTTACTAGTCAAAGGCAATAGACAACATCACGGGAATAAAGGGAACATACATTTTCCACAGACTAATGGCATCTTGAAAGTTTTACTCTCACCCGGTCGTCAAATAATTTTTAATGACGGCCTAGAACTCATCTTTTGCTGTTTTCCCTGAATATCCTAGAGAAGCGGATTGCAAATCGCGAAGTTGTTGTATCAGCCATTTGTTTCTAGTTTCTGTTGTTATAAAGAGAATGTAGAAGAATCTGTCGACTTTTAATTTTGGTTTCGCTTGGTTGTTTACTTATTTTCTATTTGTGTCATGTATTAGTTCACCATTGGCTTTAATTGTAAATGACTGATCTCATTCATCACGGACCAGCGACAGTTACCTTGGTTACTATCGGAAGATTACATCACAGGGGATGTCACGCCAGGCGGGTAAATGTAATAATCATTCTATTCACCTGCTGATATCTTTAATCTGAATCGTCTGTTATTACTAGTTATATGCTCCACGTGTTGCATCAAGAAAGTTATTTCATTCGAGCATCACGTCTCCCCGTTAACCGAAATCTCTATTATGTATCGAATCATTTTGTTGCTGCTTGAAAACTGACAAACAAAGCTAACAAATGGTTATTTACAATAAAAAACAAAAATCATTTGGTGTTTTATTGTCGTTTCAGAAAAAGTAAAGATTAGAACTGGAGAATAATTCGGATACGACCATGGATTGGAATTAGGACTCGAAAATTTCGAAATAGTTTCCAAAGATCACCCTCTGTACTGTAGATGTTCCTCTATAACTGTGTAAGTGTTTTTCAACCTTACGATAGAATTTGACCTTCGAACTTGACTTGAGCTGAAGGTTCTTGCGTTAATTTCTTCTGTGTGTATGATGGTTTGCCTAGAATAAACCCTTTTAGTTCCACTATTTGCCTCCAGTCGTTCATAAAGCAAGTAATAAAGAAACGAAAGTCAATGGAAAACAGAATATCTGACTACTAAATCAGTTTCATCGCAGTAAAAATATCACATGCCCTTTTTATTTATAAAATTTGAATTATTCTTTAAAATATTTATGCGGTTAAGCTATTGTCATGTAAAGTTCGTACATCACAACTAGATTTCACAGAAGATTCTATTCGTTTTACTAAATGAAACTGCATGTTTTATCCGCAGACTGTTTTTCTAAAGTTTACTCTGCTAAACTAAATAATATAGAGTTTTAACTAGAAAATGGGGCGTATCTTTTTTGGTATTACAAGTCATTTTCCTAACAAAATTAAGTTTAGCACTGTTTCCTAGAATTAAAATTGGCGTAATTTCATTGGAAATATCTTGTACTGGAAATAGTAAGGAACTATAAGTTTATGTTTTGAACGTTATTGATATATTCCTCTACCTGTTCAATCAAATTTTGATTTCTTTATCGGCTACATTCTTCTTGCTTACTATTCTACATTTTACGAATTTCGGTTTGATACCAGGCGATTTGGGTGAATGGTTTTCCATGGTTGGGTAATTTTGTTTTAATAAATACAGAAGTCCAAGGTGGCTTTTTCTTCAGTACCATGGATTCAAGATATAATCGCTGAAGAACAGGAAGAGTTTACAGCCACATCAGGCAAGGACATGCATATCAAACTATGTCATTGCGTAATACAACATGGGCAGCGATTTTATGTCTACCTTCATGGAGAGGCAGCCAAGCATCAAAACCGACTTTGGAAATCATCAGGACTCCAGCGAACTCTCCTTGTGCCGACTTCCGATTCGGCGAATGATCCAGTAGTGGTAGAGTTATATCAGCGGATGTAGCACTAGAGAAGCTACATAATCCAAATATCCACGGCCTATTTCATGACCTGGGTCAAACTTTGCCATCGGAAACAACTTGCAAACCAAATCTGACAGTCAAAGCGGAAAAAGAAAAGGACCTGCGAAGCCTCTGATTTTATATCTACGGAACCAACATTTCTGGGAACGAAATAATCGCACGTTATTGTCTGGTGTATGAATGAACCTTGAAAATCACCTGATAGACTGCCAACCATTATACGGATCATGGACATTCAAATCGCCATCTATGCACTCGATGATTTAATGATATTTCTGGGCATCAAAAGAAGACTTTTGCTAGTTGATAACAGATACGGCACATTACATGGTGGCTACTGGAAATGTTCTTAAATAATCGTACCCGCGCCCATTTCATATTAATTAAAGAACAAGAGTCGACAGATTAGTGTCCAGGCGATTAAGACGTCACCAAAACCTGTCGTTTCAAGATCGGGAAATCGGCCCAACGCTGTCTCTTAATATGTAAATCACTCACCGGATGTTTAGAAAATCATGGATATCTCTTAAAGTGATATATCTTCATAGTAAAGACGAAAGAACATGTTTAATAGCACAAACCTGTGATTATAGAACAGTGAATATCAGTTGAATAAATCCCTTAAACATTTGCTTCACATAAATTCATCAGCCGTGATAAACAACACGTGATTATCCACCTGGTGAAGGTCTGGAATCCGCTCCCATTGTATTTGTTACATCCGAAACAAAATACCTATCAGTAAGGGTTTGCTGCGCGAATCGTGCATTATTATTATTATTATTTATTATTATATTAATTATTAGATATATTATTATTATTATTATTATTATTATTATTATCATTATTATTATTATTATATTATTATAACAATTAAATCTTTCCTTTCTGGTACGAGGGCACATGATAACTGGTAATTATCATTTCTGAATCATATTATGAAACAATTAATCGTTTGTGGTAGATGACGTAAACACTAAATTATTGATGGAGGAATCGTTAGAGAGATCGATACTGACAGGGAGTCTGCAGGGACCTCCACTTTACTTGTCCGTAGGCATCTGTTATTCCGCAAACGTGGATCAGCTCGGCAAACGACAAACACCTGGAATAATTTCCATAATAGATAAGTTCTTGTCCGCTTTGTATTGCATCAATTACGTGAGATGTTAATTTTACGTCTGCCTCTCAACTGTAGATCCGTAGTTGTTTAGGCTGAGGTAATTAGACTCACTGTCAATGGTCGACGTCGATGAGGGGTCTATATGACAAAGGTCAGGTAAAACATCCCATCCTTTATTGACCGGTCCCCAAAAGGTCGGCCTTCCAAATATACACCACGGAGAATGGGACCGCATGGAAGTGGAAAGCAATGGTGGTTTGGCTTAGTCTGGGTTTGGTTCTCAGAGAAGCAAGGCCTTCATGCAGGTGTCCTAACGTGGGCGGTGAACCATCCTTACGCTGAACATCAAGGGATCCGCTATTACTGATAAATCAGCGACATTTTCCACTGAAGCTCTTCCTACTCGTTGGTAAAGTTCATGTGAACTTTGCTGACCAAAGTGACATTCCTACACAAAAATCAATATTCAACAATCTCATGTAAATAATATACACTATTGGTTCATATAAGTGGTTCTAACATTTAAATAAAAAATACGGAAATATTGTAAATACCAAAAACATTCAGTCTTCATAATGGAAAACGATAAACTGTTTTCACATAAACGCATCTATCTTCTAGATGCAAAACAAAAGATTTCTCACTGTTATTGGTCAAATTCCATTCCTACTCGTGATCAGCGATACTTTACATCAATCCGATAATAATAATAATAATAATAATAATAATAATAATAATAATAATAATAATAATAATAATAATAATAATAATAATAATAATAATATAATTAATAATTAGTGCTGTTTTTTATTTTGTGCTGTCAAATGGTTAAAATTCCCCTCCTTTGCTGTTTTTTACGTCAAACTTAAATGGAGGCGTCAGTCGACGGGTCTGACCCGTTCGTCCTCCGGGGCCGAGCTGAGGCTGCGTCTGGCTTTCACGTTGGAAAGTCTCCGGTTCCGCTCTTACTCACAGGTGGAGTAGAGGAAGTGGATTCCTGCTCGTTCACCTTATTTTGAGGGCCGTGTTATTGGCTCTCATGTGACCCAACGTTGATCGGCTCCTAAGATGGAAAAATGTTTGTTCAATAGGAGGAGGGAGCAGCAGAAGTCGGCTGATGGGGCGAGGCTCCACCATTTGTGAAACTGTGTGTCGCCGTATTGGTAGACAGTACAGGGTTAGGGACCCGCAGGGGTCGGCAACAACAACTCAATCTACTTACTCTCTTTCCAACAGAGTACCCATTCTGTGAGACATTTGGCAGTGTAAGTGTTAATGGACTAAAACGGAATTATATTTATATTCTCCCCGGATACTAAGAGCTAATTGTTTTTTATTGATGCACCAGACGTCAATATCCGTCAGGTCGCCATCCTTCGTTCAGTGAGGCTCCAACGCCATCAAGGTAAGCACGTGACCGCCGTCGGTCCTCGTGGGCCCCGGGAAAGTTCCCTCTATCTTGCTGGTGTAAGGGTCAACGAACATCAGGCAGGGCGTGGTCGAACTAATTCTTCAAACTTACTCTGGTTATATCCCTGTTGACGTCTTTTCGGCTGTTTTAGGACAAAAACCAGCTGCGGTAATAACGAGTGAACTCCGACTCGGACGAACTCTTCAGCTGAGATCGATTCCGTCAAACGTTTTCATATCGAATATTCAGTATTGATTTATTTAACCTTGACTGTGAAATAATCGACATCAGATATTCAATATTTAATGGTTAATTATCACAAATAATAATAATATTAATAATCGTAATAATAATAATTTAAACAAAACTAACGTAAATGATTCCGCTTCAAAGTCTGAGATTCTATTGAACAATTTAAATAAAACCTGTATAATCATAGTTATCTCCCTTTACAAGGATATTTTAACTTTATCTCACAAAACGCAGGAGGCGAATTTAACTTCTAAGCGGCCTTCGTGAGACGAATTTAATTGCATTTCCCCTTCTATTAAATATCGAGTTTACCTGACAGGTGACCGTAGTCACGCACCTCTTACTGCTCTATTTTCAATGCGCTCCTACCTGCTTGTTTCCCCTGTGGCACCTGGCAGCGAGGGTCAGTCAAGATGTGGCCCGGCCCCGTTGTTAACGACTGGAGGGGCCTCCTGCCCCCCAGCCCGTGCGGAGCTGGCAGCCTGACGGGCTAATGGACGTTTGTACCGGCCCAGCCCGGTCTCGCCAGGTGGTCGGCCTGAGTTAGAGAGAACTGAGAGACCTCCCGGGGGTGGGCGGAGGTTTTACAGCGGTCAGTTTGAGAAGAGATTCCTGTAAATAGTCGATGAACCCCGAGGCCATTTTGTGGCTCCCCTTCCCCTGTGGAGCCCCTATACAGCCGCTCCTTCGTGTTATAAAATTTAAAGAAAGTAGAATTCAGTTCATAACTCGGCCACTGCGAGTAAAGGAAGGAAAAGATGGTTGGGGTGAGACGAGAAAACCGACCAAAGAATTAACAGACTTCCTGGAACAGAAATAAGATGGAACAGTAAACAGAATCCAGGTTTGGATAGGAATTTTACCTCGTTTATCGTCAGCGGCTTCTACATCGAGAGGATAAACCGGAGATCTGTAGATCTTTCAGAGAGCATAAAAGCAACAGAACATCGACTAAACCAGATGGAAAGAAACGAATCGATTAAGCCGAACACTACGATCGGCGATTAAAAGGATGGATTCTGTAGAGCGGAGATTTATAAACCATGTACAGTATTTTCATTTTATAAAGTCAGGCGCTTTCTAAGACAAACTGGGTGCCCGACCCAATGTCTCTGATGATAATTATGTCCCTCGACAGAGCTACAAGCCGTCCTTAGAAATAGTTATCTGGTATCAAAGCAGAGTTTCATTCAGATTAACTGTCTCTTCTATGGTTGATTCAGGGCATCCCTTAATAATTAACAGCGTGAAAAGGCTCATTTTAATATTCAGTCGATTGATTTAAATATTTGTAAATGGAAATTCGATCTAAAATGTTTTATTTTCGTTTCAGTCCTTTTGTGGAAATGATAGAAAGCAAACGCATCTTCCCTTGATCAGATTTAATGCAAAGAGAAGATGAGTATTTTGAGTAAGTTATATTTGTCCCTATCCGTGTGTGTCCTCCTCAAGGATGGATTAACCGAGATAAATGCAGAGATTTGTTTTCCGAATGAAGCAGACGAAAATCATGTTACTTTATTTTTAAACAGTTTTTAAAATATGGTCTAAATTAGTAAAATATCGACATCTATGTATAAACTGGAAACTTGGTTATAATGGTGTTAAGTCTCAGGCTACTTTCACTTTAGATGTTATCAAATAAGGTTAATGTATTTTATTCAGGGGAATCAAAGGTACGGTATTTACAATGATCTCTTTAGGCAAATTTTACGTGTATATGGATCAGTTATATAATAACAGGATATGATGAAGTGAAAGGGAATGGATTATTCATTCAAGAGTAATTCAATTTCTGTCGGATATATAAATTACAGTCGTTACATTTGCTAATTATTAGGTATTTAAATTCCGATTTCAGCTAAAGTAAATTAGCCCATCAAAAGGATTTCACTATTGCACATTAATTTACTTGTGCCTCAAATTTAAATCTGTTGTAAACTTCAATCGTGAGACCTTTGGTATCTTTGATGGAGCTGGTGTGCAACAGAAAGATCCTCGGCTTCAGTTAGACACGATTGATGAGTCTGCATTCAAAATCCAAAAAGGAAAAGGAAAAATGCGACACTTCATTTTCCGGAAAAAAGGAATTTTGTCCAACAGTGAGAGAAAACTAGACAAAAAATTGTTGCCTGATGGATCGTTTGCTACAGAGAGTCCTCTTTGTTAATTATCTGCACCTCCAGCTTACTGCGGAGTATGGCCAGACAGTGACACCAGAGTGTGGACAGAGGATGTTTTCCTTCTGGCTCTTCAACCAGCTCACCTGTATTATGCCTGCCTGGACTCTGTACCTGTAGTTCCGTCCTCACAACGACGTCAGGCGGTGGTTTAACGATTACCACAACAGGTCAGTTCACCTATAATTTTGAACGTTCGTGCACCAGTTCACTGGATACGAGAAGATTACTTGTTAGTTTACTCTAAATTCTTATCCAACTTCTATAACCATCTTGTACTGGTATCAACCAGCTCAGGCTCTGACCTCACCTGACCTGAATATATCACATGTGCCAAAGGTGTGAATTCTGATCTCTTTCTTTTTTGTGGATGTTATTTTCTCTGTCAGAGTTTCCCAGTCAGTATCTTTATTTATACTGATCTTGTTTATTAGTTATAATTTACCTATAACAGCAGCATCAGTGTTCTGATTGTCTGCGGTCACACAAAGTACCACGAAAACTGTATCTCAAGTTTAGTCCAAGTTTGTGTTGAAAGTGAAGTTGTCGTCAAGAACCCGCCTGCCCCTTTCAATAACAGGATGGACACCTTTAAATTCAGAAAGAAAGGATTCATTAGCCCCCTTTGTTTGACGTGAGGCAGAAAACAAGGCATCCATGAAAGATACGTGAGCAGTTTGGTGGTAAAGGGTAAGAAATATCCACCTGTCCCTACACCCTGGACCCCACCCAGCCAGTCTGACTTTGATGTATTCTATTCTCAGGATCGACCGTAGTTATTTTATGCAGTACCTTCATTGTTGTTACCGAAGTTGTATATTTAGTTTTGATAAAGGAAATTTTCTGGAATAAATTTAGATCCGAATTGGTAAACAGACCATCCTCTTCATCAAAAATTAAAATAATTTCACAAAATATTTTTTAACTTAACTTTGATTATTTCAAACATTTTCTGAATCCTGAAGATAATCTAAAGCAGAATCTCTTTATATCACAAACTGATATTTTCACCTTTAATTGACCCTTACGTAGAGTTTACTTTAAATAACATGGGTCACTGATCAGAATTCCTGTTATCTTTTTTCAGAAATATAAACTCTGCCAGCAACATAAAAGAGGAGAACATTTACTCAGGTATTTAAATTAAAATTAAATTATTATAAATTGAGTTCACTGTAACTCTTAGCTTTTAGCGAGAGACAGTTTTTTCAAATGTGCAACCGAATATTCTCAATTGCAAGACTTCAGTAAACTGCTTTCTTTTTTCTGCATACAACCTAGATAAATGATTTATATCAATGATTTATTGTCTATCATTTCTAGCTGTTTTTATGTTAACCTCGATAGGAATGAATAGAGTTATCACGTTGTTTGGCAAGGAAACATACCCAATTATCTCTCTACCTTTCCTGCCCCAAAACTGTTAAAGAATGGCATTTAGGCAAACGAAGGTATGGTAATTAAGAAGTATAAATGAGTAATGTATACAGTGTCTTTCCATTAGGAATATTTTAATGTTATCTTTGTTTTATTGTCTACAGCAAGTTGTATTATTCATGTATAATGACTACTTTTGTTGTGCATATTTTGTATTATAATATTTTCTTTCATAATTGAGTATGAGTTTTCTCAAATCAAAAAACAATATTTGCACTTCAAAGCAACGTTTACTTCAACTCTTCTGAGGTGGTTGTTGTGTTACTAAAGGCCAATTAAATTATAATTTGTATGTTCATGGTCGTCTTATGTAGTAAAGCTTACAGAAGTGGTAACAGGAGAAGATGGCTGTTTTCTTCACTAGTTCTTTTGTTGTTTTCTTCTTCAACTCCAATACAATGAAGGTCAAATGTTGTGTTTACTCATGAAAGGTCAATACAGCTGCATGAAGGCAAATAAAAAGCTAATTATTGGATACAGTTCCAAGCACTTTTAGGATTATCAAATTAACGAGAGATTTCTCATTAAAATAATATTAAAACTTCTGACCAAACTGGCGCAGACTGATGGGTCTCTGAAAATACATCCATATTCTTGAAACACCTGAGCAATTCACTTATAATACATCACATAACCCCAACTTTGATGTGGTGTCCACATCAGGATTGGTACGCGGTAGATTAGCTTATGTACAGTCACCATACAAAATATCATAGAGAAGCATCAAGTCATAAAATTGTTGTGTTTTGAATAATTAAAATTCTCGGTTGTGGAGCACCAGGGCTTTCTGTGTCCGCGACCTGTCTTCATCAAACAGGTGGCAGAGATGGGATAATGTAGGTAAACATCTGTCAGGCAGTAAGGAAATTTTAGACAATTACAGTAGCCAGCTGATACTGGGAGAAACCTACCTATTCAAAATAAAAACACAGTTCATCAAGAGATTGGATTCTAATAATCGACATTGTGCTGCAGGGAATAATGGTAATTTAACCAAAAAATTGGACAGTTTATTTTCACTATATTTGGACATTTGATGCATTTTCTAATGACGGTCACGACCTTTAGGAGGCTGAAGAGCCAATTATTGATTGCGCTGTACTGTTTCTTACGATCCAAGAGCTGCATAAATCAGTCTTGTGACGGTGGCCTCCACTCTTCCGTCAGCGCTTAACGCAGTTACAGAAGGTACTAGCTGCTGGTAATCATTATCCATGGAAGGGAGATTCCAGACAGTGAAATTTTCTTCTGTTTACTTACCGGGCAGCCGTTGGTAGATACCGAACGGTGATGGTGGAGTGGTTTTCCGGGACACGTGATGGAGGTTCCGTAGTTAGCACTTGACTGGCTCACCATGACCTCCGCCCAAGGGCAGACAAGCGTACCGAAGTAACTTGCTTGGTTACCGAGATCTTGTGCCACTGACGTAATATGATCTTTGACCTCGAAAGTCAGCGAAAAGTTTGACACAAAGAAGAAATGCACTTAATGGAAGATTTCTTTGTGCCACAAAGGCAAAGAGTTTTTAAGGACGTTGATCATCAAAGAGGATTACTCTTGAAAACAATGAAAACAGAAATCTACAGGCCTCTGAAGATTTTGGTTGACATTTCTCAGGTAATAAAATATACTAATAACCGGAGCGGACGTTTCATTTGCAATCGTAGAGAAAAGGTAAAAGAACGAAGACAATAAAAGTTGCCAACCTTATTTTTATTGATTAGTGCCAGTGAATATCAGGATTTATTTTACATAAAACAAATCTGATTCCGTTGACTGTAAACCATTATATTTTCAAATAAACTGTAGTTTGCTTCCTATAATTAACAAAAATCTGTAAATGGTTTTTAAATTGTTTATCACATATCAGTTAAACTAAATTACCTGTCATATCGTTCGCTTATGTTATACGTCTCAGCGATATTCGAGCTGATACCAGCCACCTGCACATTATTAACACTTAAATGTAGGTAATTTCAGCCACAGACTGACCGTTAGTTGTTCAGTCTCACTCCTCTATGGTAGAGCTTCTGTGTAGGGTTTACGCTACTGGATTACTAGAGAATCTACGTGTGGTTATTGTGTCTATTGGGGTGATTTTGTTGATGAATTCAAGTCGTTTATATTCACTGAATACTCGAATTTAAAATCTGAATCATTGCAATATAAGGAAGATTGAAAATGGAGGCCGTCCAAAGATTCCCCTGAACTTCTTTATCTGACAGAACAGGGACAATTTGAGGCATTCTACAATGCTCTATAAGTTAGCACAGAGGTCAATTCCTGCGTGAAATAAGAGATGGATATGGAATATATCAGAGAAATAAAATAAAAGAATGTTTTTTTTCTGGATTTAACTGAACCGCACAGGAAAATACAAATACGTTTAAAAGTAACCAGTGCATATTGTTTTCTTCTCTTCCGACGACCAGACGTTTATCCGAAAGATTTCTCCTACCTTTATTTGAGATAGCTGAAGTTGTTTTATACGTAAACTTGAAGGAAAAGTTATCAAAAGTAAGAACGATGATGGGGCGGAATATGATAGAAATGTAAACTAAACATTATCAGATCATGTGAGAATAAACCTGTTATTTTTGTGACAGTAAACAAAAATATTTTTGAAATTACAAGGAAAGAAATCAAAAGTTGATTTAAAAGGTAGAGGGATATTTCACCAACGTTCAATACATAATAAACCATAATGTATTAATAATACTTCCAATAAAAGATCTTTCCACTGAAAATACATCAATGTTAATTGTAGGAAACAAAGCAAACTGTTTATGTTTGGAAAATGTCGCCTGATATCGAAACAGATGCGACTTATTTTCTAATTAAAACCTCTATATTTCTTAATCTAGAAGAGTAAACTTATAAAAACAGTCTTTGGATAAAACATTCAGGTGCATTTTGTAATACAAAAATAATCTCCTAAGACATCTAGTTGAGATGCACGGCTTTTATATGATAATATCTTAGCCATATAAATATATTTCTTAAATAATTATAATTTAATTAATGTAAAAACGACGTGATATTTATACCATGATAGAACTGATTTAGTATTCAGATACTCTGGTTTTCTTTGACTTCTTTTCTTTATTACTTGCTTCATGAACGACAGGAGACAACAGAGGGACTAAGAGGGTTTATTCTATAAGCAAAAGATCATACACAGAAGTAATTAACACAAGAAGCTTCAGCTCAAATTAAATTTGAAGGCTAAATTGTAGCCTGAAATTAAAAACCATCTTTTACACTTAAACAAGCACATCTACACTACAGTGGGTGATTATAACTGTTGTTCAACTTTCTGAGTCCTAATTCCAGTCCAGGGTCGTATCCGAATTCTTCTTCCCTTCCAATCTTTATTTCTTCTGAAACGACAAAAACACCAAATATTTTTATACAATGATCATTTTATTAATTTTTTTCAGTTTTCACACAGCGAAAAAAATGATTTTATACATAACAGAAATTTAAGTTCAATCAGGGATATAACCTTGGAATGAAATATTTTTTGCTACAATACTAAGACACGGAAAAGAACTATAAATACAAGAAGATCCAGATTAAAGATACCTGATGGAGAATCACGTGACCAGACTAATTTATCTTGTTTTAATATGATATACATGACGTCATATGTTTGTATTTTTTTACATTTACTGTCTGATGTGTGTTCCCTTTCTTCAATGATATTGCCTACAGCCTTTAACTCGTACAGCGTTAATAAACTAAATTATAACGTAGGTAATTAGGACCTCCGACTTTATATTCCATGTATTTTAAATCTATATCTACATCCACATAACAAAAAGAGAGCAATTTTCAGCAAACGTTTACTTCCTCTCCAGGAACAGAAAGCCCTGACACAATCAGCTGAAGATTCATCATCGATTTGCAGAGACAAGAAGCTATAAAAATACACCATCGGTTCAGTGTATCATCAGTTATTAAAATCACGTCTTTTTCATATAAAATGTAATAAAACTAATGACTTTTGATAGTCTGCATAATTTGTTTTTAATTGGTTCCTCCAGTGTTGGATTTTCTTATCGTGACAGTAAAGTATTTTCACTAGTTGTCCATCGGGTCACCACTGAAACAGGAAAGACCCCTTCCCAAAGCGAAATTATAAGCGAGTGTGGATCAAGATCCGTTCAAGGGACCCATTTCAGATTGGCAGAAACAACGTTATCCCGGACTAAACGCGACCAAAAAATTCACTACATTTTCTAATGTGGAAGAAATCCGGAGTGCCAGAAGTAGGCCCCTGTCGATCCCTGGTAAAGAGGAAAGAGAAGAAGCCATGTCAGAGATGTGGACCAACAGGGAATCTAACTCGAGACCTCAACCACCAAACTCCACCAGTCTAACCACCAGGTGATCGACCATCCAAATATTTATTATTAGATGTTCATCCGCATCTGCTACACGTTACCCTTTCTGTTGCTTCATAAAATCAGATCAAATATATGTTAAAGATTCTCCATCTTATGTGAGAGCTAACCGTATTCAGTAGTTATACAAGTAAATTAATAAAAACAATTACATTAACGATGGTAAACGAACACAGACAGGTAGATCAATGAAACCATCAAAACTAAAATATTTATCAACAGCGAGGATTTAAATGTGAATTTTGAATAATTGATAATCAGCGAGACAACGTAGAAGAGGAGGAAACGAAATAAAATTCACTTAAAGAAATTGACATCGTCGATATCTTTAAGGGACAAATACAAACGATGGAGATCTGCGTGTAAATATTTCGTCGCTATTTGTATACAAAGGTTTGAAATATTTATCATCAATAAGTGAATAATGTAAGGAATTTTGATAATATATCAATTTACAGTATAAAACAAGTGATATAGGTTAACACGGTGCATTTTTACCTAATGTAACATCATTGCAATGTCTATTAATGCTTCCTTTTCTCTAATGCAGCTTTTGTATGATTATTAAATATTCATTTGCCAAAATCGGTTATTATTCATGTAAATGGATACAAGTAAATATTTTACATATAATTTTTCAAAATTTATATACGTCGATGGGGAAATATAAACAATAAAATATTAAACACTTACTCCCTGTGTAGTTTCGTCCACATGCGAGATGAAATAAAATTAAAATGTATTACAAAAAATACAAAAGAAATGTTGTTAATAAAAATATATTTGTTGTAACAATGTTCTAATATGACATTTTAACAGATTACATTGATGAAGACCGCGTTTACAAATTTTCAAAGTAAAGAAAAGGGAAGATGAAAACTGTTAATAGAGCCTAATGTTGATTTATCTCTATGTTGAATCAAGATGATAAATGCAATTAGAAAGATACCAAAACTCACAATTTGTCAATACATTCTACGAAACGAATATTCCATTATTTAAATGAGACATTTATAAAACATTCTAAATTTGTAGGAACCATGAAGGCTGTAATTTAAGCATATGTCGGGAATATACAAATTATTTTGTGTTTAACTAATCTTCCTTTATAAAATCCTTCACGTCTTTTAAATTAACGCAACAAAAAATATCTTGCTGGATATTTTTTTAATGTAGCAAATCATCGCTAAATTCTTTACAAACAAACAGATATTTATGGACATTGAAATATATATATATATATATATGAAAATAGCGATAATATTTTACAAAAAATAATTTTGTCTGAGAATAAGAAAATAGAAAAACTTCATCGTAATGTTTTATAAGTTATAGGAAATTACATATCTGACGATCGACATAATATTATAAGAGTTAGGGAGGTTTATTAAGTAAACTTAAAATCTATTTTGTTGTGCAGTACAAGCAGATCCAGCATCGATTTCTGGTTCTATGTACAGAAAATAAATACTTATCCTTTCAATAATATGCAAACGATATTCGTTATTTATCTTCTGAAATAATTTAAATGTTCTAAATATGATAGAAAAATTACTATAAGTAATTAAATATGGATAAATGAACACTAAAACTTAATATAATAAAGAATATTTAGAAGTTGCTTAGATTGAAATATTAAGTCATTTTGACAAAACTGTAGTTGAATATTTTATATAGAAGATAAAAAATATATTCAACATTTTCTATAGTCAAAGATATACAAATAAATATAAAAATAAAAACTGCCTAAAATACAAATCAACTATGTAAATTGTAATAATATCAAAATCTGACTATATATTTATTATTTCTATTAGGAGAGGATTTTAAAGTTTAGCCTTTATTTCAAAATCTGTTATTCTCACTAAGGCAAGATTCAAAACAAACATTGATTTATTAACTAACTCCTTCAAACTGAATAACAAGCCTACCAAAAATATGATGTTTCTTTATAAAAATATTGAAGAGAGTTAGAAGATGATAGATAATCTCCAGGAACTCTTAAACATGAACTGAAGTTAGTGACATATAAATCATGAAAAAATCCAAGGGGATAAATGCAAATTAGTTGTATAAAAACCATCTGTTAATACGAAAGGATAGAGAAAGAAAGCCGATAAATGAGAAGTAAAGACTTACCCACTGTGTTTTTGGTTGAAATTGAGATGAAACAAAAACAAAGAGTGGTTATTAAAATAGCATTACATAAATATTGACTAATTTATCTGCGATTTAAAATGTTTGAAAGATATAATATTTTATCCAAGAGAAAAAAAACAAAAAATCATCGTAATTTTCCTGATTTATGCGGACTTTATAGTAAATATTTATTTTTCTGGCAATGAGGAATCTATTGATACTGACTTTTACAAATATAAGAATATGATTCTCTTTTAAAATGTTACCAAAGCTGACTTTTGTTTGAATCAAAAAAGATTTTCCGTGTAATTTTAATTAAGTATCAATACGAGAAGGCAAAATTCATCATATATGTGTTTCATCAAAAATAAAAGCCTTATTTTATCATGCCCATCTAATTGTGAATTCAATAATGAACTACTAAGATGATCGATACATTAACAACAATAAAGATATTTTCTGAAATTAGAATATTCATATATATAAAAGAAAACAAACGTTTTAATATTAAAAGAGGAAGTGAAGATGTTATGTCCTCCAATTAATATCATTTATTTATTTTATGCCTTCTGCTGTAAAATTTCCGATTAACAATTCTGCCATAAACTTATGTAAGAATCTTACAATTTCATTTTCAAATTAGGAACATTATGTAAATAAATTATTAGTTACAGTTAGCAGAATATAATCAAAGTTAATGGCACCTAGAGTTGATCCACCTCTCTATTCCTCCCTTATTTGAAGTTAACCAGGGAAGGATACTATTACCAAGCAATTATGAAATTTACATTCATAAATTGACCAAGTGTATTTTAAATGTCGGGATATTGGGCTCTGATAACTGATATGCAGCAGGTAAAGCAATATAGTATACGCATTTCAAATATTATTTTTCCCGTTATTGACTTCTTTGAATTTAGCACAAATTAAATTATACTGCTGCTTAATATTTCAAAAGAACTGTGGTTATTAGATTTTGTAGAAATATTTTTTATTTCAATTAATAAATGTTTAATGCAGAAATGTTTTCTACATTTCAAGTAATTTTTAATTTTTGTCCAAAGATGTGATTTCTACATTTCATTCAAATTCACAATCCATTTAACCCATTTTTTCCTTAAAAAAACAAACATAAAGAACAGACACACATGTGAGATTAAATTCTAAACATAAAAAGTACCAGTGTCGATGCACCAAAAGAGTGTGATTTATCTCAGATTTCCCCTACTGATAGTATAAAGTATAGGATCAATATATTTACGTAATTTATTGACTTCTCACCTTAAAAATGCAATCGGGATAATGAATTTTCGTGCTAAATTTGACTAATTAGATGTGCTGTTAATTTTAAAATAATTGTTTTGGGACTTTCTTAGAAGAAGATACTGAATATGAATTCATTATTTTTCCCCAGCTGTGATATCAGGTCATCTGATATCATTAAGCTAAGATAGAATCACCGATAATATACGCTATTCCTATTAAAAGTGAGACGTACTCAATGATAGATTTCTGAATATTTGCAGGATCGCTTTTTTCATGTTTCATAATTTTATTTGGTTCATAGTTATTACATTTTATTAAAGAAGGAACTAAGAATTATAGGGATGACTCTTCCTGAATACCTTCCAAGCTGCCAAATCGGAAACTTTTATTTATTGTATATATTTAAAGACTATTGTGTATTAATATGAATCTTCAATAATTTTCCAACATTTGCTTTTTCCTTTACTGACACAAGGCTCGGTTATTTTGTGTTTTTCCTTTGTCATTTTTATACTTCTCAGTTGGAGAAATAGTTCCTTTACAATAAATTTATTTTCTATGCAAGTATCTGTATATTTTCCAAGACCTTCTACGTAAGCGTCGCAGAATCATCAGAGTTTCTTTATATTTGATAAAGGTATATTTATTTAATATATACTAATTCAAATGCATCATTAAAGATCTCTTCTGATGTATTCCAATTATATGTCTGTTTCTACAGTAAATGCAAACAAAGAAATCCATAAACTATAAACATTTACTGGTTTTCAAATGTTCCAGATGTGAATTGAAAGTGAAATTATTGCTAGTATTAACGTGAAATATCAATAGTAGGAAAATAGTTTGAAATGAATTATTCTTTCGGTATTATATATAATTAATATGGAATTTTATGCTAGAAAATTAACAAATATATTAAACTTTTGTCTAGCTTCAAGAGGTCAGTGTGACAAAGATTCATTTTGCTATCCATCCTTAACGTAGTCTTAATGATATTTTCTGGAAGAAAATATGTTGTTCTTTATTATTTGAGTTGCAGAAACTTCCTCAATTTGTGTTGAAACCAAATCATACTTTTAAAATTAATTTTGTTTATATAATTATTGAAAATTAAATGCTTTTATTTTCACATCTGAACACTATTGTTGTACGCAATATATTGCGCATTTCTTACCAATTATGAAACAATTTTCATAAAGATAATAACATAAATAATATTTATCTCCCATAGACAAAATTACGATACAAGTCATTGAACAAAAAACATATTCCAATATTATTGTAAGGAAGTGAAAAATATATATGTCCTAGTTTGCATCCTAATTTAAGAGAATGCTCCCAGACTTAAAGAAAGCGATCACCTATTATTTCATGACAAGATATGTAGGTTATTTTTAATTGAATCATTGAGAAAAACCCAAGCGTAAAAATTTTTCAAAGTACAGATAAAGGAAGATAAAAACTGTTAATGAAGCTTAAAGATAATCAATCTCTGTACAAAATCATAATTAGAAGTACTTTTTAGAAAA
>JACATO010001326.1:0-18928 GCA_018389105.1 Nautilus pompilius | reverse complement strand
TAGAGACCGGTGAAAACAAATCTTGGGGGTAATTTCCAACTTCGGCCTAATTTGACGGCTGGTAATCTCTCCCATCCGAGATCACCGATCGCGGAATAGAAGGGGTTTCTCCTCCGTGACCGTGTCGCCGCTTTCGGCATTCAAATCATCCCAGAGAAGGCCTTGTTTACCAAAAAAACAGGCGAGAGGTCGGCACGTATGCTGTTGACCAATCTGCACGCACCTCAGTGGAATTCTGAGACAACTTTCGCGTGGTACGGGGTTTGGTGTGGTTGTGTCCGTCCCAGAACGGGCCAAAGAGCGAACGGACCTGATGACGGTCAGTCCGGGCAAGCGTACAACCCGGGCTGCTGGCGGGAGGGGGGGGTGAAGGGCCCTGAATGAATTAGGCGAGCTCGATCGGCCGGCCGGAGTTTGAGCCCGGCTCGTTCTAGAGGCGCTGAACAGCTCTAAAGCTCCGACAAGGAGTCGAGTTCCACCAGAGCCGTTCCGGAAGCTTTCCCGCTAGAAAACTATTGGAAACGACCCGCCGTGAGAAGGCGGGTAAAATCCGGCGGACATCGAACCGATGTATCTTTGAAACTATTTGGTGTATTTCTTGCACAAATTTGGGATAGAACGAGCGCAGACATTTAGAATCATCCCAGCAGGGTCGGTTTTGCAATATTTCAAGTCAGGCTGATTCTGGAGAGGATGCAGTAAGAGGGAGAGAGAGATGCTATATCTAAATATGTATTTTCTCTTAAAATATTATAATATATTTTCCATACAATTATAGTAGACGCATTAATGAACAGATTATAAATGTTGTCTTCCTGGACCAAGATGGCCACCACCCCTTTCTCATTTACCATGGCAACGGGTAAGCCAAAGTAAAAAAAAAATAAATAAAAATACATTGCGCTATTAAACTTGTTGGATGCCAAGATGGTAAACACCAAGATTCCTGCAATGATGTCTTCAAAAAGAGCGAAATCATGATTCTGATTAATGGTCTTCTCCCCCAACCCTTAAGGAAAGGACAGAAGAACTATAAGAAAAGCAATACGAACCACAGCCGAATTATTGTAGGTCTCAGGTAATTTCAATTGCTAGAGTCTAGAATCTTTTTTGTTTTTGTTTCGTTTTTGTAGTCATTTATTGAGAGTCAAGATGTAGAGGAGGAACTGCGTGGAACGGTTACTTTTCTCCGCCGATAATCCAGAAAATCTACCCTCAAACGCAAAGCTGTGCAGGATGATCTTCTCAGAAAAAATTGGATGATATTCTCGCTTTATATATATACCTGTTTTTTTGTTTTTTTTTTTTTTGAAAATCGTGAATATTAAGAAACCGCGTTGTATAGTTTACAGTCGGATTAACCCTTCGAAGTGAGAGGGGCCGCTCATGCCAAATAAAAACATAAGTCAAGGTCCTTTTTTGGTGGAGGAATCTGGTCGTATATCTTTTTTTTTTTTTTTTAAAGATAACAGCAACAAAATAAAATGAACATAGAAGAGGGGGGGGAGAAAACGAAGGCTTAGAGCGGGTGTATAGTATTTCAGGGAGCACCGACATACGTCACGAAGCTGTCGGTATTCCAAAATTTCTGCCAGCAGTTGAAAATTTTAAGAGATTTTCGGTTGTTTTTTTTTTTCCTTCGCAGAAAACGAGACGGGCAAAGTTTTCACGTTACATCTGCCACAGGTGTCTTTTTTCTCTTTGCGGGCGGGGCTACATCTTCAGAACGGAATGCTAGCGCAGCGGTCGTACAGACCCAGTCGCAATAAGTGATCGCCCTTGAGCTCGTCCGAGTTCCCTCCGCGCCCCCCCTTTTTTTAAAAAAAAAGTAGTTATTCACAGATTAAAAGATGTTTACCTGGAAGTATTCCGAGTGGAAAGAGAATCAGTGCTTCTTCAACTCGTGCTGTAGTCTCTACCGATATTTCCTGTCGGGCAGTCAGTGCCACTGATATTGCCGCCGTTGCCATCGTTATCACCTGTGCTAATTTATTCCTAGAACTTTCGACATTCGCTCATTCTCCGTCGGTTTGTTTTGCAGACGCACCGATCGTAGGCTAAATAAAACACGGAAATAAATTCTAAAAAATACTTTTTTTTTTTTTTTTAGACCTTTAAACGAGAAGAAAAAAATGACCAAATTAATTTTATTCCTTAAAAGGTTTTGACAAGAAAGCAACAGATCCGGTTATCATTATCTCCGGAAAGATTCTTGGTGTTGCATCGTAGCCATCGTTAGCTTTGTCGTTATTTGAACGTGTTAAATTAAATATATCAAGAGTAATAAGGATGCACCAGTCCACTTTCCACATTCAAATATTTATTATTTTTTTTTTTTTGTTTTAATGTATTAACTTGAAACCATGTCTTTATTTTGCAGCCGAAGTCTATTCCTGATGCTCCGCTGACTGTTTGAACTCTGTGCAGTTCGCTGAGTCGGCTCAGGCTGTTTATAGACATCACATGCTGTTACTGGTCCCTGCATTAAGAGGTGGGGGAGGGGAAAAACACGCGCACAGAGATCTGCAGTCGTGGAGATCGAAGTCATCAGGCACCTTACTGGGTTAGCCATTTCTGAAGGTGCTGTTGTTGGTGAGATAGCTAGAAGCTATCTAACGTGGAGATATCGCGGCCTGGATCTAGGGAGTTGTATCAATTCATTTAAAAAATAACGTTAAGTGGAAATAAATACATAAAGCAATCATATCTTGCGACAACGGTAGCCTGTTATAGATAGGCAAGAACGAAAGTACACACCGGCGAGATCTGTCAGAACTGATCGTTATCGCCTAGTAATCAAATCGCTGTATCAGTGGTTCAAGTTATTACTTTATACGGCATCCCCCCCTGTTTTTTTTTTTGGTTTTACTGCCGAGAATTTCTAACCCTAACCCTAGACAATTGTTTCTTTTCCTTTCTTCCGCCATTATTATTTTATAAAACCTTGTATACGAAAGCGTTTCAGAATATTAAGTATGTTTTTTTTTTTATTGTAAAGAAATTTTCGAGACTAATCTAATATACCGCCATGGCAGATGTTTTAAAGTCGTGTAAAGTTTTTGGTTGTTTTTTTACTGTTGTTATGAAAGTCGAGGACAGACCCTAGTATCTGAACATCACAGGGATTTTTTTCATTTCTAAAACAAAAAAATATCGATGAATGGAGACAACCGAAAGAATAAAACTAGTGTATAGTGAATTGCTTTCTTGGGTAATATTCACTGTTCGGAACAATTCATTCCGATGGATTTTAAACGGACTTAATTTCCTTTTGTTTTCATATCCAAGAGAAACTGAAATGAATTTCATAGAATGCTTAAGAAAAAGTTAAATTATATTGTCCTCCTTTTTTATTTCCTTTTTCATAGTCCTCTCAAGAACTGCTGTTCTGTCTATTAGTTCCCACACGTCTTGTGGCTTGCTCAGCAATTTCTGGAAATCTGTCTGAATGAAAATCACTTTTATATTCGCAGTTCGTTTTCTTTTTGTGTCGTGCACTTAAAGCAAAAGCTCTTGGGAAAATTTGTCAGATAAGCGTTCTTTCTGATTCATCATCGCCTGTAGCGACTTCACCAAGTCAGGGCAGCTCCTGCTGTACAGGGAGGGAGAGGAGGAGGGAGGGAGGAGAGAGAGAGAGAGATGGAGGAGGGAGGGAGAGGGAGAGAGAGAGAGAGAGAGAGATGGAGGGGAGAGAGTGAGAGAGATGGAGGGAGGAGGGAGAGAGAGAGAGAGAGGAGGGAGGAGAGAGAGAGAGAGAGAGAGGAGAGAGAGAGACGCTATCCCATTCTCCTTTCTGCAGTTCATTAGTCGACAATGAATCGAGATGTTTGGTCTGAAGCCAAGCATCAAAAGCCACTTCTTGGAATTTTCATAGAGATGCTTCCAAGCCATATTTGGCCAGGTTTACTGTCTGCTATAAGTGAGAGTCGAAAATAAAAGGAAGATATGAGGATTCCATTGCAAGCTAGATAACAATTAAACCCAGCTGATCTCATTAAATTGCTATACCATCTCAAACACGTATTTGCGTCCGCTAACAATCTGTTGACAAAAGCACGGAAGAAGGTAAGAATTGTTTATAAATGTTTACTTGGAGATCCAGTAAAAGCACAATTTAAGCGTATTGCAAACTGAGGACTTTGACATAAATCCGAGTCGACATCGCATCGAACAAAGTTAAAGTAGCTTTATTTCAGTTTTTTTTAAGGACAAACAAATAAAATCCTTTGCGATAAACTAAAAAAAAAATAATCTATTGCCTGAATACAATAAATTAACCAAAATCTTCTCATTCTTTTTTTTACTGCAAAAGGTTTAAATTTCTCCGCAAGAAAACCTCAACAAGCAGTGTGAAATAGAAATAAATTGAATGGCATCAGAGCGAATAAAGACTATTGTAGCATACTGCACCATGTCCAAAATAAACTATTTCCTCATTAATAGACGCAAAACAGAATCGGTATCGAGCTACTGGAGTTTGGTGAGATATTTCAGACGTATTAAAGTCGGAATTGGCAGCGCTGAGAACAAAATATTTTCTCCTCTACACGGGGTGTAAGATCGGCAATGGCTCGACTGCGATGCATTTGCGCTGTACAGACGCTATGCTGACCTAATATGGAGCATATCTAAAGTGTATTATGATTTTTTAAATATATAACATGTAAAAGCTAAGTGACCAGAGGGTATGGCAGCACGAATGATTTGTATAACAAAAACAATGTCCCAGTCTGCCAATAAACTATATGATCTACATTAACCTCGGAGTCACGAAATACCGTATTTTTTTAGCTGCGTTTGCCAGTCTAGATGTTTTCATGATGGCCTCAATAATTCAGCTATTAAATAAACCATCGCTGGTGCAAATGTTGCGTTAGATTCAATGTCTAAAGATACGATTTTCGTATTATGAGTCATGAAAAATTAGTGCAACTGGCCTGTAGAGAGCGACAACCTTTGTACACAATTATAAAAAGGGATTATTTTTTAATGTCAGAATTAATCATAATGCATGGAGTTTGAGACTTTAATCAACAATCGGTAGATAAGTGTTACAGGGATAACAGCTACAGAAATCCCGTTACTGTCTTGATTTCTAGATATTTTAAGGTTCACATTTTTAACGTCGAAAGATTAGAAAGAAATATTTAAAATAAGATAGCGAAGTTAAAATACAAAAAAAAAACAACAATAAACTATACATTTGTGATTGGAGAGAAGGTCAACAGATGTTGCAGTGAATATTGTTATTTTTTTCTAAATTTATATAGCAGACAATTAGATTTCAGCATTTTATGTAGGTGTTAGCTTTGACGCAATAAATTCTCTTTAGAAGGTGATGTTGTCTGTGATTGAATTTATGGGCGATAATGTACGAGGTGCAACTCGTCTTGTCCTTGTTGGGTACATTATTCGCTTGTCCGTACATAGAGTTAAATTTATAGGGAAACTAATTTGTTGAATGTAAAATCAGAGAGTTTCGATGAGAGAGAGAGAGGAGGGTGACATTCATATATCAAACACACCTTGTTAATATACCTGATATTCATTATGGCCAAGCCGGGAAGGAACAGCTAACAAAGTTGTGCTCACTACATCCGTGTCCAAACGTTTTGCACCAACCTAGAATTTTATAATTCTTTACACATGCTGAATTTGTCTACTAATGCTACTTTCACGCAAGGAAATGCATACCGCTTTGTATTTGGCCAAAACTGAAAAATATAAATTTGAAATTGAACGTGCAAAATGCATGATTTCCCGAAAGACCTTATAAATTATGACATATGACAATTAAAGGTGCAGATGCCTAGAATTAGTCATCGTTACAGAGTCAAGATTTAAAGATAGATCTAGCTAAATTTCTAAAATGATGTAGAGCCTCTGGCCATGGCTGTAGACAGTCTCATCCAGCTATGTTAACGGGTATTACCGTCTCATTTAATGTGTATCACCTCCTGACCAAAACATTTTTGCAAAGCAAAGTTTCACTTATTCGCAAACGCGGCCCTATTTCCCGTTCGTAGACACACAGAGGATAGCTATCAATTAACAGACTGCTATGTAGTATAGGTGTCTGAAAAAAAGCATCCGACAACATACTCTGTACATTATTCTATTATTCTTGCCAGAGCCGATTTCTACAGTCCAAATCCCTTATGCTCCAGACTATGGATTGCAGAATATTCAGACACGAAATTTATTTCAGCGGTTCTTTTGACAATAGACTACGTACAGTATAAATATTAAACTAGTTTATTCTTAGGCTATTAAATTTATTTTCACTCCTTCATAACATTTAACTAATTAAAAATACAAACATAAAAGAAAACAACCTTTATGCTTAATCAGAAGTTTTAAGTTAAATTCTTCATAGCAGAACTACGCATTCATTTCCACAGCTGGTACAGGAAAGAAACACCTACACTACCCGCTGAAAGAAAGTGGCATCGCTTGGTTTTATTAATCCATGTGCACGTGCTGAGATCCCTACAGTAAGTGATAGTATAAGTTCGCGTATTCACCGATTGCACAGCAACTACGCTAAGCCCAAATCAAAACTTTGGCTTTCGACAAAATTTACAAAAATCTATGCAAAAGAAAAGAAGAAAAACAAACAAAATGAAAGCGACTACAGGGGACACAAGTTTGACGTAAAAAAAAAAAATGACGATGAAAGGGCTCAGGGGGAGTGAGTAAGGTACCGATAAATCAAACTCAGGCCCTCGACCCTAGACTAGCCACAGGACCACCGAGCCGCCCCGACGAAGGCAATCACCTGTTGGTCTGATTCTTATGGTTCCTCTTTTAGTGGTGGTGACCGGGGCTAGTTGTTGCAGCACAGGTAATTCCTGATTAAACGAAGAGGTGAAGCCCTAATCGGCGATATGTACACGCGCTCCGACGTACGACCGAAAGTCAAAGCACGCGTCGTCGGTTAGAGCTGCAACGTACCTTTAATTATGGAATACTGGCGCTGTGGCAACTAGCTAACTCCAGCCTGTAGCAATTTCTTGTCCGGATGCAACCAGAGGAAGAACTTCGATAAAAGCATACTTTGCGGGATTAGCTTGGCTAGGAAATATTATTCTAAAAAAACAAACTATATAAATAATAACTCTGTCGAGTTTGTCGGGGTATAATGAAACCAAAAAGTCGGAATCTCGTCAGGTGATGAGGCCACCACTGAAAGGCTGCTTGCCTCCGTGTAACTAGTCTCTACACTGCACCACGCTGTATTAAGTAGTTCAAAGGTAGCTGGGCATTTCTGCTTTGACGAAGGACTGTATTATGTACACAATAATCGAAAGCGTGTACGACATTAAAAGGTGGCGTTTCTTCAGTAAAAAAATATCCGAGGTCTTTGAAAAACACGAGCCATGAACAGATAAGTTAAATAACTGTTTCATTCGTTTTAAAAGCTTATAATTTCATCGGTATTACCAGCTGGAGTCGAACGAACGAACCCTTCAATACAAGTGTATCGTTTAGAACAGTAACAAAATCAGTAATAGTACTTTAACTGACAGTTGTTGACTGCAATAAAACAGCGCAGGTTTTGAGTGATTGGAGGAAACACACTTCATGTCGCTGGCTTTTAAACCCTGTTACTGTCTTTAAATGTCCAACAAAGTGAGAAAAGTAACTTTCAACCGGAGAGGCTGTTCAAATGTCAGTTGGGGCAGATTTACCCCGCGTATATCAATATAGACATAAAGCACTGCTTTCGTTTAAGGTAACACGTGGGGGGGCGCGCTACCGGTCCAACAACAATAGAAAGAAAAAAAACTGATGACGACGCATGTAAATGGTTCAGAATTTCTCCAAAACAACAAAGGACGGCTGCTGGAAATCATCTCGTCGGGTCGAGTTAGGTTTTGTTGGTTTTTTGCAAAGAACAGGATAAAAAGCAGTTTAAATCGTCCAAGGTTCATTATATAGTCAAATGCAGGAGGAAGCTACGTTCAACCACGTTTAGCATGCACCAGTCTCGGGAATGTACTGGATGGTCAGTTTCTAGTAGAATGTCAACTCATCTGGACCCACCGTACGATTCTTTCCCAACGCCGAAACGTATCTCAAGTCAACCCTGCTCGAACATATTGAGGCAGCTTACATTTTCGGCTATTCTCCGCAAATCTGGTACTACCTCAGAGAGTTAGCAAAAAATAGACTATCTGAAAAGTTTTAAGAAATAGCACTAAAATGAATTCATGCACGTAGAGATGGCTTCCACACATACACGGATTAGCCAGGCGATTTGGATCAGATCGGTAAAAGGATTAGACATATAAATGAAGTATGTCGGTGTAAGATACTATTACCTTATTATTTTTTGTAGAACTGTTTTCTTTTTTTTAGAGTAAGAAAAGAAAGTTGCTCGTGGAACTTAAATAATGATAATGGTCAAAGTTATTTGCTAACTAAAGTTCTAAAATATAAAAGGAGAGAGTTTGTAATCTAAACTACTTTTAAAAAGTCAGTTATAACGGCTTTACTCAAATTCGTAGATATTTTGCTTACTGACACTACAGAGTAGGTTTGAAAAAGATGTTTTGGTTAATTACTTTAATGAATTCTTAAATTCACAGTCAGAAATTAAATACATTTATAGTCATGAGAAGGAAAATAATTTTTTCGGCTAACTTCCTTGTTTTGTGATTATTTAGTCTTACGGTTTAGTTTGTTTCCTTTGTTTAAAATTTCATGTGGTGAAAAACTCAGGAAGGACAAAGCTTCCAGGAAAAAGAAATATCAAACTCTATTGACTTTTGATAGCATAATATCTTAGCAGTAGTTATAGGAAATCTATTTAAATCGTTTACGATACTATTACTAATATATTTAAAGGGGCCTCAAATGGAACCTGGTCATTTATAATCACGGCGATTGCAAACTGCTCGTGAGAAAGAGAGAGAGAGAGATGACGTTATTACAGATGACATCACTACAGAGATGACGTCGGTACAGAGAAAGAGAGAGATGACGTAAGTACATATGACATCACTACAGAGAGATGACGTCAGTACGGAGAGAGATGACGTCAGTACAGATGACATCACTACAGAGAGATGACGTCAGTACGGAGAGAGATGACGTCAGTACAGATGACATCACTACAGAGATGACGTCGGTACAGAGAAAGAGAGAGATGACGTCAGTACAGAAAGATGACGCCGGTACGGAGAAAGAGAGAGATGACGTCGGTACAGATGACATCAGTACAGAGAGATGACGTCGGTACAGCGAAAGAGAGAGATGACGTCAGTACAGATGACATCACTACAGAGATGACGTCGGTACAGAGAAAGAGAGATGACGTCAGTACAGAAAGAGTGAGATGACATCAGTACAGAGAGATGAAATCAGTACAGACAGAGAGAGAGACAAGTCTGTTATACCACTACTTTTTTCAAAGTTTAAGGATCAGCTTCCACAACAATGCATTGTGGAGAAGTTTAGTTAATTACTGTCGGAAAAACTTTGTTGTAAATTCTAAGCGTCACCAGCTTTAATCTCAAATTTAATAGTTTATTCTATTTTTTTTTATTTGGTTTTAACTAGGTCACGTCACGTTACTAAATCTGTTTTTGTCTATTTAGCATCTATAATCACTCTAAAAATGTCTAATCCTTTATACGATAGAAGGAAATGTTGACTATAGAAAAAGCAGAAATAAACGTCATTGCAATTTCCAGACATATTAGGAACCTTGGACGTCTTCATTCTCTTCTAGGGCGTCTTTAACTCGAATGTCCAAAGGCTGAAGCCTGAGACTGCGCATTGTGCACGTCAGAAAAATCCATGCGCATTATCCTCGATCGACCTGAGTTGCATGAGATAATCGCAGAAATAAAGTAATTCGTAAGTACTTCGAAAAAGCATGTTAATAGCAGGAAAATTGAAAACTTTAGGCACCAAACAAAAAATGGTTTGTTCAGATGACCAACTTAACTGCTGGTCAAATTTATCCGTTAAAGCGCCATCAGTGTGTAATACAAACCTAAAATATATATTTATATATATATCTGATTTTATTCTTAACAGTAGTTTTAACTGAATGGTAAAATACTAAAGACATTCGAATGAAGTCCGGCTGGAAAATTCTCAATAATGTAGCTAAGGTAATAATAATAAAATGCTTTTTAAAAATGTAATAATTAATCTTTGCATTTTAAAAATAATTTGTAATTTTTAAAGAAATGTTTTAAAGTATTTTGACTTGGTTTAGTAATTAGCTAATGGTGTGTACAGTATCATAGCGTTTATTCAGAGTTTTAAAAGCGACATCTTTTATTCACTTTCAATTTCTATGCAGCCATTTTGTCGGTAGCATTAACCTTTAGCCCTAACATCAACAGAGTCAGTAAGCTATCAAAGCCTGCACATTTAAGAAATACTTTCGCCTGAGGTCATAATTTGTAAAGAAATATTCAGTAGATGAATAATTCATTTTTAAAATAAGACTTTATCATGCCTCATACTGATGATGAAACTTGATAATCTATTCAGAAACAGTTAGAAAGAAAACAGATGATCTTATCTTTAAACCACAAAAGTAAAAACCGGAAGCCGTGATGCAATGGTCGAAGATGCGATACACGTGTATCTGCAGTTGGACATTTTGTTTTTTTTGTTTTATTAACATTAATTAAAACCTATGATATCGTAATAGAACAGTCGATCGGGCGATAAAGATGATTTATTAGAATAAAAAGTATGTTGGATTCAGATTGTGATCTCTAAAATAGCTAAGAACTTGGATGCGAAAATATAAATCACCTCACCTGAGAGAATAAAAGTAGCAATTTACCTGTGTTTTTCCGTTTCTTTTCAATTTTGATTTTACTTCGGTTAATCTCCGAAACTCATACCCACTGCCCACTTTGCAGTATACATATTTTGTAAAACCTAATTGGTAATCATCCGCATCTTTCAAAATAAAGCACCGTGGTTCTGAGGGAGACGAGCCGGACAGATAACGTTCGTAAACCCTGACTCCTCTTCGAAGTCCTTCGCTACTACACAATGTGACGCCATGAGTGTTTCGAGAATGCTTGACTGTTTTCAGAAACAGACAACCGAACAAGAAATAATGAGAAAACTTATTATTTTTTTTTTTTTTTAGATGAATAGCGACCAGGTAACTGGAAAAAAAAACAAAAAAAACTAGCGCTGAATTTCGTTGTTAGTAGTCGGTGGTTAAGTTCAAGTGTTAGCCAGGAAACCTGCAAGATTTACCATCCGGGTACAGATAGAACAAAAAATTCAAATGCGTTCTACGAAGAAATGAAATCAAGCAAAGGTGTGCAAGTATACAAGCGATCTAGGTAGTTTAGAAAATATTTTATAACCTTGATAATTATAAAGTTAGATAAGTTTGCATAATAAGCTTATGCATTTTCCCTGGTAAACAAAATTGTGGGTTAAAACGGTTAAAAAGACAGAGATAGAGAGATTGATGAAGACCGAGCAGTCGCCGTTCAGCTGATGTTGAGCCAGTCTGTGTACAATGGATACCCGTTTGCCGTCACGCATTTACCTGTATCCGTCTTGTGAAAGCTTTACACAGACAGAACACTTTCGGTGCAATTTTTAGAAACTGCTAGGAAATGAAGTAGAAGCGAAGCACATGACATTTAGACAATTCTCACTTTACACAGCTAGACTTTAGAATGCAAGTAGTGTGTGTTCTGTCGAGAACAGCACCCGGCCTTTCGAGCTGCTTCCTGGACATGGAACACGTTGCTTTCCTCGCCGCCAGTACCCCCGGCTACACGGTGACAAAGTCACAGCTGTCACCCCGAGTGTGTCTCACGGTGGACGACAAGCTCGTCGCTTGTGCGATGGCTACAGATAACTCTTATCAGCTCCGTCAGCTATGGTTGTGCACAATTTTTAGAACTTCGAATGGCTTTTGTGAAACACAGAAAGACAAATACTTTGCAAAGAATATGAATAAATTAACGGATAAGCGTGCAGTTATAAAAGGAAGCAAAATGTGTCTTGCGAGGCAAAGAAAGTTAACTAAACTAACTCGAGTATAGCTAAACGTATTGATGCATCTTTCTCTTGAAATAGTAGAATGTAATAATGTTTGCGTTGTTAAAATAGTTACGTCGTGAACAAGCTCATCTTTTTTATTTCAGATGACATCTGTACAACTTGAGGGCTGTAAATCTGCTTCTACAACAATAATTTCTAATCGAGATTTAAAAATCTAAAACCTACAAACAGAGAGAGAGAGAGAAAGAGAGAGAGACACAGAGAGAGAGAGACAGAGAGATATATACTGAGAGATATATATATATATATAATATATACTGAGAGAGACAGAGAGATATATACTGAGTGGAGAGAGAGATATATACTGAGTGAGAGAGAGAGAGAGATACACTGAGAGAGAGAGAGAGAGAGAGATACTGAGAGAGACAGAGAGATAGATATACTACGAGAGAGAGACACAGAGAGAGAGAGAGAGAGAGGTTTTGAGAGAGAGAGAGAGAGAGAGAGAAGAGAGAGAGAGAGAGATACTGAGAGAGAGAGAAGAGAGAGAGAGAGAGAGAGAGATACTGAGAGAGACAGAGAATAATACTGAGAGAGAGACAGAGAAGAGAGAGAGAGAGAGAGAGAGAGAGATACTGAAAGAGAGAGAGAGAGATACTGGAGAGAGACAGAGAGATATAATACTGAGAGAGAGACAGAGAGATAGAAAGAGAGAGAGATACTGAGAGAGAGACAGAGAGATATATCTGAGAGAGAGACAGAGAGAGAGAGAGAGAGATACTGAGAGAGACAGAGAGATATATACTGAGAGAGATACTGAAAGAGAGAGAGAGAGATACTGAGAGAGAGACAGAGAGATACTGAAGAGAGAGATAGAAGATACTGAGAGAGAGAGACAGAGAGAGAGAGAGAGATACGGAAGAGAGACAGAGAGATATATACTGAGAGAGACAGAGAGAGAGAGAGATACTGAAGAGAGAGAGAGAGTGAGAGAGAGAGACAGAGAGAGATACTGAAGAGACAGAGAGAAGAGAGAGAGAGAGAGAGAGAGAGAGAGAGAGAGAGAGAGAGAGAGAGAGAGAGACAGAGAGAGAGAGAAGTTTTAATGATATAATAGAAGTAACTATTAATTAAAGCAATATACATGTCTGGCGTCATGAGCATCATCCAGCTGATCTCGGAGAAGTTACTAGAAAAGTGTGCAAAAACTTTATGCACTAACTTCGTCGTCTAATATACCGTCTTGTGTTTAGTGCAAACAAGATCGCATTTTAATTGCATACTTTCTTCTTTTAGGAAATTAATCTTTATGTATCCAAAAAACAAAATGGTAATTCGAGTTCTTATTGATAAAAATTTCCACCTGGTCGTTCAGACAAATCTTGCGTTAAAAGCGGTGGTGGGAGGAAAGAGTCTCTGTTTCCGTAGCAAGCGATGGATTATAGGGGGGGAAGAGATCCTGGGACGTGGAATTACGCTGCTGTAAAGAAGCATAAGGTCGGGCGGCCAGACTGTCGAGACAATACCGAATAGCACTTTACGGACTTCCAGGCAACAGAAACCTCTGTTGTGGAACCACGTCGGATTGATACATGGTTTTGGGGCAAGCTTTCCCAAAACGCAAAATAGAATCTTGAGGGTTTAACACTGGAATAGATTCTGGAGCCCGATCCCCTCGCTCTGACGACCGAAAATGCCCACTGAGCCGGGTGGACGATAATCTGTTTTCATTAGCTTATTCTTAGCATTAGAAGTTTGACTTGGTTTTTTTTTGCCATTTTGCACGCACGTGTTGACACCTTCAGCGTTTGTCTAAGATTCGCGAGCCGATCTGTTTATTAGTTATTACCAAAACCTGATATAAAGAATACAGGTAGTTTAAAAAAAAAAAACAAACAAACAGGTAAATAAAATGCCGTAGACAATTTACACAGCTGACTACTGCCGAAGAATAACGTGAACAATTAAGTACAAACAGACCCAAGACCTGTAACTGTCCTCGCCGCACTTTCTGTAAACATCTGGAACAAACGTATTTCACCTGAGTTCTTTCTTTAGTCGTCTTAAACCGCGATACGACACCAGATCGTAGTAGGGTGGCAGCAGGACTCGGTGATCCACACCAAACAGAAAACAAACAGGCAGACGCCCAAATAACGGGTAGAATTACGTGCAGACAGACAGACAGACAGACAGACGGGTTAAACGTCAGGATCAGCTCTTTCTAAAAAAAAAAAAAAAACAAAAAAAACAAACTGGCCTTGATGTGGTTCGCAGAAAGTGGAACCAATCTAGTTAATCTTTTGTAAAGTGGTAAATAACGAGCATTATTGCGCAACAGCGCCAGGCATGCTTCGGAACCAATTCACCTTGCCAACTGTAGATTAGGAGTGACTAATACTGACAACCATAGACTGATAAGCTAATGTTATTAGCCGCAGAACAAAAGAGGAGAATTTGCCAACTGGAAACTACTGTTTAGCGATAGCTGCCAGAAACCAGCTCTCTCCAACGGTGGAATGGAGGTAATTCGACCATCAACTAAGTGCATGCCGAAAACTAATAGGAATTAAGTCCGGGGCCAATGTCATCATCACTACTACTTCAGAATGTTGCAATAGATTGGCTGATTCAAATCATCTAAACATTAAGTGGCCGCAAATAGTAAATTTAACACAAACCGTAAAATTGTCATCTAAAATAGGCAAACCATCATTAAAGCGAATTTTACAAACACTGTGCAAACCACAAAATAATTCGGATTTGATCGGATTAGAGGTTAATCGCTATTTATCTATTAGTGTTCCGGTAAGTAAATGGATTCTGAGCAAGCCCAGATGTTTCGAGTAGACTATCTTCTAAAAAAAAAACAAAACAACTATGGCCATTGCTAATGATAACCTGGCAGAACTAAAGGTGATTCCGATGTAGTAACTTGATGACAAATGTAATCAGATCAATGTATTACTGACATTTAATATACTGTATCAAATCACTTCAGTGCTCCCAGAGTTACGTGAGAAACGGCAGCGTGAGTTCCTTTCACGTGTATCACCCTGCTGCGATCGGTCTTATCGTTTCAGAACATTCCACTCTAGAATAAGTCGCTGAACACCTGATCACCATTCCACTGACAGAAACAGCAATCATTCCAGACGGCAGAAATATCCTCTTTTTTCAGTATAAATACCAAAATCAGCCCCTAAAAGATGTAACTCTAAAAGCCCAAAACCAACACAAGTAAACTTAAGATAATGCGCAGGCGAATCCGTGCGAGTTAACTCTTAAAAGTGAACTAAAAACTGTCTTTGAGAACAAACTTTACCGAAGGATAATATCACAGTATTTTAAGCGAATACTTTTTCTCAGACTCGTCTGAGTTCTGTAAGGAAATCTGCTCATCTGAGTTTTTTTTTAAAATCTGTTTTAAAAGTAAATTATTTTCGGATTTTGCGATGAACAGTTATTTAAGAAAAGATATTCTTTAAGATGGCTTCTAAGCAAACAATAAACAACATTAAAGTTTATATTAATTGTAACAAAACGGATAAATGTATATACATAATATTTATATATATGAGGCATAAAATAAGAGAAAAATTAAAGGTTTGTACACTACAAAAGATGAACTAAAATTCCGGCTTTTAAAAAAAAGAGGAAAAAGAATAAATAGAGAAAAGTATTAATAGAAACATATGCATATTAAAAGAATGGTTGCATGCAGTATTTGCTTTTCATAATTACGCATAACACTTAACGAACTCCCCGTTGAGAAATAATTAATCCACCGGCTCAAAAGAACAAAGATGGATTTTTGATTGTTGTCAGGCAGGTATTGTCAGACCTGAAGCATTTCCGCCAGTCCCGGTGACAAAAAAATGTACGGGTACAGACTCCACCAGTACATGTATGTCATACTTACCTGGAAATAGATAAATTAATTAACATCGCTGTTTACCGAACAATCCTGCCTAATTGCAGCACAGAGGCCGAAGTCACATTGTCCGTCCTTCCCGCATAACAGTCGGAGAGAAGTGAGAATCCTTCGAGAAAGAGTCAGCCAGCGAAGCTCGCGACTTGACGAGGCTAAGACAGACTGACTGCTAAACGGGGACACAACAACATCTGTACAATTAATGGAATTGCAGATTATATGCATTCATTAAACCTCTATCCTGATAGATTTATATAACCAAAAAAAAAATATATATATATATAGCTTTCTTTTACTGATACTCATAAGTTACTCATATGCCCGTCTTAATCCTGGGATTAAGAAAATTTTTTAATCCATTGAAAACCAGAGAATTCCTCTCACTGAGGTGGATTCTAAAGAAAAATAGAAAGAAGAAAAAAAAAAAACAAGCAGACAGAAAGACAAAAAAACAAAGAGGAAAAAAATAACAAGAGAAGAATTCTTTCATCCGTTATTGGAAGCACACCTTGATGGAAGATAGCTGAACGAAGAATGAGAGTATTGTTCGGTGATGTATGTTGTCTGTCAGTGGTAACTCTGCTGAATTCATTGCAGTGACGGTGAAGAAAAAAATCCCGTGAGAGCTAAAATACCACCCTGACACCAAGAGAGAAGAGAAAGAGAGAGAGAGAGAGAGAGAGAGAGAGAGAGAGAAAGGAAAAATCAATGCTCTAGATCACAGTAGCATCCTATGTTGATATTGTGAGCCGTATTCGTGTTTAGTTATTATTAGCAGTGTTTTCCTTGCAGTGGGATATTTCCTAGAATGGCAGCGGAGAGAATGTATCCCTGTCCGATTTTGTGCCTCACCTCGCCGGGCTGTGGGCTACACGGGGGGGGGGGGGAGTCAGGATAAAGCTATAGCGGAACGAGCAGGGGATTGCACTAAAAATGTAAACAAATCCGACACTTTTCCGTGGAATGTTACAGATTTTAAAAAGTAAAATATGTCAATAAAAACAGTTGTGTGGTGGAGAAGAGGAAGAAGAAGGATGAGAGAGAGAGAGATGGAGAGAGGGAGGGGAGAGAGATGGAGAGAGAAGAGAGAGAGAGAGAGAAGAGAGAGAGAGAGAGAGAGAGAGAGAGAGAGAAGAGAGATAGAGAGAGATGGAGCGAGAGAGAGAGAGAGAGGAGGGAGGAGGGAGAAGAGGGAGGGAGAGAGAGAGAGATGGAGAAGGGGGAGGGAGGAGCGAGAGCGCGGGTAGGGAGGACCGATAGAGAGATGGAGAGAGAAAGACTAGCGAGAGGTATGGCGAAGAGAGCGGAGTGAGGAGAAGCGAGAGAGCTTGAGAGAGCGGGGATAGAGAGAGGCGAGCGAGAGCGAGACTTCCTTCACGGACACACAGCATTGAGAAGATATATGACAGCTGGAAGATCCGGACGAGGATGGAGCACATCACCCGAGCTGTAATAAACCAGCTATTTACAATTTTTTAAGAAGCAAACAAAATAAGGTAACTGACCACTTGTCGTTTCTGCCGCTATCCAGAGACAGCAGCGCGCGCGCGCACAGGCGTGCACATGTAACGACGTCCAGGTAACACTCGGAATGTCCGCCCCACCTGCGCTTGTATCACTGCGCGCTCGCGCAGCACACGCGCCAACCCCTTCCCCCCTCCCCCCTCACATCTTTGACACCCGTTTGACACACCTCGCGGATCACGCGCGTCACAGCTTTTGGGAGAAACCACCGTCACACACACACACCACACACACACACACAACACACCTCCTTCCCTCTCTCTCTCTCTCCCTCCCTCTCGGCACGTGCAGAGGGAGTCTAGGACGAGGAAGAAATGTATAAATAGTACAGTTACGTACCTTGGACGTTCCCAGAGTGCTGGGAGTTTTGGAAAGCGTGCGGTGTAAATCCGGGATTCTCTTCCAGTTCCCTTTGCAGCTCCAGGGTGTTGTCGGCGAACGGACTACGCATGAGAGGCCAGGACGGCGGGAGCGGTCCTTCTGCTTGCTCTCCAGCGTGAATCTCTCGCCGAAATGGCCCATCGTGAGTATATATTTCGCTATCATCGTAACTTAGGTCTTGGGGAACAACCGATGACGTCACAACGCATCAATCCTGACGTCACTGCATTTCAATGCACATTCCAAGTAATTGGTAACCTAGTAACCTAGGCTATGATTGGATCTTTCTCAATGAGCGCTACAGTTGGTTAATATTCCATATCGTCAGTATACAAGGTGCTTAATATCTGTAACGTCACTCGCCCGTCTGACGCAGACAGCCAGATTTGGACTCTAAAGATAGACTAATCGAAAGCATATTAACACAGTATAACGCATATCCCTCTGCTAGTCAAAGTTCGATGAGCTCTTATTATAATACGGTGTGGAGAATGGTAATTTTCCCTTTACATGGAGCCTCCTGATGCTATGGGGATAAAAGACAAGGTAGCGTATTCTTAGCCTAAACAATCGTTAAGCTCAGATCGGAAGAGAAAAGAAACGGTGGAAAATAATTAATAAATAAAGAAAAGGAGAGGGCGGGGGGAACAGGGGCGGAATACCCGACAGTTTTTAGACCTAAACCAGGTCAGGGTAGCCCTTTTTTCTAGGTCCGAGGGGGTTTTTCGCGACACGAGAAATTAAAGCCCATCGCCATGCCGGTTTGTTGCAGCCGCCAGGGCAGGGACTGCATTATATGAAAGAATGCTCAGATAAACTGCGATTAAAAGAAAAAACTCATCATAATTAATAAAAAAAAAAAATCCGTAACCTTCTTAAGTAGAACCGAATCTAGAACCTCGCGATATTTTCCATCGGCGACAGCCCCGACTGCTAGTTGATTTCTTCTTCTGAAAACAGAAATTATTCCAACCTCGAAGAATATTCTCTCCCCCCTCCCCCCCAGATTACAGCGGGCAGAACCCCCCCCCTCCGCTTCGCCCTGCGCTTTTACCTACCCCCCCTGTTTTGTTTTTTTTTTTT
>JACATO010001325.1:0-35393 GCA_018389105.1 Nautilus pompilius | reverse complement strand
CTGGGAAGTCGGTCAGATGTATGTGGTACGGACAGAAAACAAAAGGTTAACGGTTGGTCTCGCACTTATTGTTAAGTCCCAGAGAGATTTTTTTGTAAGTTGAAAGTACAGAATCTATTTAATGGACCAAAGAAGAGAGAAGGAAAGTATCGACAAAAGACAGCTGTCAAAGAACTCAGTAGACTATCCTTGTTCGCATATAAATTTAAATGTATCATCTAAATCACTGAGCGTCTGGATTTCTTCTTGCTAGAGATGAACAATATAGATTATCTGCAATATAGATTAGATTCACCATTGAAGTTGTATTGATTTTATTGTATTAAAATATTTGTAACCTTTGCGTTGTAATACAATTATCATTTCTCTGGTTTTAATGACGTATACACAAAACTGGACACATCCGCATACACAAAATACACAAACTTTTTCGCTCTCTCACACACATTAACCCTCACAAACCAACATAGGACTCCAAAAATATATTAAAAACCGAGAGACACGTGAGAGAGAGATTTGAGGCAAATGAATTCCCCGCCATTAGTTCCGGAAGAAGCTCGGTCATGTCGTGGATACACACAAAGCACTGAGAACGAACCATCTCAGGAAGGGAACAACTCGGCGATGAAAAGTTAATAAACTCCAGCAGATGAAGGATACAAAACAATGACTCCTAGCAGAAGCAGTACGATTTCCTTGAGAATAAAATCACCATTATTAGTTTCATTCGTGAAAGAAAAACGAAAATTGTCTCAATAAAAAGTGATTATAGGTTTGTAAATTCGATGAGACTCACGTGTGATCATAATAATACCGGTAAAGAGTAAGGATGTGATTTCGGTCGATGAGAATGCCATTGGAGAAGACTCGATAATTATTTAATACGAGAGCGAACCAAGGGTACTCTCCGGGATAAGTCTGGGACCCCATCAAGCTCATGGGCTCAAAGAGGTTGCTACTCTGCCTGCCACATTCTACAACAAAGAAAAGACACTAATGGGAGAAGTTTATAAGTGCATTACTGCTGCTGTCATTGAAACAAGAAGTGCATACATTTAAATACTGTTATCGTGTCCTAATTTTTGTGTCACAATGAGTGACTACACTATGTCACGAAACCAAAAATAAGAACACATATTTGCTTGGAATTTTAATGTGCAGATTGAAGTTGGCATAATAGAATGTGATCTGGCGATGCTGACTGTACCAATGTGTAAGTTATGAACACTGAATGCATTTCTTACCAATTGATAATGTTTTTGATATCGTTAAAATACTAGATAGAACATTCTTACCTTTCTATATGCCACATGGGTATATTTGCATATATTACTCAGTCCAGCTTGAGCCAGAACAGCTGTGACACGCAGCATATTCTTCAGTTATATAGTTCTCTGTAACCACATATCCATATCGCTCCTATGCCATATGTTTCGCATTACAGGTGTGCTGTCTAAATATACATCCTGGTAAACCCATATACTGACTAGGGATTCTAGTCACTGGTGAAAATGCATATCTGTGCTATGCGTGATAGCACTTACGTGATACACGGAGGGTTAATGCAAGAAGCGTAGGTAAATGGCTCCATACATCTGGAAAAAACTGGGTTATTTGCTCTAAGAAACGAAGGATAAATTCAGAGGATTATCTGGTAACCAAACGGCGTTTAAAGTTATTCGTAGCGTTGACCGAAGTTTGTGTATCCAGGTAAACTGCCCGAAATATTGGTTAACAATAAAATTACCTGAAACAGTTAAATCTTAAGCTCTTGATTCCTACCGGTGATTTTTAATTATGTTCCAGTGATATTTTCTATGTAACGAAGACACTAAAGAGTATGAAATATTCTGTTAATCCGCTACTTTAAAATCAGTACTTTCAATCTTCACATATTGATAATATATTAGTCACGTAAGATGTCATTGACTTAAAATCAATGGATCCTTTACTAACAACACTGCTGTGAAAACATCGGCTTACTCAGTTTTGTTGAGGAATATTAATATTTTTCATCCTGTTGTTCCACAAACATTCATCCACAGCAGCTATAATACTTATGGCGTCATGTTAAAGAATTGCTGATGAAACATCTACGTGTCAGCATCTTTGTGTGAATCTTGACTCTCTAAGGAAATATGAAAATGGCTCAAATAATTGTTTATACATCAACCCTGAACAAATCTAGTATAATAGTAGAAACGGATTCCTAAAGTACTTAATTGCATATGCAAATTTGATTTTAGTTAACTACAAATGGAAACCAAGAATCCTGCAGTACAGTTCTTGTATGATGACAGACGCTTAATAGCGATCAAGTCATCATAACGTTCAGTAAACTCTTTAACTTTACTCAATCAAGTGTCAGTTTTAATTTTGTTGTGGAAATGTCTGGGTGGAAGGAATTAGCTGTTAGAAGATTTTCCGATTTCGATTTGATTTTCTGCGAACCTGGAAGACAACACACGGACTTCAGGGTGTGGCAGACTTCTGCACATCCCTGACGGAAAAGTTCAGAGAAAATTTCTCTTTTCTTGAACTACTGACAGCACAGCGAGAAGGTCACATCATTCATCGAGCCAGATCCAGTCGGTTCGCTGGCAGGAAATGGGAAGCCACTTGATCTTTTTCCTATATTTGAAGGGAGATCAATAATATTTTCTCTGGTGTTAAATGGTGCGAAAATGAGAGGTTACCTCCCCTTGCGCATTTTTTGTAAACATCGCAGTTTTTGTTTTTTTCTTTGAACTTCGATGTTTTCTTCTAACTTAGAATAACTTAAAGCTTGCACGTCCCCCTTACCCCCGAGTTCTCTTCCTGGGCGATTTGACTTACCGCCGACTCCTGGCTGATGGGAGAAGAGAGTTACCTGGGTAGGGTTGGAAAACTGTGAGCCAGTCAAGTCACCCTCGGAAACACTACTAGATGTATCCGAATATCACTACCGGAAACTTATATATTTGGTGAAGAAAAGTGTCAAGAAATCATTCTAGGGAGGCACGGAAAACCGAGCGGGATCCGAACTTGGGACCGCAACCCTGCTAGTCGAGTCAACTATCACTGATCTATCACAACTACAAAGGGAGATAATCGTGTTTGTACACCGATACATATCTACGTCGGCCAAAATTGGTATTTAAAACGCTACGCCGCCGCAGTTACATTTAGGTAATAGGCATAGTATTCTTCATGGTCAAACCTTCAGTAAAATGGCAGTAATTTTATTAGTCACAATCGTTTCGCTAGTGTAAATATGAAGCTATACTGGTTTACACTTAATAGACAAAGGGAAGTAGTGATTTGTGTTTCTCTACTTTTGCCTAGAACAGAGGGGAATTTCATGATTCTGTAAGAATTTTGTTAATTCTATAAATTACCATTAATAGAGATGGTCTTTGTCATTCACCACAAGCTATTCCTTGAAAGAAACTATTGCCAATTTAAAAACTAAAATTCCTTGAATTATTATCCTCTTCATGTGCAAGTTTGTGGACGATATCGTTGTACCCATCTTAATGATTTGTTAAGTTTTTACTAAAATTACATTTATTACATATGTTAAACAAGTGTGCATATATATAGTGTTCTTCATTCTTTGAGGTTGTGATACATTTGAAACTCTTGTTTGCAATGTTGAGTCATTCTGTACAAATTTTATTTTAATGTTTGTTTTTTTTAATTATAAAAGCATTGAATACGTTTGTAATTCTGTGGAAATTAGTACAGTTGAATTCTTGGTCGAAATGAGTGCACACGGCCCCTTAAGCCAAATTTTAGTTTCTTAGCAGTTAAAGGCGAGTAAAAGATTACTGCATTAAATAATTAACCTGGTCACGTCGATGAGAGGAATGGAAATCATTCTAGTGTAGATGAATAGCAGATCTGCTATGAAATCAGAACTGTGGCTCTAGTCATCAAGCTACTGTTGAAGCCGTGACCGTAGCCTCGGCTTGGTTGATCAGATGCAAGTTGGCCATTCTGCACTTTTGAGTTTAAGCTGCAGAGTCTGCATAATTACCTAAGGCTACATCTGCAGGTATAATTAGTTTTTATGTATTACCCAATTAAATTAGAAAAGATGGACTATAGATGCTGACTTCACCTGTCTGGCTAAATAAAAAATAACTTGTTTGCTTGTTTGTAGTTTGTTATTAATTCAGGTGGCTGTGCAGGTTTGGTTGACAGGCACATTCCATCTGTCATTAATTTTCATGTTGCCGGCGATGACCTGATCGTACCACCTCTCCTGTCAGCCAGCAGAAACTGAACTAGCGCTGTAAACCCATCTACACCAGTAGACAGAAATAATTGCCAGATATTTTGTTTTTATTCTTCCCAAAGATGAAGCCATTTTTACTTTAGAGCTGTAAAAAAAAAACACACAAAGCTGGCTACATTTTGAAGCTGAAGCTAAACTAGCACCTGTTTATTATGGACTTTATTCTCTTGGGAGGTAAAGTTTTCATTATTGAACAATTCGTGGATGTAAACGTTATAGGCTTCAATTCAACATCTCGATAAAGAACTCCTATGAACATGCAGAGACTTAATGCTGACAATTCATTTTGTTTAAACAGAAGACCACATAAAATGAAGTATTTGCGTAAATGTGTGAAAAGATTGCCTATTTCGTGTGTATAGCAGTGGATGGTGCAAAAGATCGTTCATTCCCTTTGAAGAACAGTCATGAACGCCTGAACGTTTTACGTTTATCACTTTCGTTATTATTGAACAACATTATATGGAATACCATGTTATCCGATTAAATGTCAAATACCATTTCGTAAAATAATGAGCTTCACTGAAATCCTTTAATATCTGAACCATATTGGCACCATATTTTCACTGTAGAGATTAGTCTCTGTGTACAGAAACCACTCGTTAACATTTAGCAAAACTCAAGATTGTAAAGAAATGATATTAATACTGTCTTCATCATTTTATATTTCTTTAATGGATATCTTAAACTACTTTACTTAATTCCTATGAATAGTTGGTAAAGGAAAAAAAGATATTTACATCGCATATACAAGTTTTTATACATCTAACTGCATTTTCTTTCATTCTTTCTAAGTATAGAAAGAAAAAACAGCTAATTCATTAGACAGAGCGGGCTACTTTAACTTCGGTTCTTTGAAGACAGAAAGTTGAGTCTCTTCCAGACGTACATTCGCACGGAAATGGAGAAGGAACGAAGATGACTGATATTAATTGATGAAAGGTGAGACAAGTTTATTGAATACACTGAGCCTTTTTGTCTTTACTTTATAAATTCTGATGATTCAGATAATTTTTACCAAGAAAAATTACTAATAAGTGCATAAAAACTAGGAATATATTTGGTTCTTTTTTTTGATATGGTCAATTCGGTAGGGTTGCAGTCAGCTGCTTTGGTCCCTCAAAGTCCACCCTTTGCCAAGCTCCTGAAAAGAAAAGTGAAAAGGTGAGTGAAAACAAAAAAAAATGGACAGAAAGGTAGACAATCTGTTTTTTTTGGAATAGTACATCTCTGTTGACTCTTCCATGAGAATAACTGATTCATTAACACAAACGTGATACTATAAGATTAATTTTCAAAAGAGTGAAAGTACAAAACATCAGGTTCAACACATTTATAAGCTGCTTTTGTCTTAGGAAGAATAAGGAAAATTGATACGAACAAACTGTGGCTGCTGTTAAATCATTTTCTTGACAATCAACTTATTCTAATGAAAAGCAAATTACATTTATTTCTCAGCGGACTAATAAACTGTATTTTAATCGTTATAAAGGAAACGAAAACCTGAAGAAATTTCAACAAAAGAAAATTCCATTGTACAGTTTGTCAAAGAAAAGGAAACCTGGCATGGATATGTGGCCCAAAGGCATTTGATCATTTTCTTCTACTCTACGGAATCTTTGTTTTCTCGTTACTTACCATAGGTTGCAACCTCCTGGTTTGATTCCCACATCATCAATAGCAATGTCTCCCAGTGGGCCATTCCCTCTAATGCCCACAAACTGAGCGGTGACATTGGACCCGATAGGAATTTCGAGGCAGCCCTTGTGCCAGAAGTCTCCGTGGCTTCCGTCCATCTGCCAGGAAACCTTTTCAATCTGCTGGCTATCGTACAAAGCCACCTGCAAACGTCCAATATCGCGCCCATTCATGTTGTAATAGAACTGAAGAGACGAGTTGGCAGAGCTGCTGAAGAACGGGAAACTCAGCACAGCTCTGTCACCGGGGCTTCCTGCTGATGCCTCGGTGTACATCACGTATCCTAAAATAAATTGACATGATTTCCTGTAAGTTATGGAATAGTGGATTTATCTTTGCACAGTTACGTTCAAGGCTACAAGAAAAGAAAGCCTGAAATGCAATCAACTGTTTATAAAGCGGCGTCTATCAAAAATGTTCTTAATATTTTCTGAAACACCTCACTCCGTATAAACCATTCCGTTGCTACTAATACATTGCTTATAACTAGTCCATCTAAAACTGGAGCCTTCAAAGTTGTATCTCCTTGTTTGTCAATACGTTATGCATTAAATATCCATCGAGTGTGTTTAGCCATTTGGATGGTGAAACTTCAAACCAAATATGGCTTAAATTGGGCTGCAACTGGTGATCGGGGTAAGGTGTCATTATTTCGGCAGTGTTCCAGAGGAATAAAATATGCGACCAAGAAAATATTAACCGCAAACTACTTGCCTTGGCCACCGGCGTGATCCTTCAAAGGACCGGTCAAACGAGAGTTGGTAGGAGGCCGGCCCCTTCTCCAGGTAAATTCTGTTCCCTCCTCACAGCTCACCTCGTAGCCACAGATGTTGGGTTCGTCAAAATTGCAATCATCCCAAAGCAGGCCGTCTGAAGTATAACGACGAGACGTCAATGACGATGCTGTGACCGGCAGACTTTTGCTGGAACACACCGATATTAATTACGAAAGTCGAGAGAAGTGTTGAGAATATAAGCATAAGCGGAGGTACTCACAGGGACAAAACTCAAACTGGTTGACGACGACGTCATCTATACCGATCAGAGAGGACCTCTCCGCGTGGTGCGCTCTGAAGACAACGGCGATTCCGGTGGTGTTAGGCGGTAAGTTGACGCATCCGAGCTGCCACTCGCCAGTGTCTGAAAGGAATCGCTGCCATGTCGGAGCAATACCGTTGGAAACTTCCAGAACACTCGTGGTGCTTCCGTTTATGAAGTAATAGAAAGAAACGCTGGATCTTTTTCCAGTCTTGAAATGTGGAATCATAATATTAGGCAAATCTCCGGATCCTTTATGCGAACCGTCTGAATACAAGTAATGACCTTCAAAGAAATACGATGAATACCTGTTGACTTTATTGCTATTCGCACGATTTTCTATGAGCATCAATAATGTCAGCGTTTGCGTCTCTATCACGAATGGTTAAAAATTTACGGGTTTTTACAAAGGAATTAGAGTCAGAAGCTTTTCTGAGCGCTAATTATATCCTGCATTTTTAACCAACTTGGAAGACAGGGAATATCTATTATTCAAACCATGATAAGTGAATTTGCCACCTTTTATTTGTATTGTTGTCATAATTTATTAAATAAGAAAAAAAAAACAACAATCGGCAGATTTTCCGCCATGACTGAGTAATTGAAAATATGTCAGAGGTGTTTCTGTGATGTGTTAGAGATCTCGAATCTCCGTCAGCTGTTTCGCCGGATTAATTTTAGGCATTTTATTAATTTTCAAATCTATGTGAATCTGAAATCTTAGAAATTAATACATACATTAAGGATTTCCCATGGCACTGTCTTTGACAAACATGGTCAGACCGTATTTCAGTGTTTGACCCTACGTAGACCACGCCAGTTTCCACCTTCCTTATCTGAAAAATCGGGTTCATCTGCAGCCCACCTTAGGGGCACTAGTTCATATTTTGGACGTTTTGTCTGTATACTTAGTCAAAACACTTATGGTTGGAGATCGGCCGATACAAAGACTTATGTTAATTAGAAAAAAAACAAACAAACTGTTAGCTGTCAACAACAGTTTTGCGGGTTTATCAAATGCCCCTCAACCTTACACTAACAAACTTGTTCACCACCATCTATGCTTCTGGCGCCCTGACAGTGTATTCACGAGGTTGATTTAAAGTCTCTCACCAGAACTATTTTTGTAGGTGTGGTCGTTTCGAGAATCATTGGATCCACTTCTAATCCAGATGTTCGGATTGTATAAACCATTTGTGTAGCCACATAACCGCTTGTCTTCGAAGTCGCAGGATACATTGTCGTCTGTAAACAAATGAATAGAAACGACGATAGAGACTCGACGACAATAAGTGGGTATGCTAGATATGCGACCCAATTTAGCAGGCGAAGCTCAGCGCCGGGTTGCAGGGGAGAAAAATTGTTGTTTGTGGGGATGAACAGCTACAGTCCCCTAGAAATGCGATTCTCCTTGTACCGATGCCGAAATCTCTTAAATTTGCTGGAGGCCGGCATCCCACGTCATCTGTAGTAAAGTGAACAACAGAAAGGCTTATAGTAACTAAAACTCCCGATAACCGATTCTTGGGACATTTAGCTGCGATCGGAAGACAATCAACAATGGTGAGTAAAGAAAGCGCGAAAGATAAGGAAGCAATAAAATCATCCGGTTCATGGAGTATCTTTTACAGTGAGGGACACAAAGATTTTGTACGCCAACGTCCATTATTATCGGAAATTTTCGATTGGTTGTAATTCGGATTTTTGTTACTGGGCTACATCGCTTTTGATTAGCGAAATATTCTCAACGATATTGTTCCGGATGAGTTTCCTACTACGTCCGCACCACACCCGCCTTGTCGCGTAAAGTGAGGATGAGGTGCACATCGTTTACACCGGTACCCTTCGGACCTCCTCGCGATAAGGTTGTGACGTTAATCCGTCATCCCTGAGTCACACTGCTGTAACCATCCGACTGCTTCTTCCTTCTGTCCGTGTTTCAGATCCTTACAATCTCTCCCAGGAGTGGATCTAGAAGCCTTCTCCACCATTGCACTGACAAAACTCTTCGTCTGTACGTCTCAGACGGCGGGTTGACATGGAAATGGTTTTATCTGAGCAATGACAGCAGCAATTAACGGCTTGATGTCGTTGAAAGCTGCTGGATCGTTGACAGCGGCTCCCTGTCCACACAGGTATGATATTAGTTTCGGCAGCCATCGGGATCTACCTGTATCAGAGGAATTGAGAGCCTGATCTGTTGATGGAATATTTAGACCCGTGCCACTATATCTTTGTAGCTTTTCACGTCAGTCCTGCGGGAGGATTTGGTGGTTTATATCCGGTATTTTAAGCTTTGCTACCTAGCAAACAGAAGAATACCTTTGAAAGACTCTTCCATCTCTTTAAACACGCTGAACCTGAGGCTTTTCCCAGAATCTGTTTCGTGTGATTTTGAAAAACGCAGCATTCACTGCAGTAAAGGTCGCCTTTCCTGGCGTGCGTCGTAATCAGAGTAGGAAGAAACATTTGTGAATTGCAGCTGTCTCACAGGTATCGAAAACGATGCCGATTTTGCGTAGAGTGCAAGACCTGATCACAGCACCGGCATTTGCATTTGTACCTGCCGCAGCCTTGGACGAGGCCGGAGGACTGCAGCCACAGCTCCGGAGGCCGCTCAGCGGGACGAGGAAATGGAAGACGTGCGGTGAAGTTTCCCCTACAAATGTGTTCTTTGTACAACAGGGTCCTCAACAAAGAAGAAAGGGCCAACGACCGGGCGAATCGTCCCGGACCCTTCCGGTTGCTAAGTTACCAGTTGTCGCGACATCCCGAAAAAACAGGGCGTCCTCAGTACCGGGGTCTTATTGCATGACACATCGTATAAAAGGAAATCTTTACCTTTTAGGATCAAACTCTAATAAACTATAAAAAGTCAAAGAGAAAAATAAAAACACCACACCGTTTCTCGCAAGAGTAAAGGTGTGAAGATTACAGGTGCGCTATCGCTCGTGAAATTATTTGTACATATACATCAACTTCAGAGGGAAGCAACAAGAAAATAACAAGGTGGATCAACGAGATGGCTGAACGATTGACCAGATCGCCTCAAATACTCGGAAATATCGTCTGAAAAGTGCTCGGGCCTGCCCGGTATAGGGGTCAGAAGGGGTGGGAAACCTACAGATAAAAGCTCCCTCCCTGAGGACAGACAAAGCAGTTACTTACGTGAACACCCCGTGCCGGGCTCCACGGTGACGTCATCGATAGCCACGTCACACCGGCTTCCACCGACGGCCAGGAATATCACCGACGCCATTTTCATGTAAGGCAGCTGCCCGCAGAAGGTCGTCCAATCGCCGCCCGTGACGCCGGCGGAAGATGGGAATGAATGGAAGACCACCGTTTCTCCTCTTCGCTGCCGCCTCAGGAGAACGCTCAGCGAGCCCCTGTGTGACGTGCGGTAGGCGAACTTCAGCCTGTGCGGTCCGTGCAGCAGGGGCCCGACTGAAAACTCGGCAGCAGCCGTGCCGCCGATGGACCCATCAGCGCACAGGTGATAGCCTGCCAATAGACGAATGAAAGGGCACCCGATTAATAAACAACACACCCCTCCCCAGACAGGAAGCACCGCTTGCTCACGTCTCCCCTCGTTTACAAGGATAACCAGGACTCGGAGAATTGTCCATTATTAATATGGCTTAGGAAAGATTCTTAAATATCCACATCTAATTCTCTCCACATTGAAGCTCATGGAAAATCATAAAGCGATTGGGCGACGAAAGGAAAATGTGGGACCCATGAAAATGGGGCCGATAGAAGTGAAGCCAAAAGCATGGATCCAGAAATTATTGCACTGGATAACAACTTATAAAAATAAGAAAAGCACAATATCAGCTTTAACCCTTTTAGAAACAACAGGCACAACATCACACGTACTAAGCAGTATTTTTCTTCATTTTTGAAGATTTCCGACAGTGTCCATATCGACCCTTTAATCGACCCTTTCGCCCCCGTCTGATAAAAAATAGCAGACATTTTACATAATGAACAGCGAGCTATCCTCTTTTTTCTATTTTCTTTACCATTTATGTCCGTCTTTCCATTTCAATCAATTTTTTTCTTCTGAAACTTCATAAAATAATCAAATTTGCCGAAAACTACGTCGAATATACAGCCTCTAAATTCAATTGAAGACATCTTACATAAAGACACATTTATTGCTATGCTTAAAAAAAATGTACATAATCAAGTGTACCTGCATGCCATTCACCTGAAGTCTCAGAGGTGAGAAAACGAGCGTGTAGGGTTAATTTTGCATCAGCCAGTAGTGAAAAAAATGCCACTTGCCGTGTCCATTGTTTCCTGTGCCGGTCATATTAGAGTCAGAGTCGATGCGTCTTCTCCACGAATACTTCAGAGTTCCGGTACAGTTGACGGCGTAATTGCATAGCTTCGGGTCGTCAAAAGTGCAGACTTCATTATCTATTCCCACTGAGGAAGAGAAGTCAGATGTTGAAATATGAAGTTTCTTCATCTTTGAAGAGCGATGCAAAGGGAGGTAATTATAATTTACACAATAAGAACCGTGTTGATGTGACCAAGGAGTCGAATTAGGCGACTGCGATACGTTTTTCCAAATCTGAACTGAGGAAAGGCCGGGATGATAACTTTTTTGAGTTAGTTCTTTGCGTCTGTTGTCCTAGAGCAGATGGTGACAGGGTTAGCGTTATTGTAAGTGAAACCATTATCTAGACAAAAGAACGCTGACACCACCGTCGAGCGGAAGTGCAGCACCAAAAGATACGATTTCCGCTGTAGCTGCGCAGCATGACGGCAATGCCGTCAATAGAGGGCGTGCGAATACAAAAGCCCAGCACTGTTTCTGATAGCCTACCAGAGGTGGTGCTTACGATACGCATCGATACAATTCATCTCATTGCCGTCTCCCCCACACCCACCAAAATCGGAGAAAACGAACAGGCAAACCGGTAAAGCGGGTTGGACAGCTGAATTAACTTACGCTGGCAGGCGCCATTTTCCAGCTTCACATCATCCAAGGCGATGGAGCTGTAGCGCTGACTTTTCCCCCTGACTGCGGTAAAGACGGCCCGAGCTTCCCGATCGGGAGGGAAGTCGACACACCCATATATCCACTTGTCCCCGTGCGCTCTGTAATCCTGCCAGATGAATCTAGATGCGGAATGCGGGAATTCGAAATACACCTGCAGCTCTCCGATATTAGCCTCAGCCATGTGGTAATAAAACTCCATCTTTTTGCGGGTTCCAAACGGAATTCTGTAAAAGGGCGTGACTAGCGAGGCACGGTCTCCTTCCCTGTTGTCGTGACCTCCATGGGCGTACATGTAATAACCTGGACAAAGAAACCAAGTTAAATTGACGTTTCAGAACATGAAATGCATGTTTAAAAGTGTAAAAATAACGTTAAGTATTTGAGATTCAAATAAATTTTTGGCATTAAATTTCACTTTTTAAAATAAAGCTTCATGTGGAGAACTGCATGAAATATAAGACAGGTAGACTTATTCAAGGTAATCGGTTTTCTATAAACTGTTCAATAATATTTCCTTTAATGTGACTAAATCTTTATTGAAGGAAAATCCAAGGCCATCCACGTCATAGGGGTACTCCACCTTGATTTAAGAACCATGTCGCTTTAAGTATCCTTCTTAATAGTGTTGTAATGAAAAATGTTTCCGCTGTGCAAAAAAATAGAGAAATTTCCATTTTCTATCAACGTGTTTCATGTTTCGTATGAACATACCTGTTCAAGTTTTAACCTGTCTATTCATCACATTAAAGACGTAACAACTTAAACAGTTTGATTATCTCCAAAGCACGCTAAAAGAAATGAATACCAGGCTAAATCTGAACCGTTAAAAACAAATTTCAGATTAGCTAATGATTGATGGATCATATTCACAACATTCCACTAGCCTATCACCAGATCGATGCAGATATTCTTTAATGAAGAACGTGTTTAGTATCTGGCAAGCAGCTTCTTTGCCTTAGAAGAAAAGCAATTGTGTTACAAGACAACACACGAAATCTCTCCTGAGTTATGATAATCACGACCAATGTACAGAACACAGTAATGGTCAAAACCTTTGCATCACGCAAGAAATAGAAATTAAAACATCCATCTACAAATCAAGATCATAAGTCATAAAACTATGGCCATAAAATCTTCTAGATGTCTGCTTTTGAATACTTATGTACTTGTTTGTCAGATCTGAAATCGTAACATTTCACAATGTTGGTGCATTATCCCCTAAGTGTGTGGAAAGTTAGAAAGAGGTGAGCACTTCAATACATTGACGTATTATGCGAATTCAGCCGGGTGGATTTCACTTTATCAGCAAAATTAGGAAATCCTTGGGTAAGGCAAATCTATAAGTCATAGCCGTAATACATTTAAATAAATTCTGTTTTAAAACATGGATGATCTACCTCTACTCTAACCTGTACATGGCAGATAATTTGCGGTAATTTTTTAAAATTCATTTGTGCTTTCGACTGGGTTATATTTTGCCAAAAAATTACATTAATAGAAATTAACTTAATAACATCTCGGTACCGATTATTATTATTATTTTTTTATATCAATTCGATGCTCTGTTGCTATCGTTTATATAATGCAAGTTAAGGACTCTGTAAGGTTCACTGGCTCCGAGGAATTTACGAAAAGCGTCACTACGGGAAAAGAGAGACAGCGAGCACCTGCTACGTCAGGCTACGAATTTCGAGACAAAACAATGCTTACCGTTCTTGAGTCCAGACCGGGTGTGGTCAGTCCTTGTTGGTCCGATGTAAGAAGAGTCGGCACGGTGACTCCATTGATAAACCTTCTTGTTACTTCTGATTGTGTATCCGCACATTGTACCCTCAAAATCGCAATTATCTTAAAAGTTGTAACAAAAAACAAACATTTTTTAAAAAAAATAAGTCAGGCTAAGTACTAATGCCCCGACGCGTTGAGTTCGTGAAAATTTGAAATAAGCTCAGAATGTTAGCAGCAAAGACTCTTAGTGGAGTAAATCCATGGGTAAGTTTTACCGATGATATGACTGGAATATTATGCAGAAAAAACCCTTTGTGGTAAATAAATAATACTAAGACTGTTTTTCTTGTTGTTGGAATAACGAAAGTTATCAGATGTAATATGTTAAACAAAATGCAGTGTAATTAGTTATTCGGATATTTTTTAAAACACTCGTAAGGTGTGAGCTAGAATTCTCTGCCAGGTAGTGTAGTCAATGCAGAGATCTCACAGATTTCCCATTGAAATTGGTTCGATTTGCGATGTTTCAATAATACGGGATACATGTAAGTCTCACTAAATTACTATAGCTGAGAATATAATCGAAAATTTACATAGTAAAATCATTTTTCATGAAGATGCCCCTTTGATAGAAGAAAAATGGTTCAGCTTTGTTGTAGCTACGGAAGTAAGACTCAAACTAAGAATCTAACAGAACACATCGTTTCAGACTTCATCCTATTTGGAAAACTCTACAGATTACCTTATGGACTTCCATACAGTTCCTAAAAATATATTCAAAATATTAATTTTTAGTTAAATTCCTCCCTCATAACTGCAGACTGTTTCTTTCCATAAGTTTAGTGAAAATCAAGGGAGAGAAATCTTTTAATAATTAATTAATTTTGTTGTTGCGTTGATTCGTAACAGGTAACAGATATATTGGGAGCAGTTTGAGATTCGGGAGAAAAATCTGACATTTTAATAAGAAAGATGGTGATATTTGTGCATCTTAGGTATAGAAATCATACTAAAATAACAGGTGATTTGAGGGAGTAATTTATTCGCGCAAGCGACTTAAACTAAAGTAGAATTTGCATAATTTTGCATTTCATCCAATCGGCTGGAAAATAAATCAGTTGAGATTAGATACCAATTACCTTCATTTTTGGCATACATTTATTCTAAAATAAGGCAAACTCTTTCGATAATTTCCGTGTCTGCTGAAATCAGCTGTTTTTCTACAAAAACGGTTGTAAGCATCATTGGCGGATGAAAAAGACAATCTAAATAGGTAAAGACCACTACATGCCATGCATACAACTGTCAGAGAATCAACAAATGTTAAAAAAACAAAAACAATTAGGAAAGGGTTAACGGAATGGAGAAAAAGATAGTACATCAAGTGCTGTGATACGTAAGAATCTTCGATCACGTGTATAGCAACAGCCATTATTGACCTCATCTAAAGATCGTTAGCGATAAATAAAAGAAAAATATTTACACATTTTACATTAATTTAATACATTGCTGACGCATCAATAATACTGTAAGACCACTTATACACAGGTGACCATCATCGAAAATGTAACGTCACTTTCAAAGTAAACACGAAAATAAAGACACACTCAAGAGAGATGAATACAAACGGTGGTTCAAGTCTTACGATTATTGCTTTATTACAATCATAGACATTACATAAAATGTCTTGTATAACATATATTATTGATATTGTTAGTCAGATTACAGAGCCTAAAGAGAGATTCATAATGAAAGATAACGGAAATACATACTGGAAATAGGAAAAGAACATTCAACCCCAGCGTCTTCGCTGTGCGAACAGTCGTGAGTTCCCCATTCTCTGTGGCTGCATTGTGAAATAGAGTTTTCGAAACCACCACAGGAGACGTCATCCAGCCAGATCGTTCCGTTTCCTTCACCATAATAAGCAGACTGTCTGGCTGTTCCATTTCTATGGAAACACAGATCGTCCAGGCCATAATTATACTTAAATTGGACTGGTATATAATATTCCGCATTCTCTTGTTGCCAAAACTTCACTTAAATATTACACATCGGTAGATATTCCACATGAAATCTATATCCAATACGATTAAATAGAAGACATAGATATTTGTATTGTTTGAGAGTTTCAATAGGTGAACGGTGTATTTAATTCACGCTACTGATATCCAAAATACATCAATAAAGCAGAAAACGAAACTAAACAGGAAAGGAGATGGCAGACATTTTCCAGAGGTCAGATATTGCTGGAGGTAATGACATTTGGATATCAATCATATGCAAAGGTAACGCAAACCAATATTTACTTTCTTCAGAATGTTCTTGTCTTACACTGTTATTAGAGGATATCTATAAGTAGGATTTGAACAGGAGAACTTATGTGTTGAAAGTGAATAAATCAAAAGGTCGTTTTATTAACTTTTCAAATCCCGAACTCACGCTGATGAATGAATTCCCTTTTGTTTTTAGTGGAGGAAAGATTTATGTGTGTAAAATCGTAATCACATTCTGATGATGTAAAGTTAAATTATAGCCCTGAGACTTTCACGTCACCAGGTAATTTTTCCATAGATCTTGAGTCAAATTTTAAAATGGAGTTGACTGATTTAACTCTTTCATTCGATACTCTGTGAATGGCTGCATGATTAAAATACAAATAAAAACAGTTACTAAATAGAAAATAAAGAAGAGATCCAACAGCCTGCTTTCTACTGAATAAAAGATGACGCGCGGTTTTGGTCGCCGATCTAAATTGCAATCGTCGAAATATCTGAGAATTTCTTCTTCTTCCATCATTGGTATGGTGAGTGGCTTTCATTAATGTAGCAGATATAATTGACTACAAAAAAGTGAGCACCTCACCTGAAACCCAACATCCGACAAACAGTTCGTGCATCATTGTCATCCCAGCTGTCGTCACACACAGTTCCCCACTCACCCTGATAGTACACTTCCACTCGGCCTTCACGATAATTTACCCGACCATAGTAGTTAAGACGAACTGAAACATACACTGAAAAGCAAAACTTTCATTTAACATGCATTTTCAACATCTTTCATTTGTATGATGGGCAGATAATGTATCACAATAGTTTCGAAGAAAATAATGTGTAACACCATATAGTAATGAGCTGTGATGCGATGCGAATATACAAAGAACTATCCTCCTCATCGTCTCTAAAACATTTGTCACATTGGGGCAGAACACAAGAGGACAAACCGTACTCGCTGGATATCTTCACACGGTTGAGAACTGATCGAGAAAGCGAATTAAATATCCGACATTGTTAAAGATTCATCAGGTCATTTCAAGGTATTGGTAATCTATTGAAACATGCAAATTTTATGTACGTATAGGACAATTTTCCAAATATAAAGGTCACCTACCTGGCGTTGTGAATATTGGTATTGATGAAGATGCTGAAAAAGGAATCAATATGAATGGTAATTGACTGGTTACAGCGATGGCAGATGTCATTAGACGAATCACAAAATAAAATGGTTCTTTAATTTCTTGTAGTTTCGTTGCCTATTCGAACAATTTTATTTTATTTCAGACGTTTCTCACAGTACAGACAACATGATTATTATATTATTTCTTACAATTATAGTTTACAACTTAATAGATTTACAAAGGATGAAAGGAAAACTCACCCGAAACATCAAAACAATTAACCCCAGCATCTTCGCTGTGTGAACAGTCGTGAGTTCCCCATTCTCTGTGGCTGCATTGTGAAATAGTGTTTTCGAAACCACCACAGGAGACGTCATCCAGCCAGATCGTTCCGTTTCCTTCACCATAATAAGCAGACTGTCTGGCTGTTCCATTTCTATGGAAACACAGATCGTCCAGGCCATAATATACTTAAATTGGACTGGTGGTATATAATATTCCGCATTCTCTTGTTGCCAAAACTTCACTTAAATATTACACATCGGTAGATATTCCACATGAAATCTATATCCAATACGATTAAATAGAAGACATAGATATTTGTATTGTTTTAGAGTTTCAATAGGTGAACGGTGTATTTAATTCACGCTACTGATATCCAAAATACATCAATAAAGCAGAAAACGAAACTAAACAGGAAAGGAGATGGCAGACATTTTCCAGAGGTCAGATATTGCTGGAGGTAATGACATTTGGATATCAATCATATGCAAAGGTAAGGCAAACCAATATTTACTTTCTTCAGAATGTTCTTGTCTTACACTGTTATTAGAGGAGTAGGATTTAATAATTTTGAACAGGAGAACTTATGTGTTGAAAGTGAATAAATCAAAAGGTCGTTTTATTAACTTTTCAAATCCCGAACTCACGCTGATGAATGAATTCCCTTTTGTTTTTAGTGGAGGAGGAAAGATTTATGTGTGTAACATCGTAATCACATTCTGATGATGTAAAGTTAAATTATAGCCCTGAGACTTTCACGTCACCAGGTAATTTTTCCATAGATCTTGAGTCAAATTTTAAAATGGAGTTGACTGATTTAACTCTTTCATTCGATACTCTGTGAATGGCTGCATGATTAAAATACAAATAAAAACAGTTACTAAATAGAAAATAAAGAAGAGATCCAACAGCCTGCTTTCTACTGAATAAAAGACGATGCGGTTTTGGTCGCCGATCTAAATTGCAATCGTCGAAATATCTGAGAATTTCTTCTTCTTCCATCATTGGTATGGTGAGTGGCTTTCATTAATGTAGCAGATATAATTGACTACAAAAAAGTGAGCACCTCACCTGAAACCCAACATCCGACAAACAGTTCGTGCATCATTGTCATCCCAGCTGTCGTCACACACAGTTCCCCACTCACCCTGATAGTACACTTCCACTCGGCCTTCACGATAATTTACCCGACCATAGTAGTTAAGACGAACTGAAACATACACTGAAAAGCAAAACTTTCATTTAACATGCATTTTCAACATCTTTCATTTGTATGATGGGCAGGTAATGTATCACAATAGTTTCGAAGAAAATAATGTGTAACACCATATAGTAATGAGCTGTGATGCGATGCGAATATACAAAGAACTATCCTCCTCATCGTCTCTAAAACATTTGTCACATTGGGGGCAGAACACAAGAGGACAAACCGTACTCGCTGGATATCTTCACACGGTTGAGAACTGATCGAGAAAGCGAATTAAATATCCGACATTGTTAAAGATTCATCAGGTCATTTCAAGGTATTGGTAATCTATTGAAACATGCAAATTTTATGTACGTATAGGACAATTTTCCAAATATAAAGGTCACCTACCTGGCGTTGTGAATATTGGTATTGATGAAGATGCTGAAAAAGGAATCAATATGAATGGTAATTGACTGGTTACAGCGATGGCAGATGTCATTAGACGAATCACAAAATAAAATGGTTCTTTAATTTCTTGTAGTTTCGTTGCCTATTCGAACAATTTTATTTTATTTCAGACGTTTCTCACAGTACAGACAACATGATTATTATATTATTTCTTACAATTATAGTTTACAACTTAATAGATTTACAAAGGATGAAAGGAAAACTCACCCGAAACATCAAAACAATTAACCCCAGCATCTTCACTGTGTGAACAGTCGTGAGTTCCCCATCCTCTGTGACTGCATTGTGAAATAGTGTTTTCGAAACCACCACAGGAGACGTCGTCCAGCCAGATCGTTCCGTTTCCTTCTCCATAATAAGCAGACTGTCTGGCTGTTCCATTTCTATGGAAACACAGATCGTCCAGGCCATACTTATACTTAAATGGACTGGTATATAATATTCCGCATTCTCTTGTTGCCAAAACTTCACTTAAATATTACACATCGGTAGAAATTCCACATGAAATCTATATCCAATACGATAAAAGAGAAGACATAGATTTGTATTGTTTTAGAGTTTCAATAGGTGAACGGTGTATTTAATTCACGCTACTGATATCCAAAATACATCAATAAAGCAGAAAACGAAACTAAACAGGAAAGGAGATGGCAGACATTTTCCTGAGGTCAGATATTGCTGGAGGTAATGACATTTGGATATCAATCATATGCAAAGGTAAGGCAAACCAATATTTACTTTCTTCAGAATGTTCTTGTCTTACACTGTTATTAGAGGATATCTATAAGTAGGATTTGAACAGGAGAACTTATGTGTTGAAAGTGAATAAATCAAAAGGTCGTTTTATTAACTTTTCAAATCCCGAACTCACGCTGATGAATGAATTCCCTTTTGTTTTTAGTGGAGGAAAGATTTATGTGTGTAAAATCGTAATCACATTCTGATGATGTAAAGTTAAATTATAGCCCTGAGACTTTCACGTCACCAGGTAATTTTTCCATAGATCTTGAGTCAAATTTTAAAATGGAGTTGACTGATTTAACTCTTTCATTCGATACTCTGTGAATGGCTGCATGATTAAAATACAAATAAAAACAGTTACTAAATAGAAAATAAAGAAGAGATCCAACATTCTACTGAATAAAAGACGATGCGGTTTTGGTCGCCGATCTAAATTGCAATCGTCGAAATATCTGAGAATTTCTTCTTCTTCCATCATTGGTATGGTGAGTGGCTTTCATTAAATTAGCAGAAATAATTGACTACAAAAAAGTGAGCACCTCACCTGAAACCCAACATCCGACAAACAGTTCGTGCATCATTGTCATCCCAGCTGTCGTCACACACAGTTCCCCACTCACCCTTGTAGTAAACTTCGACCCGTCCTTCACGATAATTTACCTGATCATAATAGCTGAGACGAACTGAAACATACACTGAAAAGCAAAACTTTCATTTAATAATGCATTTCGACATCTTTCATTTGTATGAGTTGCAGGTAATATATCATACTGTTTACAAGAATATTGTGCTATATTTCAATTAAATGAACTTTTTGATAAAGGTTAATTGAAATACCTGCCACCTATCTTCGGAATGATTTATTACAATTGTAGCAGAAAAGATGATTTGATATGGAGAACAGTATTTTTTTTCTACCATTTGGAAAGTTTAATTTGGCCTTAGTGGAATTTAGAAATAGAATTTAAAATGAATGTTAACATTATTTAAATATCAATTTCCCATTTTTTCATGTCATTTTATCTTTATGCTGATCTATTCAAATAGATATCTTATGAACATAAAGCATAGATAGCCCAAATATAAAGTGCTGCTACCTGGCGTTGTAGATATTGGCTTTGCCGACGATGCTGACAAGGCATCAAAGTGAATTATAAATGGCGGTTAAGAGATCGCTGCTTTCTGCGATGAATCATGCAAAATAAAATGGTTCTTTTATTTCTTATTCTTTCGTGGCCTATTCGAACAATTTAACTATATTTCAGATTTTACCTGCTGTAAAAATCTATTAATATTTAATATTTGCTACATTTATAATTGAAGGTTATTTGATGAACAAATGCTAAAGAAATATTCACCTGTAACGTCAAACAATTAACCCAGCATCTTCGCTGTGTGAACAGTCGTGATTTCCCATCCTCTGTGACTGCACTGTGAAATAGAGTTTTCGTGAGCCCCACAGGAGACATCGTCCAGCCAAATCATTCCATTTCCCTCACCATAATAAGCAGACTTCCTCGCTGTGCCAAATCTATTTAAGCACAGATAAGCGAGGCTATTGTTATAGTTAAATAGGTCTTTGCATATGTAATATTCTGAATTTTCTTTTGACCAAAGCTGTGTTAAATATTAAAAGACGGTAGTAATTCTACAGGTGATATATTTTTTCACGATAGAATAAAAGACAATTTTATGTATTTAAACTTCTTATTGATTGATTAGTTGCCAAGTGTATCTTATTCTCCATATTAATATTTTAAAATTTCAATAAAAGACAATAATCAGACAAATAAAGAATGGAGGTGACAGAATATATCAAACAGTCAGATACGTTGAGAAGTAATGATAATTGGATATCAATCAAACATAAATAATTACACACATTAGGATTTTATACTCTTATATTGATATAAGGATATATCTACAAGTAGGAATTCTCTAAAATAATTCAGTTGTTCTCAATGAATAAAGTAGAAGTTCGTTCTGGTAAACATTCGAATCCTGATTAGAGGCTGAAAAAGTGGGTCCATTATTGTTTTCAAATTTGTTTTCAGAGGAGGAAAGAATTACAGGCGAAATAACATGGAAAACACAATCCGCTGAAGTAAAGAGAAATTATTATAAACCTGAGATATCGCTTTGACACGTACATTTCACAGGAGATATATAGATAAACAATAAAATTGATTTGAAAGTTCCAATTCGTTCAAGCCATACTTTGTGAATGGCTACATGATTAAAATGGCAAAAAAAGTTTATATTTAGAAAATAAATAAGAGAACCCATCGCAATTTTTCTAATGAATAATAAAGAAGGCATTTTCTGAAATCTATGGGCATTGTAATGGTACAAATCTCTGATATTTTGTTGTTCTTACATTAACTAGTATAGAGTTTGTGGACCATTAATGAGTCAGTGATATATGGTAATCTATCACTGAGTAAATCACCTGAATCCCAACATCCGACAAACAGTTCGTGCATCATTGTCATCCCAGCTGTCGTCACAAACAGTTCCCCACTGTCCCAGGTAGTACAGTTCTACTCTTCCTTCCTGAATAGTTGCGCCATTCACAAGACGCACGAAGACGTATCCTAGAAATTAGAAAACATACTAAGATCGATGGAACATTCATGCACGTACCACAGTTAGTGAGACGATTAAGACAATCCAGGGTGAAAATGTTTGAGATGCAGAAAAGAAATAACTATTACGATAATTTGAAATTTATATGTATTCTATGTTTCCTTTTTATTCAGTTATATGCGTTATAAATATAAAAAAATCACCATACATTCGAACATTGAAATTTACTGGGTAGAAAAGGTTTAGATAAACCTTGTAATATCTCTTATACGACAGGTAGCTGAATGGAGCAGATTACACGGGCGCTACCTGTTGTTTGTAAAATTAAATATTAATCAATTTTTTTCATTTACGTAAAAATATAAATTAATACATTCTCCTGTTATTGATGAATAGGGAGCAAGCAGTTTGTAATAAAGGAAAATATAATGTTTTTGAGATAAATGACAGGGCTATGCATTTTAATAAGAGAAATACTTATTTTGGAAATGAAACATCGAAGAATGAGAGACACTCCAGTGTGGCTGACCCAAACTAATATAAAATTGTAATGTTTTCACGTTTTGTCGTATGACTGACCTGTGTAGATTGTCGTAGAATCTGGTGCAGGAGAAGGCTGATCCGTGTATCCAGTTACTAGGGACAGAAAAACACTAAATTATTTCTTAGTTTTGTCCTTCAATAAACAAACTTGATAATGATCTTATTTGATTTTGAAATGAAATGCAAAGAATAATTTCCTTCTAAAATTTAATTTTTAACAAATATTTGATAAATGATCGGGATTCAATCGTTTACATGAAGCTTCAGCGAGTAATTTCGGTATACATTGTATAAGATACACCGCTAAAAGAATAGATGCAATATTGAGAAGATTAGTTGGTTATTTTCTTCTTCCACTGTTCAAGACAATTACTATGCTAAATACGTTTTGATTTTGTATAAGTGATGAAGCTTCTCACTTTGCGTGTAGGAGCAGACAACTCCAGCATCTTCGCCATGACCACAGTTGTTGATGCCCCAGCCATTATGCGTGCACTGTGAAATAGAACTTTCGTAGCCACCGCAGTTAACATCATCCAGCCAGATGATTCCACTACCACTGCCGAAAGACGCCGATTGTGTTGAAAGTACCGGACCTAAATAGTAAAATTGATGAATCAATGCAAAAATATTCGTTACGTCATAGGTAATTATGCAATCCATTGCTTAAAACTACAATTCGTGCTAATTAATAATATTAAAGGAAGGCTTTCCATACTGCAATTCACGTTTTCATTTTTCTCAGGCACATTGGACTAGTTCCGTTCATGTGCTAAATATGGCGTTAGAATCAGGTTAGTAATAAACATATCACAATTTTCAATAAAATATAGGTAGTAACTTTAAAGGCTTTTCATTATTCCCATTTTCTGATGTTTTAATCTAATTTATCAATCGAGTTACACCTTATCTAAAATTTTTATTCCCTTCTATCGTTTATATTTAACGTTAGAGAGAAACTCTTCATATATGATTATAGGAAGTTGAATACATGGGAACGGTTCTTAAGTTAGCTTTTGTAATAGATTAATAAACTGAAACAAAAGAAGGATTGCCTTCTTTATACTTTTTCATGTGTGCATTGTGATCAGATGTACGATGGTTTAAAGTTTTGTAACTGTTTAAGGAATTTAATGGGAAGAGTAAAGAAATGCATTTTTTTCTGTCCAATAAATTATATCAATGGATCACATTGCAGGTCTATTGAAAGCAATATCATGCCGTTAAATTTACTTTATATCTGTAACAAGTAAGATTATTTAGTTAAGAATTAATATATAGAAGGTATTTATCTGGATGCAAGTTTATTAAAAAGAATAATAGAACAGAGTGAATCAAGATCTAATTACTCATAATATCATCGTGATAAAGAGCGAAGCAATCTCAGTGTGATTTGATTGAACAGTTATAGAGAGTAAGAGACAAACCTATTCAGAAATGGAAATGTATTCATTAGTGGTTTGGTTAGATAAATCAAAATTGATTATATTATATATTAGATATTAATACTAAAAAACGAACCCTTGGTTGTATGAAAGAAATTGGATTCAGAGAAATCCCTTTCGATTGAAAGGCAGGTTTCCCTTTTTGGATAACTGCGTATTATAATATTAGAAATATTTCATACAGAAAGCCATTAATGAAACAACCTAAACACTTAATGGTAAATGTCACGAGTGACCGTTATCTTTATGAGGAAACGAAATCGTTTCGGAATCACTGACAAGTAACCATCAACTGAAATATTTTGCGGTTGGCATTCTCTAATTGGCTGCGTATCAGTCGACGGAAGTTGATTGACTTTATCTTGCCAATCGATAGAGAGAACTGCTAGAAGTTACAAGATAAATTGTTGATTTTATCCTTTAACATTTTTTGATAAAAAAATTCCCTGTAATTGATATCAGGAAGTAAATAAATTTATTTCAATAATAACCATCCGTCAATATCTCGAGAGATAAAGGAAGACAAATAAATTTAACAATACTTAATGCTTTTTAATTACGTACGTGTATCCTACCATCCTACAAACGACGGTTGCGTCTCTGTCATCCCAGCTGTCGTCACAGACAGTTCCCCACTGTCCCTGGTAGTACACTTCTACTCTTCCTTCTTGACTCCTTCCGCCATTCACAAGACGCACATACACGGGTCCTGGAAATTAGGAATGTTTTCATCGATGGTACATTCATGCACGTACCACAGTTAGTGAGACGATTAAGACAAATCCAGGGTGAAAATGTTTGAGATGCAGAAAAGAAATAACTATTACGATAATTTGAAATTTATATGTATTCTATGTTTCCTTTTTATTTAGTTATATGCGATATAAATATAAAAAAAATCACCATACATTCGAACATTGAAATTTACTGGGTAGAAAAGGTTTAGATAAACCTTGTAATATCCCTTATACGACAGGTAGCTGAATGGAGCAGATTACACGGGCGCTACCTGTTGTTTGTAAAAATTAATATTAATCAATTTTTTCATTTACGTAAAAATATAAATTAATACATTCTCCTGTTATTGATGAATAGGGAGCAAGCAGTTTGTAATAAAGGAAAATATATATGTTTTTTGAGATAAATGACAGGGCTATGCATTTTAATAAGAGAAATACTTATCTTTGGAAATGAAACATCGAAGAATGAGAGACACTCCAGTGTGGCTGACCCAAACTAATATAAAATTGTAATGTTTTCACGTTTTGTCGTATGACTGACCTGTGTAGATTGTCGTAGAATCTGGTGCAGGAGAAGGCTGATCCGTGTATCCAGTTACTAGGGACAGAAAACACTAAATTATTTCTTAGTTTTGTCCTTCAATAAACAAACTTGATAATGATCTTATTTGATTTTGAAATGAAATGCAAAGAATAATTTCCTTCTAAAATTTAATTTTTAACAAATATTTGATAAATGATCGGGATTCAATCGTTTACATGAAGCTTCAGCGAGTAATTTCGGTATACATTGTATAAGATACACCGCTAAAAGAATAGATGCAATATTGAGAAGATTAGTTGGTTATTTTCTTCTTCCACTGTTCAAGACAATTACTATGCTAAATACGTTTTGATTTTGTATAAGTGATGAAGCTTCTCACTTTGCGTGTAGGAGCAGACAACTCCAGCATCTTCGCCGTGACCACAGTTGTTGATGCCCCAGCCATTATGCGTGCACTGTGAAATAGAATTTCGTAGCCACCGCAGTTAACATCATCCAGCCAGATGATTCCACTACCACTGCCGAAAGACGCCGATTGTGTTGAAAGTACCGGACCTAAATAGTAAAATTGATGAATCAATGCAAAAATATTCGTTACGTCATAGGTAATTATGCAATCCATTGCTTAAAACTACAATTCGTGCTAATTAATAATATTAAAGGAAGGCTTTCCATACTGCAATTCACGTTTTCATTTTTCTCAGGCACATTGGACTAGTTCCGTTCATGTGCTAAATATGGCGTTAGAATCAGGTTAGTAATAAACATATCACAATTTTCAATAAAATATAGGTAGTAACTTTAAAGGCTTTTCATTATTCCCATTTTCTGATGTTTTAATCTAATTTATCAATCGAGTTACACCTTATCTAAAATTTTTATTCCCTTCTATCGTTTATATTTAACGTTAGAGAGAAACTCTTCATATATGATTATAGGAAGTTGAATACATGGGAAACGGTTCTTAAGTTAGCTTTTGTAATAGATTAATAAACTGAAACAAAAGAAGGATTGCCTTCTTTATACTTTTTCATGTGTGCATTGTGATCAGATGTACGATGGTTTAAAGTTTTGTAACTGTTTAAGGAATTTAATGGGAAGAGTAAAGAATGCATATGTTTTTTCTGTCCAATAAATTATATCAATGGATCACATTGCAGGTCTATTGAAAGCAATATCATGCCGTTAAATTTACTTTATATCTGTAACAAGTAAGATTATTTAGTTAAGAATTAATATATAGAAGGTATTTATCTGGATGCAAGTTTATTAAAAAGAATAATAGAACAGAGTGAATCAAGATCTAATTACTCATAATATCATCGTGATAAAGAGCGAAGCAATCTCAGTGTGATTTGATTGAACAGTTATAGAGAGTAAGAGACAAACCTATTCAGAAATGGAAATGTATTCATTAGTGGTTTGGTTAGATAAATCAAAATTGATTATATTATATATTAGATATTAATACTAAAAAACGAACCCTTGGTTGTATGAAAGAAATTGGATTCAGAGAAATCCCTTTCGATTGAAAGGCAGGTTTCCCTTTTTGGATAACTGCGTATTATAATATTAGAAATATTTCATACAGAAAGCCATTAATGAAACAACCTAAACACTTAATGGTAAATGTCACGAGTGACCGTTATCTTTATGAGGAAACGAAATCGTTTCGGAATCACTGACAAGTAACCATCAACTGAAATATTTTGCGGTTGGCATTCTCTAATTGGCTGCGTATCAGTCGACGGAAGTTGATTGATTGACTTTATCTTGCCAATCGATAGAGAGAACTGCTAGAAGTTACAAGATAAATTGTTGATTTTATCCTTTAACATTTTTTGATAAAAAATTCCCTGTAATTGATATCAGGAAGTAAATAAATTTATTTCAATAATAACCATCCGTCAATATCTCGAGAGATAAAGGAAGACAAATAAATTTAACAATACTTAATGCTTTTTAATTACGTACGTGTATCCTACCATCCTACAAACGACGGTTGCGTCTCTGTCATCCCAGCTGTCGTCACAGACAGTTCCCCACTGTCCCTGGTAGTACACTTCTACTCTTCCTTCTTGACTCCTTCCGCCATTCACAAGACGCACATACACGGGTCCTGGAAATTAGGAATGTTTTCATCGATGGTACATTCATGCACGTACCACAGTTAGTGAGACGATTAAGACAAATCCAGGGTGAAAATGTTTGAGATGCAGAAAAGAAATAACTATTACGATAATTTGAAATTTATATGTATTCTATGTTTCCTTTTTATTTAGTTATATGCGATATAAATATAAAAAAATCACCATACATTCGAACATTGAAATTTACTGGGTAGAAAAGGTTTAGATAAACCTTGTAATATCCCTTATACGACAGGTAGCTGAATGGAGCAGATTTACACGGGCGCTACCTGTTGTTTGTAAAATTAAATATTAATCAATTTTTTTCATTTACGTAAAAATATAAATTAATACATTCTCCTGTTATTGATGAATAGGGAGCAAGCAGTTTGTAATAAAGGAAAATATAATGTTTTTTGAGATAAATGACAGGGCTATGCATTTTAATAAGAGAAATACTTATCTTTGGAAATGAAACATCGAAGAATGAGAGACACTCCAGTGTGGCTGACCCAAACTAATATAAAATTGTAATGTTTTCACGTTTTGTCGTATGACTGACCTGTGTAGATTGTCGTAGAATCTGGTGCAGGAGAAGGCTGATCCGTGTATCCAGTTACTAGGGACAGAAAACACTAAATTATTTCTTAGTTTTGTCCTTCAATAAACAAACTGATAATGATCTTATTTGATTTTGAAATGAAATGCAAAGAATAATTTCCTTCTAAAATTTAATTTTTAACAAATATTTGATAAATGATCGGGATTCAATCGTTTACATGAAGCTTCAGCGAGTAATTTCGGTATACATTGTATAAGATACACCGCTAAAAGAATAGATGCAATATTGAGAAGATTAGTTGGTTATTTTCTTCTTCCACTGTTCAAGACAATTACTATGCTAAATACGTTTTGATTTTGTATAAGTGATGAAGCTTCTCACTTTGCGTGTAGGAGCAGACAACTCCAGCATCTTCGCCGTGACCACAGTTGTTGATGCCCCAGCCATTATGCGTGCACTGTGAAATAGAATTTCGTAGCCACCGCAGTTAACATCATCCAGCCAGATGATTCCACTACCACTGCCGAAAGACGCCGATTGTGTTGAAGTACCGGACCTAAATAGTAAAATTGATGAATCAATGCAAAAATATTCGTTACGTCATAGGTAATTATGCAATCCATTGCTTAAAACTACAATTCGTGCTAATTAATAATATTAAAGGAAGGCTTTCCATACTGCAATTCACGTTTTCATTTTTCTCAGGCACATTGGACTAGTTCCGTTCATGTGCTAAATATGGCGTTAGAATCAGGTTAGTAATAAACATATCACAATTTTCAATAAAATATAGGTAGTAACTTTAAAGGCTTTTCATTATTCCCATTTTCTGATGTTTTAATCTAATTTATCAATCGAGTTACACCTTATCTAAAATTTTTATTCCCTTCTATCGTTTATATTTAACGTTAGAGAGAAACTCTTCATATATGATTATAGGAAGTTGAATACATGGGAACGGTTCTTAAGTTAGCTTTTGTAATAGATTAATAAACTGAAACAAAAGAAGGATTGCCTTCTTTATACTTTTTCATGTGTGCATTGTGATCAGATGTACGATGGTTTAAAGTTTTGTAACTGTTTAAGGAATTTAATGGGAAGAGTAAAGAAATGCATATGTTTTTTCTGTCCAATAAATTATATCAATGGATCACATTGCAGGTCGATTGAAAGCAATATCATGCCGTTAAATTTACTTTATATCTGTAACAAGTAAGATTATTTAGTTAAGAATTAATATATAGAAGGTATTTATCTGGATGCAAGTTTATTAAAAAGAATAATAGAACAGAGTGAATCAAGATCTAATTCCTCATAATATCATCGTGATAAAGAGCGAAGCAATCTCAGTGTGATTTGATTGAACAGTTATAGAGAGTAAGAGACAAACCTATTCAGAAATGGAAATGTATTCATTAGTGGTTTGGTTAGATAAATCAAAATTGATTATATTATATATTAGATATTAATACTAAAAAACGAACCCTTGGTTGTATGAAAGAAATTGGATTCAGAGAATCCCTTTCGATTGAAAGGCAGGTTTCCCTTTTTGGATAACTGCGTATTATAATATTAGAAATATTTCATACAGAAAGCCATTAATGAAACAACCTAAACACTTGATGGTAAATGTCACGAGTGACCGTTATCTTTATGAGGAAACGAAATCGTTTCGGAATCACTGACAAGTAACCATCAACTGAAATATTTTGCGGTTGGCATTCTCTAATTGGCTGCGTATCAGTCGACGGAAGTTGATTGACTTTATCTTGCCAATCGATAGAGAGAACTGCGAGAAGTTACAAGATAAATTGTTGATTTTATCCTTTAACATTTTTTGATAAAAAAATTCCCTGTAATTGATATCAGGAAGTAAATAAATTTATTTCAATAATAACCATCCGTCAATATCTCGAGAGATAAAGGAAGACAAATAAATTTAACAATACTTAATGCTTTTTAATTACGTACGTGTATCCTACCATCCTACAAACGACGGTTGCGTCTCTGTCATCCCAGCTGTCGTCACAGACAGTTCCCCACTGTCCCTGGTAGTACACTTCTACTCTTCCTTCTTGACTCCTTCCCTTCCGCCATTCACAAGACGCACATACACGGGTCCTGGAAATTAGGAATGTTTTCATCGATGGTACATTCATGCACGTACCACAGTTAGTGAGACGATTAAGACAAATCCAGGGTGAAAATGTTTGAGATGCAGAAAAGAAATAACTATTACGATAATTTGAAATTTATATGTATTCTATGTTTCCTTTTTATTTAGTTATATGCGATATAAATATAAAAAAATCACCATACATTCGAACATTGAAATTTACTGGGTAGAAAAGGTTTAGATAAACCTTGTAATATCCCTTATACGACAGGTAGCTGAATGGAGCAGATTACACGGGCGCTACCTGTTGTTTGTAAAATTAAATATTAATCAATTTTTTTTTCATTAAACGTAAAAATATATATTAATACATTCTCCTGTTATTGATGAATAGGGAGCAAGCAGTTTGTAATAAAGGAAAATATAATGTTTTTTGAGATAAATGACAGGGCTATGCATTTTATAATAAGAAAATACTACTTATCTTGGAAATGAAACATCGAAGAATGAGAGACACTCCAGTGTGGCTGACCCAAACTAATATAAAATTGTAATGTTTTCACGTTTTGTCGTATGACTGACCTGTGTAGATTGTCGTAGAATCTGGTGCAGGAGAAGGCTGATCCGTGTATCCAGTTACTAGGGACAGAAAACACTAAATTATTTCTTAGTTTTGTCCTTCAATAAACAAACTTGATAATGATCTTATTTGATTTTGAAATGAAATGCAAAGAATAATTTCCTTCTAAAATTTAATTTTTAACAAATATTTGATAAATGATCGGGATTCAATCGTTTACATGAAGCTTCAGCGAGTAATTTCGGTATACATTGTATAAGATACACCGCTAAAAGAATAGATGCAATATTGAGAAGATTAGTTGGTTATTTTCTTCTTCCACTGTTCAAGACAATTACTATGCTAAATACGTTTTGATTTTGTATAAGTGATGAAGCTTCTCACTTTGCGTGTAGGAGCAGACAACTCCAGCATCTTCGCCGTGACCACAGTTGTTGATGCCCCAGCCATTATGCGTGCACTGTGAAATAGAATTTTCGTAGCCACCGCAGTTAACATCATCCAGCCAGATGATTCCACTACCACTGCCGAAAGACGCCGATTGTGTTGAAGTACCGGACCTAAATAGTAAAATTGATGAATCAATGCAAAATATTCGTTACGTCATAGGTAATTATGCAATCCATTGCTTAAAACTACAATTCGTGCTAATTAATAATATTAAAGGAAGGCTTTCCATACTGCAATTCACGTTTTCATTTTTCTCAGGCACATTGGACTAGTTCCGTTCATGTGCTAAATATGGCGTTAGAATCAGGTTAGTAATAAACATATCACAATTTTCAATAAAATATAGGTAGTAACTTTAAAGGCTTTTCATTATTCCCATTTTCTGATGTTTTAATCTAATTTATCAATCGAGTTACACCTTATCTAAAATTTTTATTCCCTTCTATCGTTTATATTTAACGTTAGAGAGAAACTCTTCATATATGATTATAGGAAGTTGAATACATGGGAACGGTTCTTAAGTTAGCTTTTGTAATAGATTAATAAACTGAAACAAAAGAAGGATTGCCTTCTTTATACTTTTTCATGTGTGCATTGTGATCAGATGTACGATGGTTTAAAGTTTTGTAACTGTTTAAGGAATTTATGGGAAGAGTAAAGATATGCAAATGTTTTTCTGTCCAATAAATTATATCAATGGATCACATTGCAGGTCGATTGAAAGCAATATCATGCCGTTAAATTTACTTTATATCTGTAACAAGTAAGATTATTTAGTTAAGAATTAATATATAGAAGGTATTTATCTGGATGCAAGTTTATTAAAAAGAATAATAGAACAGAGTGAATCAAGATCTAATTACTCATAATATCATCGTGATAAAGAGCGAAGCAATCTCAGTGTGATTTGATTGAACAGTTATAGAGAGTAAGAGACAAACCTATTCAGAAATGGAAATGTATTCATTAGTGGTTTGGTTAGATAAATCAAAATTGATTATATTATATATTAGATATTAATACTAAAAAACGAACCCTTGGTTGTATGAAAGAAATTGGATTCAGAGAAATCCCTTTCGATTGAAAGGCAGGTTTCCCTTTTTGGATAACTGCGTATTATAATATTAGAAATATCTCATACAGAAAGCCATTAATGAAACAACCTAAACACTTAATGGTAAATGTCACGAGTGACCGTTATCTTTATGAGGAAACGAAATCGTTTCGGAATCACTGACAAGTAACCATCAACTGAAATATTTTCGGTTGGCATTCTATAATTGGCTGCGTATCAGTCGACGGAAGTAGATTGACTTTATCTTGCCAATCGATAGAGAGAACTGCGAGAAGTTACAAGATAAATTGTTGATTTTATCCTTTAACATTTTTTGATAAAAAATTCCCTGTAATTGATATCAGGAAGTAAATAATTTATTTCAATAATAACCATCCGTCAATATCTCGAGAGATAAAGGAAGACAAATAAATTTAACAATACTTAATGCTTTTTAATTACGTACGTGTATCCTACCATCCTACAAACGACGGTTGCGTCTCTGTCATCCCAGCTGTCGTCACAGACAGTTCCCCACTGTCCCTGGTAGTACACTTCTACTCTTCCTTCTTGACTCCTTCCGCCATTCACAAGACGCACATACACGGGTCCTGGAAATTAGGAATGTTTTCATCGATGGTACATTCATGCACGTACCACAGTTAGTGAGACGATTAAGACAAATCCAGGGTGAAAATGTTTGAGATGCAGAAAAGAAATAACTATTACGATAATTTGAAATTTATATGTATTCTATGTTTCCTTTTTATTTAGTTATATGCGATATAAATATAAAAAAAATCACCATACATTCGAACATTGAAATTTACTGGGTAGAAAAGGTTTAGATAAACCTTGTAATATCCCTTATACGACAGGTAGCTGAATGGAGCAGATTACACACGGCGCTACCTGTTGTTTGTAAAATTAAATATTAATCAATTTTTTTTCATTTACGTAAAAATATAAATTAATACATTCTCCTGTTATTAATGAATAGGGAGCAAGCAGTTTGTAATAAAGGAAAATATAATGTTTTTTGAGATAAATGACAGGGTTATGCATTTTAATAAGAGAAATACTTATCTTTGGAAATGAAACATTGAAGAATGAGAGACACTCCAGTGTGGCTGACCCAAACTAATATAAAATTGTAATGTTTTACGTTTTGTCGTATGACTGACCTGTGTAGATGTCGTAGACTGGTGCAGGAGAAGGCTGATCCGTGTATCCAGTAACTAGGGACAGAAAACACTAAATTATTTCTTAGTTTTGTCCTTCAATAAACAAAGTTGATAATGATCTTATTTGATTTTGAAATGAAATGCAAAGAATAATTTCCTTCTAAAATTTAATTTTTAACAAATATTTGATAAATGATCGGGATTCAATCGTTTACATGAAGCTTCAGCGAGTAATTTCGGTATACATTGTATAAGATACACCGCTAAAAATAGATGCAATATTGAGAAGATTAGTTGGTTATTTTCTTCTTCCACTGTTCAAGACAATTACTATGCTAAATACGTTTTGATTTTGTATAAGTGATGAAGCTTCTCACTTTGCGTGTAGGAGCAGACAACTCCAGCATCTTCGCCATGACCACAGTTGTTGATGCCCCAGCCATTATGCGTGCACTGTGAAATAGAACTTTCGTAGCCACCGCAGTTAACATCATCCAGCCAGATGATTCCACTACCACTGCCGAAAGACGCCGATTGTGTTGAAGTACCGGACCTAAATAGTAAAATTGATGAATCAATGCAAAAATATTCGTTACGTCATAGGTAATTATGCAATCCATTGCTTAAAACTACAATTCGTGCTAATTAATAATATTAAAGGAAGGCTTTCCATACTGCAATTCACGTTTTCATTTTTCTCAGGCACATTGGACTAGTTCCGTTCATGTGCTAAATATGGCGTTAGAATCAGGTTAGTAATAAACATATCACAATTTTCAATAAAATATAGGTAGTAACTTTAAAGGCTTTCATTATTCCCATTTTCTGATGTTTTAATCTAATTTATCAATCGAGTTACACCTTATCTAAAATTTTTATTCCCTTCTATCGTTTATATTTAACGTTAGAGAGAAACTCTTCATATATGATTATAGGAAGTTGAATACATGGAAACGGTTCTTAAGTTAGCTTTTGTAATAGATTAATAAACTGAAACAAAAGAAGGATTGCCTTCTTTATACTTTTTCATGTGTGCATTGTGATCAGATGTACGATGGATTTAAAATTTTGTAACTGTTTTAGGAATTGTATGGAAAGAGTAAAGATATGCAAATGTTTTTTCTGTCCAATAAATTATATCAATGGATCACATTGCAGGTCGATTGAAAGCAATATCATGCCGTTAAATTTACTTTATATCTGTAACAAGTAAGATTATTTAGTTAAGAATTAAATATATAAGGTTATTTATCTGGATGTAAATTTATGAAAAAGAATAATAGAACAGAGTGAATCAAGATCTAATTCCTCATAATATCATCGTGATAAAGAGCGAAGCAATCTCAGTGATTTGATTGAACAGTTATAGAGCGTAAGAGACAAACCTAATCAGAAATGAAATGTATCCATTAGTGGTTTGGTTAGATAAATAAAAATTGATTAGATTATATATTAGATATAAATACTAAAAAACGAACCCTTGGTTTGTAGAAAAGAAATTGGATTCAGAGAAATCCCTTCGATTGAAAGGCAGGTTTTCCTTTTTTGGATAACTGCTTATTATAAATATTAAGAAAGAAATCAACCTATCGATACAGAAAGCCTTAATGACAACAACCATAAACA
>JACATO010001324.1:0-34155 GCA_018389105.1 Nautilus pompilius | reverse complement strand
CCATTAAAGCTTCGACGTACTGCAAGCTGATTTGCGTTTCTAAGGAAAACTGGCGATCCTTACTGATGACGGAAGCGGACGTGTTAGACGGGGACCCTGCACTTACGAGGAACCCTACAAACATCTGCGCGGAGGGGTGTGTAAGGTAAGCAGAGATTTTATAACAAAGAGCAAGACAATAATAATAATAATAAATAATAATAAATAATAATAATTTTTTCTTGCATCCAACATGGCCGTCCACTTACCCATTAATGCTGTACTTCCGGCCTTTTTTCTGTTGCTGGTATATATATAAAGCAATATGACGTCACGTCTTCTTATGTACACCGAGATCTGCAGGCGCTAGCGAATGTTTATAGGTCAGTGGGCGTGACGCGTCGTCGTTGCGGCTGAAGTCGAAGTGCATCGGGCCCCGCCATTAACCTCGGTGCCACCTCTGACGGAAGAGCCTCTCGCTTCGAGTTAGCAGGGGATTGGCCAACAAAAGTAGTCCTTGAGTTTTTGTTTAACTAACCGTTTATTTAACAGAAGATCGGGTGTAACGCCCGTCTTATATTCCGAGAAAAAGATGGACATCTGTGGCAACTGTGGAGGTGATAATTCCGGATGCAAGACGATCCACGGGAACTTCACGGAGTCTTCGCGGAAAGGTAAGACATGAGAGGATGACTGGTGGGCCAAAGGTGTAGCGGATAAAAACAAATAACATATCTCGTAAGCGTCCGCATTTTCTTTTCTCTTTCGAGTTAAAGTTAAAATGTGTAGTTACGTGTCGCTTTACTAACCGGATGGCTGTCGTGTTTGAACAGAAACCAACAAGTACCACAGGATTCTGGTTTTACCCAAGGGAGCAAGGAATATCGAGATTGCCGAAACCGAGTCCAGCCCCAACTTTATAGGTGAGTGCAGCTTCGTTTATTATGTGACAGACGTTATAAAGTGCGAGTAGGTTCGGTTGCATCCTATTTTTCCTGAAATCTCTCATTCTAGTGTCGCTGACAGGTCGACGGACATACACTACGATACAACCGTGTGCGAATCGGTTTCCCCTGCATGTAATAAATAATTAGTTAGATGATCTCAAATCAGTACTTTGGTTACCCTCATCCCGTGTCTTTAATTAACAGAATAAGAAGTCACGTCACGTCGGACTCCACGCGTACGCCATAGAACACTGCACAACAATGACGCAGACGGAATTACTTCGTCGTCTTCTTAACAGGAGAGCTATGACGTCGGCTGTGTATGGAGACTTGACACATGTAAATAGAAACTACCTACAACTCAAATTGGCCATTCCAGTCTTACCATAAATAAGTGATCGCAAGCTATATGACCACGGTCTCGCCCCCCCACTCATATTCTGTCAGTACCACGTCCAAATTAAGCTGGGTTATTATCATATTTCGGTCTCTTTTTTTTGTTTTGGTTCATCTTCAGCATTAAAAAAAAATAATTTCTTCTTCTCTTGACGTGCAGCGGTCAAAGATGCGCATCAGAACGAGTTCCACCTGAACGGAAAGAGCAAACAGGGCGGGTCTAAGGAGTTCATCGCGAACGGCGCCCATTTCATCTACAGCAGAAGCGGCCAATCGGAGAGCTTGGTTTCCAGGGGACCTCTCAACAAAGAGCTGGTCGTCATGGTAACTACTAACTAATGCCTTCTCGAAACCACTCGGTGGAAACGCGTTCGGACGGTCTGGCGTCAAATGGTAGTCGTCCCGTTTAATCGCATTGCTATTTGCTCACAACTACAACTGGGGTGGGTGGGGTGAGGTTTGGCGGCTCAGTGGTTCCTCTACCGAGGGCCAGAGTTCGATTTCAGCAGGGGACCGGCCCGGTTCGGTTTACCTCCCGGGGGACAGGGTCGGCCCCTTCGCTCTTCTTCATCAGCCGATCCCGTGGGTCTCCTCCTCCCCACATCTAAAAACGAAGAGTTTCAGTGGGGATTCCCCTGCTGAAGTCGGACGCTCTCTAGCGGGTAGCCGCTGAACTACGCACGTCTTCCTTGCAGAGCCTGGTGAACAGGGAGCAGGGGGTCCACGAGACTCTGCACGGGGGACCGAGTCGGCTGCTCGGAGAGCCCTTACCACGTCATCGATAGAATCCGTTATTATCCTTAATTTGTGCGCCATTGTTATTTTGCCCGATCGCTTTATTAGGGGAACTCATTGCGGGGGGGGGGACTTTAGCTGTAGAATGAGGGCCTTTCTTCTTTTTCACTTAACAATGTACCTGGGAAACCACACGATCTTTTATACTTCACATCGGTTTTGTAAAGGAGTGCATCCGCCGGAAGCTACAGTTCCGTGTTTTGCCAACAACCGTTAGTTTTAAGATACCCATTTTAAAGTTACTGTTGTTTGTTTTGCTTTTTAATTCGTTTTAGTTATTCCGAAACAAGGACAGGAAAGACTCGCCCATAACCTACCAGTACACGGCCAACAAAGACGACTTCACCTTCGAGAAATACAACTTCCAGTGGACGTTCGTCAAATGGAGCGAATGCAGTGTTTCGTGTGGCAGCGGTACGAAGAGCGGTCCTGGCTCGGAGGTCGCCGACTTCAGGACGCTCCTGAAGAAGGTGGCGCCGCCACCGGCGAGGTTCCGTAAACAGACGGAGATCGAGAGAAGTCTTAGTCTGTTTACAGGGCGCCGTGGGTGTTAACTGACTGTAATGAGCTAGTTTGTCGGGACCAAGACAGCCGCGTGGTCACAGAGGCCCGGGTTGGGGGGGGGAGGTAACTCTTGAGTTCTCGAATTAATTAAAAGATAAATAAATAACTGGGAGGTATCTGCGTGCCGTCGTCAAGTGTCGTTAATTGAGGGGGCAAGGGGAGGAAACTGACCTTGGTGGCTGAATGGAACGCCCGTATGCTAACCGTTAATTACTTTTAAATTAACTGCAACTATCGAGTGTTCCTACTTGTGTTTTAAACATAAAAAAATTAATTAAATAAACGGAACCTAACTTTTATATCTGTTAAATTTTGCATACATTATCTTCTGTATTTGTTATAGAAACAATCTTCACTTTTTAATACTTTGCATGCTCTGTTGCGATATGCGCGCATCAATTTATTGATTGATCTCCCTATTATTTTATCGATCCATCAGGACATCAGAGTACTATTTATGCTTGTACACAAATAAGCACAAACAAAGAGGTAGACCAAACCAAGTGTGAACGCTTGAAACCTGCTAGGATCGATTCGGTCAGGTGTGAAAGAGAACAGTGCATGGACGCCAGGTGATGAGAGCCTTTTGATGCATTTACCTGAATTAATAACAGCAGAAAATCTCTTCTTTTCTTCAGTGATCCGAGTTTCCAAGGCAGAAGACACTTCAGCTAGCACAACAGCGGTGTAGTCTGAAGTTTCATCGCATTTGCCAATTTCACATGAACAGGAGTCTGTAGCTTTCCACGATCGGTTTTGGTCCACTGCACTAATAATGGCAGTGACGTTTGTTCTCTTCTTGTATGCTTGACTGTACGATCCTATGTATTAGATCTAGAGACGGCATATCTGGCTTATATTTCAGCTGGGAGCTTGACGACTGGGGCGGGTGTTCCACGTCGTGCGGGAAAAACGGTCTGATGGTCAAGGTAGCGTTTTGCGTGGCGATGGAGAAAGAAGAAAAGAAATATCTCTCGGACGATTTCTGTAAAGAGAAGAGCCCGCACGAGGGCGACCAGATCGGGCTGTCTGTAACAGAACGTTCCCGGGAAGTGGAAGGCCGGAGGATGGTCTGAGGTAAATAGATGCAGCTGTATATCGGGAGATTTTCTGCTCCCCGATACAACTTTGATAGTCCGCCATGAAGCCTCGTTGTGGTGGTGAGTGGGCTGGGACATTTCTGTTCTTTTGTTCGTGTTATTGAACCGATCGTCTACATTCTTCTTCCGCGATCGCCGTCGTCTTCAGCTGTAGACGCGCTCGCAGTCGCGTTCGTTGTGGTTTTTACCAATCGAAAAGTTTTGCGAATGCGAATGGCACCCGGCTGGAACCGTTAGACATAAAGTTATTGCAAAGTTGAAGCCCTTAGGGGTGAAAAGCAACAACTGTACATTAAATCAGAGACAGTAAAGGTCGTCTGTAGATAATTATGTGAACTTTTCTCGTTCGCTATCTAGCATAATGAAGTCTTAACGTCTATACGGTGCGTTCTGGGTAATGGCAGGTTTAAGGAGCTGTATTTTACCTAAATGGTGTTCATTTTTTAAAGAGAAGCTCGGACACAGGTAGCATATTGTACACCGAGCGATCACCCGACCACTACTTACTACAAACAGCAGGAACTTATTAAGGCGCGTGCGGGCGTGTTCATTGTATAAATCGCACGAGCGTATAAAGCAGACGTGTACAAGCCGCAGCCCGAACCTATACAACTGTTTACTAAAGGGTTGTAATGAAATACACGGTTGAAGCGAGAGGCTCGCAGCGAACAGAAGCGGAAGTAGTAATTACCAAATTAGCGGAAGTGCTTCACAGAAGACGAGACCAGCAGAAACTGGCAGAAGGCAACTGTCAGGTCCCGTCAGCCTTTTCCTAATAAATTATCAATAGATGCATTAAAATAACGCGTTAGTGGGAGTCGAGAATATAAAAATTTCAAACGTTTCGGAAGTGGCGAGTGAGGGTGTTAGGGTTAATGCGCTTCAGCGCGATTCTGACGGAGTGCGATGGTTATTGATTCTGAACTAAATGGCTTAGCCAGTGAGGATGGCTCCCGTGCCCTCCCCCCACCTTTTAAAAAGAATTTATTTACATTGTCAATTAAGAGTACTTCACCTTATCTGGAAACGCCCTCCTATCTTCTTCTGTTGTTGAAGATGAGTTGCAGCGCATGAGATGTCGAATTAAACAAGGGAGAAGTACGTGTCGGCTAATTCCGGAAAATATGGTTAGAGTTGTCGGTCTGTGCGCTGAGTCGGGGTTAGGGCGAATCGTTTGATTTCGCGCAAGAGTTCCTGCTACCGACGAAATCGCTCGCCCCACGGGCACACACATAGTCGAGGCACCGGTTCTGATTTAGACAAATGGCCTGGTCGGTAGTTTTCCCTGTGCTCGGTCCGCGTGGGAGGGGAGGGGAGTTGTTGTCGGTGGAGAATTCCTGACACGTTTCTCATCTATCCATCTCTCCAGTGTTCCGAGACCTGCGGTCGAGGCATTCAGATGCGACACGTGTACTGCAGTCACCCCGAGGATGGAGAAGACTACAAATGTTATCAGAAGCAGCCTGCTTCCTCTCAAGAATGCAAAGAAAAAGCATGTCCAGGTACCAAAAAATAATATGTATGGTTTCTCTTTCTTTCTATCAGCCTGAATATTGTAATTTAATATTGAAATGGATCAAGTCAGCGTTAGCGAGGATAGAACTAAACATTTCACGACTAATGTTTCCTTAAGCCATACCTACGTTATACACTGACACTATTATTACCGGTCTAGCCAATCACGCCAGGTACGGTATTTCAATTTTGTACATACACTGTAAATATGCAAACGGTCTTCATTCGAATTCCTTCAGGAAGCTAATTTATAGGCGCCATTTCTTACCTGAAGTAGCATAGACTTGTCGCGTTTTCACTATGACGTCATGTCGGTGCGCGCGCGTGAGCATACCAGGTGAGCTTCGTCCATTTAGTTCTTCCACGCCCATTTAAAAGGAAAACTCTTTCAGTTGAAAATCCCGAAATACGTGGAGATAATCGGGCGTCTGCTGAAGGTTCGACAGATGAAGGTATCTATTTTCGTACTCTGGCTACTTTCGTTTTACCAACGCGTATTTCTTACTGACGGGGCAGAAGCAAGGAGACATAAACAGGGGGGAAAACGCTCGGAGCTTCATCGCGAGACTTCTACCATTGATGATGTCGAGCTAGTCTGCGTCGTTCGTTTGCTGATTTAAAAAGAAAAGGAGATAAATCTCGTAGACCCGGTTATGTGTGGTACAGCTGAGAGGGAAACAGGTCACCAGCTAGCTTTCTGTCCTGAGAGTCTGCTGCTATCCACTAAACATTTCTCCGAGAGCAGCTGTTGCTGATCTGTCGTCAGTTCCTGGGTGTTAACTGGTGTGCCACGTGCTCGTTTCTTTTCCTTCTAACATCCACCGATCCAACTAGACGTGTAGACGAGTCCGTGCTTGTCCAATATTCAGGCTTGATTATGCCGACGCGTTCTCCAGAACTCCTCTTAAACCAGGCGCCAAATGTAGCTCAAAAGATGCGTCTTTTACTACTGTCGGACGGATAAATGCCATATTATAAAGAGCCACATCTCAACAGGATTATTGGAAAATGTCACGTGACTAAGACAAAAAAAAAAATACAAATTGGTGTCCAAAAAAGGGAATCGTGGGAATTTATTCATAAGAACCATTTTTGTCTCCGTGAAATATGTATTAGCCTAAATGTGAAGAACCTAGTGTAGTAAAGCGAATTTTTTTTCCTTTCTTTAGTCCGCAATTCATTGTCCAATTTTTCTAACCTTGCAGTCGAAGCCAAGAAGGATTGCATAGAGGACATCTCCAAGTTCTGCATCTACGGCACGTCCGCCCGCACGTGCACCTACTCGGGGTTCAAGACGATTTGCTGCAAATCCTGTGAGGAACTGGCGAACAGAAGCAACGTGTAGCGCCCGCCCCCCAGGGGGGAAATCAGGGGCCAGGACGTCGCGGGTTAGGGTGTTGGAGACCAGACGATGGCACGCGCACAGAAAAGCCGGCACAGCCGACCGGTCCCCTGCCATTGTACAGTGTACAGATCTGAAGGAGCTGTTTTCTATTTTTTGGGGTTCACCTTCTTTTACCTCAGGTTTTTAATTGATGTTGTCGTAGAGTCGTCGCCTTTTCTTAAAAAGTTCGAAAATACGTAACGTGTACTTTTCGTGTTTGGAAAGCATTTAAAGAAATGTTTTATAGTATACTATACTATTATTATTATTATTATTATTATTATTATTATTATTATTATTATTATTATTATTATTATTATTAATTATTATTATTATTAACAGATTTCACTACATTAACGCAATTTTACGGATAGACTTTTTTAAATGTAGGGACTTTGTAATCAGAATTAAATTAAAATTCTATTTCAAAATAACGACGATTCTCTGAGACAGCACACAGACCATTCGTAGCTATGCCTGATTATCTCCCCTTCGTCTTTTTTTTGTTCGTTTGGGGGTCCTCTTAGGATCACACACTCTTCATGCGATGTCATTACTGCGTAATCACCGGTTAACCTTCAGTAAAGGTAGGCGGGAAGTGTATTTGTTGGAATGCTGGTTTTAGGAGCCGCAGTAGATTAAAGCTAAAGGGACATCCTTTCTCTCCTATTCTACCATTTTAGTATTTATGAAAATAAGCTCGCGTAGCGCATTAAATTTATGAAACTTAGAATACAAACTTTTCTTTTCCCTTTCTATTCCAACCCATCTTGTACATATTTACCTGGACTAGACTGGTATATACAGTATCCTTAACCCTAACCTGACTTCGACGGTAAACTACTGGACCAACCTGGAACAACCGCAACTGTATCCTAGCTTTGCTGGTTAAGTAATAGAACTGGGGTTTTGAGAGGTTTACTTTCTAATTTTTTTTTTTAAAATTTGTGAAGTATTTATTTAATAGTTTTTTCCTACTGATGTGGGAGTTTTGCTATAATTTTCCATTATATTTCATAGACTTAACTTTACCGTATTTATTACGTTCTGTTTTGTTTTAGGACTGGCCTTAGACGCTGAAATTATAATTTCAAAAATGTTTTAATTATCTTTTAAAAAAAAAATAAAATAGATGAATATACTTAGTCTAGAACGCCAACAATAAAAATGTATATACTGTATTTCATTTGTAAACTTTTTTAATTTTGATATTCAGTAATATATGTCTACACTGCGATACTATGAGTGTGCTTTTATACTCTTATTACCAGCCTTATTATAATTATTATAATAATAATTTGCATTTATGAATTATTCGAAAGCTAAAGTTGCTAAATTTTGTACACGTTGACTACTATATACTTTTTTTGAAGGATTATTTTTGTCTTCAGTGGCCGATTACCGTTGCAGTAGGTACGATACATGTATATTCCACCTTCTTCCATAAAAAGGAATGTTTTTTTTTTTTTTTTAATTTCCAGTTTTTTAAAGAGGGGGAATTTCAAGATTTTGATCGATTAGATTCGCGTTTTGTAGCTATCTTACGTGAGTGTTCGGACAGACGTGCATGCCTAGGTGTCTTCTTTTATGTAGTCTTTAAAATAATGCAACGTGAACTGGCCACGAACTTAATACACGAGACATTGTAAGAAAATACCTGGTTTCGATACATGGGCATATTTAATAGAACACAGGTGTTTTTATTAAAGACATTATTAGATAGCTAATTTTATGCTGTGGCATCCGGGTCATGACTTAACCGATTTTGAAAATAAACTTATTTTAAACAAAATCTTGATTTTTAAATAACACGTATAGTATATTAGAAACTTTTTTTTTTTTCTTACTTCTTTGGCAAATTTATCTTCACTTAATAGCATACATTTCTTGAGCTGAGTAAGCGTACATTCTGTGGAAGAATTCTCCCGGCTCTCTAGGCGTGACCCTGACGACACACCGGTAGGGGGCGTGGTTTGTGACGTCACGGTTTTAGAATTCGTCCCAATGCAGTCTCAACGCGTGATATGCTCGTAGTGTGAGAGTAAAGAATATTTTTATTTCAAAGATAATTAACAAGTAATAAAAAAACAGAAGAATTAACGTGCAGAAAGTTTAAAACAGCTTTGTAAAATTTTTGGAGGCAAGTGTGTTTTTAGTTTAGGGTAAAAATAGTTCTAAATGTATTACATGTGACTTCAGGGCTGTCCGCAGTAAATGAAGAGTCCAGTTTGTCGTTCGTGCTGTGGATTCTGATTAAAAAATATTCTGTGCATCAAACTGGGCCCGGGGTTAGAAAAGTAAGAACAATCCCCCCCCCCAAAAAAAAAAGAAAGAAGGGGGGGTTATATGCATAACAGCGAGATGAATTTACGAATCGTAGATCTGGCTGATCAGTTTGGTGTGCCGGTATCGTAGTTTGAGAGCGTTAGTTCGACACTGGGTGGCGTAGTATCCGTTGTTCTGGGCTTTGTACAGCCAAATAAAGGAGGCGATGAGGCAGAGAATCACGCAGATCCACGCGAGAACGAAGGACCAGCCGTAACTGTACGTCCGTGCGTCGTTGATGACTTTCTTGAACGGCACCTCGTGGCCGGGCAGCAGCTCTAGTCTTTGCAGGAGGTGACACTTGCCGTGGAAAAGACCAATAGCGAAAGTGAGTGACATACCTGGGGAAAAAAAGAGAAGGGTCGTGTTGGTGACGTACTACATTATACACGGACACGACTGTGCAGAGTGACAATAAATCCATCGGTCATGCGTGGAATATGCGATACTTCGCTGGTGAGTCAGTCCACGGACGTGTATTCACATCAGTAGAGTGGGAAACTAACTGGAGCGCGCTATAACTATTATTAAAAGCAACGTGGAAGTTTTTTTTTGCTGCCTGCATCTAAACATAAAAACAAAAACGTGGCGAATGACATTTGAAAAGCTTATATCGCGTAATGGCGCTTCCGGTACCCGGAGATAGGACACTTCCTTCCTTACCCGCCATCCCTTCTGTCTCCAGCTGGTGGCGGCGGATTTCCTCTACCGTTACCTGTGGGATCGAGCAGAAAAGACCAAACGTACTAAGAACTTGGACGACGCCACGTTGGCTGGTGTTGTCGTTGTTGGCCGGGTGGGAAAGAAGAGCGAGAGGCAAACACGACGAGCAGGTACGCTACACCCGACCTCATCGGGCCGCCCTCGCCAAGTCTGGTGAAGGCAGGAAGAGGTCTCGAACCTCGGCTAACGACACTCAAGGAATTATTCAATGCTAAATAGTTTTTATTTTATAACTTACTAACAAAACTTCTCAGTCCGCACAAATCAGAATAAGATATCAAGAAAGTGGAACACAGCAAGACTACAGTTGAGCTATTGATGGAAATGTATCCAAATCAATTGTAGTTTGCGTTCACGTGACAAGATAGATAAAATGCCTGCTTTTCTACCTGGACTGAAATTTTAAAAGATTCCCGTTATCGGTTGTGAAATTCATCTAATTAAATTGCAATTTATGTTCGCCATTGAGAAAACTAAAGAACATCACATGCGATTTTATAACTTTGGCTGTTAACACTAAGAATGACGAGTCCACGACTCCATGGTTTAATTCGCTGAAGTACTTGAACTCCGGACCTAACAGTCAAGATATTAAATAGAATAGGAATACGATAAACAATCTTAGGTATTTTTTTTTTTTTGTTTTCTCCAGGAGCCATTAGATGAAGTTATAACTAAACTAAAGAGCTGGCAAGCCCACAATCTTAATTAGATGAGTAAGAAAAATCTGACCAACACCGCCCCATGGCACGAAAATGTACCGTAATAACAGAGATGCCAGCGTGGGTCTGTTAGATTGCTGAAGACGAGATCACTGACTTTACCTGGCAAGGCGGTGAGCACCTGGTGAATAAACTCACGATATACCCAGAGGTTTATATATATAGTAAACAGAGAGAAAAAAAATCAGTGTTCAAATGGACAAAAAAAAATAATTTTAGATTCGATTAATATCAGCGTCAGTCTCAGATAATAACAAACCATATACCTAGAGCAGATGTAACAGGACTTAAGACACCGACAACGATAACCACCACATGATATTTCAAATGTAAGCACAACTCTCCGAAATACTAATTAATTAATGAACTCTCACGATTCTCAAACATGATTTCCGACATTGATGCACGCGGCCCTGAAGATGAAAGAAGACTGTACTTTTACATTTTCTATGTAGGAACCATGTGGGGTCAAAACCCTGCTTCTGAGGCCAGCATATATATTATACACATACTTGTACAGAAGTAGATAACAGCGACAGCCAAACGTAGAACCGATCGAGCGACATCACACATGTCCTGATAACACGCACGTGGGACCCCGCCCAGCTGGAAATCAACGACAAACTCTACAAGAAATGAATTCATTTGATGACAGCTCGCCATGGCTCTCCTGACGAGATTTTGTTACCTTTAACAGTAAAACATCAATAAAGCAAGGAACAAAGTTAAAATAAGGATTTATTAATCTTATGCTAAGTGATCGGTCAGACCACACTTGGGTGGTGGTGTTCCATATTTAGTTGGAGAGAACGAAATTTACAGAATGAACGCGAAGGTTTACAAGACTCGTCGGTTCTGGGCATGGAATGTCGCGAGTTCTTCTGTTTATTCCTACTCTACCTAACCGTCGTAACGAACGCAGAGACACGCTAGCGCTTGCAATATTCTCAAAGACAATGGTTCTTGTTAATTCTGTAATAGAGGTTTGGTAACCTTTTCTTGCATAAAGTTAAAAGCAAATGCCATGAACGTTAGACGATCATTCATACATACCGGCGGCGAGAGTCGTGGCGGATGATGAGATGAGTCCTCTTCGAGACTTCGAGAATGAACTATAGGTGCCCGAGATGAGACCAGTAAGGATGGCGATGGCGCACACCAGTGCGCACGTGAAGGCTGCCCTCTCCAGATCTGAGAAAAAGACCCGTAAGACGTCTGACACACCCACTGAATGTAGAGAGTGAGAGTAAATCTACAGGACATTCTGTTTGTTCAAAGCTGTTTTACTTTCACCGTGACCGGTATAAAGCGACTTGTTCTGCTTACGTTTGCTGAAGGCATTTGTCAATTGAACTTTCTCTCCACGTTCTCCTTTCTTTATTACGCCGGTTCGTTCTTCTCAAAGATACGCTAACAGTCAGAGAACGGTAAATTAAGGAAGGGGAAATGTAAGGACAGTAAATAGCATTACTCACGCAACACAGCTGGAATGTTCTTGGCTATTACAGCTTCACGTCGGTTAAATAAGAACGTAGAACACCTTTTGCTGTGCCCTTTCCGAATCCCAAGTCTGGATCTAACTTCGTCTGAAAAACCAAGACAAATACAGGATTTTAATTTAAGGTCAGGGTCACAACGGGCCTCGATCAGGGCGAGAATAATTGAACTGACCAGAATAATTGGAATACCGAAAGACCGAGAAAGGATTGGGTATCAATCAGACCGGAAGGCGGTATCTAGTTAAAATAACTCATAACCACAGCGCTTCAACGACGCTAGAACCGCCACACATGAAGCGATTACTTATGTCAGTTAAACTTGCGGTGTCCTAGTCATTAAATCACTGGTATATCAAAGCCGAAGAGTCGAGTTAGAAACCCTGTCAGAAAGAAGTTTGGTTTCGATCTCTGGCATGATTTTGTTCGGAATTTCTTCTCTGTCCTGCCGCGCAAAGTGATTCTCGATTTTCTCGCATATCTGAAAATGAAGAGTTCTGGTAAGGACTTTAGTCTTGTTCGCTAATCTCTGTCCCGAAAGGAGACGGATAATCGCCTATTTCTATTTTCGTAAATTAGGGGGCGGAAGTATAGGAAAAGAGCCTTTGCTTTGAATTCTTTTCTGTTATTTACAGCAAACACGGTGGATGACTTAGCAATTACGATCAGAAATCGACGCTATAAACAATAATTTTCTAATTCGAAAGAAATTTCAGATTCTGAGTTGCTGGTTTACAAAATCTCCATATTTATTTTACGTTTCGATAAAGATATATGTGGGCATCTTCCATACTTGGGAACGTGCCTCGCCATCAAAACAAAACAATACATAAATAAGATAGAATTGTATGCCGTCCGTACAAATTTTATTAAATTGTTGATGCATTTACGGTAGGAAGTCGGAGGTCGACAACACGGCTCCACGATACAGGCGCGGGCAAGAACGATTGGTTCTTAAAGCGATATATCAAATTGCAGACATCCATTTTTCTTACCTGGTGCCCCGTCTTGTCGGTCCGCTGTCGACTTCCGGGACTATTACTATTGTTGAAAACCAAACGATTTCCAGTATGGGTTTAAATTAGAAGCTTCTGTCACATTCTAATAATTTCATATTGGTTACATTTTCTCGGTCATTTAATTGAGCAGTCTGTTCAGGCGATTCACTGTAAAAGGGTGGAAAATTCCCACAACTTCGATTAACGAGTGACTTTGTCATCTCCTGCTCACGAAGACCAGCTAATTCAGTGAATAAAAGGAATCTAATTCATTTAGTGGTTTATAATGATAGAATTTAGCCTAATAGACGTAGAAGCAGCTCTGAGTTTTCAAGACTTAATTTGGAATGTAGAGTAACCATCTTTGCAGTGTAAATTTGAAACGTTCGAAACGTTACAACAAAAGAATATGTCTTTTATAAAAACTGAAGATGAACTAAGATAAAAGACGAAGGAATACAGATAACTCATTAAGAAAACACAAAGTTGTTGATTTATTTATTTATTCACGTGTTCGGAAGTGACAGACCTTGTCGAAACGAGCTCCCAACTTATTAGAATATAATTTACAGAAGAAATCGGTGTGTATGGAAATAGGTAAGCGTTTATATCCGCCGAAAGTTCAGCCCCTGATTGCGAGTTAGCTGCGAGGCGAATTCTAATGCTCGCAATCTTCTCAGCTTTCTTAAAAAAAAAATTGTGTATTTTTATTGGCCGACCCGCTCTGGCTCCCGATGTGTTGTTTAACCTGACACTTGGAGGGTGCGGTAAGATCGATGAGCGCCCGACTTTTTCTCGCTGCTTCAGCGGGCAAGTGAGGAAGGAAAAGTTACCATTTCTCAGACAATTAACCCCTCTTTGTATATCCTCTGCTTTGCAACACCTCGGTTCTGGCACTGTTATTCCGGCCCGGCGAAGAAGCCAGAAGTCATCAGCTGTCGGTTATTTCAAAACTTGCCTGCTTTTGTACAATGAATACTTTTCGTCAGATGTCCCAGATTACCTTTCAACGATCTAATTACGTGGCGAATTTATTGCTGGGACGTAGCCTTCCGCCGCCGCCGCCGCACCCCCCCTCCTCTTCGTTGCTAATAAGCTTGTTAGCTAATTTCTCGCGAACGTATATCACACCGAATAACGGCTGTCTGACCGTTTGTCCGTCCCCCGCGCGAGTTTTCCTCGGTAGCCACCTGGGTTTTCGGCCGTATTGCGAACCAGCAACTGCCCAGGTTCTCCCCCCCCCACCCTGGTAATGCTCAGACTTCTAAAAACCGATCTGAAGTCTGTTCGTCCACCTGCTGCTTTCCCTGACGAGTGGTATCGGCTTTAAAAAAAAAATCAAAACTCTACTAGGCGTCTGGTGCCATCGCCGTTAGACTTCTTCAACAAACAGCTTTCCAAATTAAACATGTTCATTTCATATCAATGAAATCGGACACCTGCTGGTCACGTGTCCGACAGGGTCCGATAAAGTCGCTCCCAGAGAGCACCGTGGGTACATCTGCGCTGTTCTCCCATGTGTTTTTTTTTGTCTTTGCAGCGCAATCATTTCTTTCCAAGATCAACAGTAATACAGAAAGGTACCAGACTTCTTAGTTGTTTATTATTATCCCATCTTGATGCGTCTGGCTGATGCCTGGACTTTATTTGTTACATTTAGACCGTTTAACAATTTTCGTAGAGTACAGATGAAATGAATAAATGTTACTCGCTGTTTCCGCCTCTTCGGACACTCGCCGAACAACACGGCAATAACAGTTGAGTCCGCAAACAGTGCAAAACCATCACGGGAGAACCTTAGGCATAAGAAGAGGAGGGAGACCGGTAAGGATAAATTTCCATCTTTTTCAACAGAATGGACATTACTTATCGCTGTGGCCATAGGAAAATTGACGTGGACAGTCAGGTATGAACACTTGGCTGAAATTAGTTAGTCAATTGCCGGCTGAACTTTAATGATGCATTAAGTAGCGAGTTGCAAGATCGTACAGCACCAATCACATCTCACGCGGCATTCGATCGATTTGAAAGGGACATTAACCGTTGTAATTGAACAGACTGCAGCATTCCGCTCTCTCGTGCTATCCCCTGGCACCGTTTCTGCTACAAAGCTGACGCGCTACACCTGCTTTGCAGAAGTAATGAGACTCTAACGACAACGGAAGTGCATCTATTCTCACTTCTGCTTATTAATGGCGAATAGAGAGAAACCAGGCAGGATGCCTGGACAAGGACTTAGCGGAAAAAAAAAAAAATGGTACGTAATTCTTAATCGCATTAATGGTTCCTATCGGCGTCAAGTAGCAATAACGCCAGATTTTTAATAATATATCTAAGTGTTTGTCTGCCGGGGAGACTGGGCTCGCGACCGTAGAGATGGACGGACAGAGGTGCTGATGGCAAATATAAGTTAGTACTAACTACATGTAGCGTAAAAATATCGAGGAAAATTTAATCAAACAGAATATATCCTTGTAATTCGTAGTTACATCAACTGGATAGACTTCCATGAAATACGTTTCATGATAATGCTAAAAAAACAAGCAAATAAAACGTGGAATACTTAACATTTAATAACAGTCGCCCATGGCAACCGAAGAGGGCTGCACTCACATCACTGGCGAACGCCTGGGTGCGAGAGTTTGTTTGTAGTGTAGGATCTCGCACGGCAACCACCGGTCCGAGATAGCGTAGCCTGGTGTCGAAGAGTATCCGAGGAGATCAGATAACTTACTACCCGCACTATTTTACATTTACAGATAATGAAACGCGACACTTATATTTGTTGGCTACGGAGCTACGAGATAAAAGGAAATTCGATTAAGAAAAACAAATCAATGACACCGAAGACAAGAGAGATACAACTAACAAAAGGTCCGTCTGCCGAGATAAGTAGACCATCACTCTATGGCACGAAGACAAATAACATGGCAGAGATAAATGAACAAAGGTGACTGAAGAGAGAGAATTCAAATAATGGACTGAATTTTATGCTGACAAAAGAAATGTCTTATAGAAATTGTAATGAATTTTTAAAGTGATAACGATCATTCTATTTTTATCATATGCGAGTATAATTGAGTTTTCTATGTTTTCAATGGAAATAAGAGAGCTGCCCATTCAAACTGTGTTTTATGTAGAGAGGGTCTCACTCCGTTATTTCGTAGGGAATTATTGCATTATTGATGGTTTGTAGAGACTGAAGAGCTGAAAGTGAAAAGCTCTCGGATCTAACAGGAAGCGAATAGCGTAGCGCTTACTCGATATATAATACCTTGTACATTAAAATAGATGCTTGGTTATGGAAAAGTATATTGGAAATGTTTGGAAACGAATCACCGAAATGATTCAAGGCCACTGTGTTCTCGGTGATAGTGCTGGGTTCTGGGTAGCGTAAAAGGTTGAGAGGTTGGGTGAGTATAGAAATGATGGTCGTGAGCTTGATGGTCCGCATGTCACAGAATTCCCCTGACTGCCGGAAGTGAACAATTGTGTCAGGAGCATCCGGGGGGGGCGCCGAGGTCTTTTGACTACTAGCCGCCACACAACCCCCCCCCCCCTGCCCGACAAACACTGCGAACGGACGTTAGAATAAGGGCGGTGGCGTTCCAGCTTAGCCTCGTTGTGGTTCAGCAGGTCGCACCTTCTCGAAAATTGAGTGCGGGATTTGCTGAGTGGAACTTGGGAAAAAAAAAAAAAATCGAAATTAAAACCGAGAATCTGACGAAGTAAAATAGATTTAAAATGAAAGAGGAGTAAGTAAAATAATATTTAAAAAAAAAAAAAGATTCAACATTTAAAATATAAAAGGATAAAGTTTTTCAAAAGAAGCCTGCGTTGTTTTGTCGTACTCTTATCTCTACAAGGGAGATTACTCTCTGGTAATGAAGCGTATTGCCAAGGTTATTTGCTAGATGGCATTGCCTATCCTGTGCCACGAGAAGCCCGCGCACTTGTAATTTTTGCAGGGAAACCCCAACTAGAAATTTACTATACTTTTAGACGTAGGAGGAAACGGAAGTGCCAGAAAATCCCCATGTCACCGGCTGGGCAAAGCGGAGCGAGAGAAACCATGCGAAGAGAGGTAAGCCAAACTGCAAACTCGGGGGGAGGAGTCATCGGCCATGGCCCCGCAGTAGCAAAACACTCGGCCACCACGCCGACCCTAAACCGTGTTGAAGCTTAAGTTTTTCTTGGAAGCGCTTTTGACGAATTTAATATTTTTTTTTAAAAAATCAAAAGCTAGAAAAAATGCTACAAAATTGTTTTGAAAGGTATAACCGAAAAAAAAAAAATGAAGCGATTTCAAGCACATTTGGCTTTCGTTATATCTAAATTTTACAAACAATTTGTATTTTTAGACATCGGATTAAACATATCAACGGTCAGTGAGATCGGGGCCGATATATCATTAAAGCGGTACTTTCCATTAGGGAAGTATGGATTGTTGTTTTTTTTTTTTCCTGTATAGTTATGAGAATTGGCAGCTTCATCTGGTTGGGTAGAATTTTTGTTACCGCCACCGATCGATTTGGCTGACTGAGTTCCCAGAAGTACTTCAACTTTGCGAGGCACTGCCGGGCTAATAATACACCCACCTACAAGTGTCGACGCCATTCTGTTTTCGGCCCAGTTTGATACTGATCAGTGTTGGCAAATACATTATACACCAGCACATTAAGGGAGACCCGGTACCATGGTTACCGTCAAAGAATGATCACAACACCCCATGGAGAGTAATCGGTAACGTTCCGAGAGTTAACTCCTTTATTATTATTTATCTCGAAGAATTGGCACGAGAAAGATTCACGCCAACAGCAACAACAACAAATTAAAACAGATAGTGTGGGATTTAAAACTCTAGAGGTTTAGTCGGCTTAAAATAGCAACACAAAACTCAATAAACTGCAGATAATAATTAGATTCTTCGTATTTCATTTGGCACTCACCTGTGAACATTATCTTAAAGCTTAACCGGAAACAAAAATAGGTTTCTCATTGTTCTCGGTGTATAGGTTGCTGATCTGGTGAAAAGGTATTAAATACCGGTACAAATGTCATATTATGTAGGTTGATTAAACACAATTCAATGATTAACCAGAGTATTAAATGTACTCGTTTACTCATAGATTAATTTTAAATAAACATAAAGAATGCCTTTAAGAACTAAAGAATTTTATTATTTGAAAAATCATACTAAAATTTAAATTTAAATGCACCAGTAATTCCTAATTAAGCGTGTGGATGAGCTATAACCGACCTCGCTTTTGGCCTTCTACAGCTCATCTATTCGTTTAATTCGGAATTACTTGTGTTGAAGCAATTTACTCCTGTGACAACTAACCCCGGTATCCCCTGTATGTCGTCGACTATACCTCATCCATACGTTGGATTAGGAATCATTGGAGCTGTAGCGACTTATTCCTGTGACAGATAGCCCCGGCGCTGTTAATATGAGTAGTTTTTAGATTATTATAAAGATGTCAGCAGGTAGAAAATCAATCAGAAGTAAAGTTTATTAAGAAAATGTTCTTAAAATGATTATTTAAAGTCTAGTTGAATGTAGAAAAGGTAATTTAAAAGTATGATATTGGAGTTACCTGCTGCCCATTCATACGGAAATACTAGCATAAAAAGTCTGTATGGCGTTTGTTCTGCAAGAATAGTGCTTAATTAAGTTTCTAGTATTTCTTTAATATATTGCCAGACACCTTATTCATCTTGATTTCTCTAAAGCTTCTGATTTGTTTCCGCTTGATGTGTGGCAAGGAAATATAAAAGGTTTTGGCAGATGGCAACCTTTTACTTTCGATTGGTAATTACTAACATAGCGTAGCTCGGAGGGTTGTTATAAAGGATACTACATATGTTTAAGATTGTAAATATCATTCTTGGAATCCCTAACAGTATTTTTTTTTTAATTTGCGGTTGACACTAAAATTTATGTACCTGTGACACTTGAAAAAAGCTGTTTTCTATAGATAGTCCTGTTTACCGTTCTACATCGTCAGAAGCTCTCATCTTTGACTTACTTCCCATATCGTGTTGCACTCAGGTTACCTATATCTGAAAAGCAATGCAGTTAGTTTGGACCGTTTAAAACACTGTACAAGAAAGCTATTTGCATACGGCAAAATATTTTAATCCTATTACAAACCTGACACTGTAACAATTAATGTATGACATGGGAGTTTTCCAAACAAGAAATATTTGAAATCGTTATATCAATAAAGTAGGCTTTAAGGATAATACAAAACTAGCAAACTGATGTATCCTACTCGATGTCTAGTTATATCAGTATATACACAAGCAGCCATGTATAGAGTCACTAATGAAATATCTTACATATTTCATACATAAAATCAATTTATAAGAAAATCTATACATTTAAAAAGTTTATCATTGAACTTTTAGCTACACAAGACGTTTTCAGGGACAACTCTTTTAAAGCGCGCAAATAAAGTTGTTATTAGATTTACTTTAATACAATACGCAGACTTAAATTGAACGTTTATATCTGATAATATGTTTAGCCTATCCATCTCCGTTATTTATAGTAAACGGTTATCCTTTTTTCCTTATTTAACTAAGCTCGTGAAAATGATTTAAGATGAGAATTCTTCTTGTTTGACTACGTCCAACATCTTTCCGATTGCCAGGTGCTGTTATCTATTGCTCAAGTGTCGCCCAATCTGATTTTCCCATCGCCAAAATATCTACCGAATCTAAACAATTATTCGAAGAGAGGAGGCGAGCATATTGCTTTTTAAATTCTCTGGAAAGAGTAATATATCGTTATAAGATCTTCTCCGAACACAACTGTGATTTGAGGAGAAAACCATGGAAATGATATTTTATCGTCTCCAAGTTTTTTTGTCCAGTTAATTTGAAGAATGAAGCGTCTCATAAAAATTTTACAAACGTGCAGAAAGTAGGAGAACAGTAGTTTGAGCGCTAACAAATCACAGCTTCATACACACCATTTATTACAACCAAATTTTTAAAAAAAATGTCTACATTTTAATTCCTAGAGGATTTTAGCCATCATCAAAAACGACAGAATTTGTAAGATGAGATACATTACGGCATTCCAAAAAAAAATTGAAACTCGATGAAGACTGAAATTTTGGTGGGATTTTAATAATTTCGTTTTTAGTCCATCCATTTTAAAAGAAAAGAAGAAACCATGACGTAAAAAAGAATTAATAAGTTGTGATTTGTCGGTTGCTCTGAGGTTTTAGTTACAATAAATCATTTCTAATGTATTTCAGGAAAGTTTTAAATACAGTATTTATTGATCACTGAACTAATATTTTAATTAGAAGTGGAATTAATTAAGGTTCAAATTTTACGTAAAGGGGGATAACTATTGGAACGTTACCATTCATTTCTATTTTCCAGAATGGTTCGCAAAGCAAACTGAAAAATAAAATTAAAAAAGATCCAGATTAAACACGTATTATTAGATCAGTCGGAATTACTATTTAGAATTTAACTGTAAAAGCAACAAATCCTATAAAGCTTTTTTAACGTGCCGTGACATTTCAGATTGTCATCAACCAAAGTTCAGAGCTAACCTGGTATTTCTAGACTTTCAAAATTTTCTAACGTAGTCTCTACGGTGATGGACGATACTGAGAATTTAACTCGTATATTATAAAACGAAATTCGCTAATAAAATGATGCTGGTTTGATAAGATTTGTATTTTTAACAGAGATCTAAGATGATGTTCTTTAGCTTTTGGTGTTGTTTATTTTTTGAGAAGATGGGGATGGGAGTAGATGGAATATCCATCATCACGTAAAACATTTTGTTGCAGTAGAATGTACAAAAGAAGCTCAAGTTGAAAATAAGAAACCAAGTTCAAACGAGCATCGATAACATCATAATGTAACACTTATTACCCGTTTTTGAATATTCCGGCTTTGATTGTCGTTTGTTCAACAGACTGGGATTCGGCGCGGTAAGAAAGAATGGCCGTATCAGCTTGTGCTGCTACAGTTCTCTCACCGCCGGTATCTTTACGGTGCAGTCTCGAAAAAAGCTGAAACTACGACCGCTTGGGTGAACGTGAATAATATTTTGTTCAAAGAGTTACAACAACAACCATTACAGCCAGCTAAACAGTAGAATTTTTATATTAAAAAAAAAACAAACAACCATTCAATCGAGATGCTTGAGAGTTCACCATAAGTTTTAAAAAAATCTGTTCGGAATTTTAAAATTTAGAATCTCTCTTCAGATTAATTAGATTGCAAAATCCGCAAAGTTTTGTTCAGATTTACTGGGGGACGTTCGAGACGTAGCCACAGATTTGTTTTAGTCATAAATACTAGAGGACATAGTTGTCAAATAGTCTAAATGCTACAAATAAATCTTTAAGACTATAATTTAAAGAACGTGACGGTGATGCTCTTTGATAATAACAGCGTACGCCAATTAGAATCCTACCTGTTAGACTTCTTTACCGTCGGTGCCTTGCATTGATATCCATTATGAGCTTCTTCAAATAAAACACGCCACGTTTCTCCTCGTATCAGTAATTATTTTGCATTTGAAAAAAAAAAAAATTCCCGGTATTAATAACCTTTCCCCCCCCCATCTTAATTGAAATACTTATAACTTGTCCCCAGGAAAGCATTTCTATTAATAACTGAATTCGATTAAACCACTGGAGGAATCTACTCTAAAGACGAACAAAACTCATTTCTTGGATATGTCCGTTAATGAACAGCTCTCAACGTTATTTGTGATTCATTTTCTCCTAACAATTTTGCCTACTTTCTTTTTAAAGTCAAAAAATTTTAACGATTTTTTTTTTATTTTTATTTTTAAAAAGGGAGCCAAAAATATTTTATAAATGAAAATTTGTCTGTCTGTTGATTACCGACATCTTATTAACGCGTGTTTCTTCAAATCATAGCGGTATTACAACAGATATATATATTTCATCTGAACCGAGTGATGTTTAAATAAACTCATCGGAAATAGCAGAGTTTCTGATGGCGGAAATACCTTTCGTGAACATCTATAAGGAAGAATACTGGTGGAATAAAAGTTTGCCATTAAAAACTAGGGTAACAGCCAAAACAAAACAAAAAACATGGTTGTTTGTGGATTCAAGAAACTAGACCACAATCAGCAGTAGCTGCTGTTGTATTCGTGGATGCCATCAGGATGCAGACTTTCCCCATTTCTCTATACCAGTTTCGGTTTAGAGGACAAATCTAAATAATTAAGAAGAAACAAACAAATGCACGTAAAAAAATAAGACGACAGAGGTTTTGAGGGCACAATATGAACGTATTAAAAGTGGACAGAATTTTAAAAAAATAAGCTAAATTATTATATTATATGCAACTTTTAATACTAAAAGCATTTAAATTTATACTTTCATTTATAATTTTGAATATACTATTTTGTCTATATTTCACGGTTGTCTTTAACTGATTAGAAAGGTTTTAAAAAATTGAAATACTTCATAGCTTTCAGGTAAAGTTGATGAAACTCCATACCTTTAAGACATTTAAAAACAATTTTTTATTGATCATTTCGTACCGTTTCGTTCTTCCAAACTCACGCTGACTTGATGATCTTCTGTTGATGTGACATGACGCAGTGTATATGTGATGCGCATCTGAAGATTCTGATCATCACTGGATACAAATTTTAAAAGAAGCTTTGAATGTCAACGAAATTTTGAAGGTCTTCTACGTTTCTGTTAGAACTTTTATGTATTAACAGTAGTGCGTGAAAACAAAAGATATTTGTATTTCATTACATAAATAAATGTTTTCTTTTAAATTGGAAGTAACAATATTAAAAAGTTGGAAAATATAGTCTACGGGTGCTTTCTTTTCGACAGAATTAAAATGATCTAAGTCACAATTAGCCCAAGATTATTTACTTATTTATTCGTTTGTGTCGTGTTTTATTGGACAGTATAAAAGCAAACAACTGGCTAATTGTAGCTACTCATAAAACAGTACAAAGTCCTGGTTTGTGGCTTCTGATGTGATGATTTGATTTGTAAAAATCGGACGGGTTCCGGTCGACAGCTAGCCGCATACCTAATTTTTATTTTCGATCACGAGACCACTTTGCTAACACGACCGTTTTTGTCTGCTGAGCCATTCGATGATTTTATTGGGGAAACCTACAGGAAACACTGGTTAATTTATTCTCATTAAAAAAATTGGTCTCAATACTTATAGTCAGATACAGATGGCGAAAATACGATATATAACTGGAGTTAGATTTTTAAAACTTAAAGCTGTCTCTCTCTTTTAAAGCAGGATAAATGTGTAGGTATCTTTAAACTTACAGAACGAATGATACTGAAGTACCAGGTCAACTACAAACGTACGGATGCAGAATTAAAATTACAGTTTAAGTACAAACGCTAACCTTAAATATATAGAATTAATACTGAAGTGCCATAACAACTACAAACATATGGATTTAATAATAAAACAATATCAAAATCGAAAATTAAAGTTAGACATTTATAAATAATAATAAATCATAAGACCAAATTAAACAAATACAATAAACTAATATTGAAGACCAGGCTAAGTATAAGCATATAGGACTAGTAGTTAAACTAATATCAGAATAACGGTTTAAATTGAGATATAAAGAACTAATATTAAATCAAAAAGCTGCGTTTAAACATTTAGATATAAGATTAAAATACCAGGTCAACTGTGCAATAAGCATTGAATAATAAAATAATGCCAAACACAGATTAAACGTGGGCATGAAAAACAATATAAAACAATACAAGCAAACTATAAAACTATAATTAACTGGCAACACTAAGCATATAGACCTAGTATTGAGATAAGAAATACAAGATTCGATATAAAATATAAGGCGTTTTCAGTGCTCTTCACAGCAGTTCATGGCTATCCGACCTCACTGTTAGTACACCAAAGTATTGTTCTACTGATGACGATTTAGATCATTAGTAACATTAGTGTACTATGTTTACATATTTGGAATAGTCGCATGTACTTACTTTTACATGTTTTTCAAAACGATTTATCCCGTTTATTAAATACCACAGAGCGCCTAGAGACAGGGAGGGCGGAAGTAGGCGGTGAGGGGTGGTAAAGCGATGACAGGGTTGACCGAGCCGGAAGCTGGAGATCCCCCTGTGATAACCAAGACAGCAGCAGGTAATCCAGGTAGGTCCTATGAAAGGGTTATCTGTACCGGTCTGTTAGTACACGTGGAAACGCCGGCGATGCTCGGAGAAGATTACATAAGAGAGTTCGCCCAGACCCCCCCCGGTTACTGCCCACTTTCTCGCCCCCTTAGCCGTCTTACTCGGAGCCCGCGAGTTGCCCACATCAGCAGCGCTCGGGCGCCACGAACGCGAGAGAGATAGAGAGAGAGAGGAGAGAGAGCCGAGAGAGAGATGGGGGGGAGAGAGAGAGAGGGGAGAGAGAGAGAAGAGAGGAGAGAGAGAGAGAGATGAGAGAGAGAGGAGATAGAGAGAGAGAGAATGGGGGGAGAGAGAGAGAGAGAGAGTAGAGAGAGAGAGAGAGAAGAGGAGGGGGGGGAGAGAGAGAGAGAGAGAGATGGGGGGAAATAAATGAATTTATTTACGTATTAGAAACTTATGTAATAGGCGGGGCCATCCGACGCCATTTCCCATCCTTCTCCATGAAGAGACGTAAACGGGGGACCGGCTGACACCGGCCGGCCTCAGTACGGACCCCTTGCCGCAGTCCCCGCGGCTTTAACCCCACTCCCACCTGGACAGACCTCCGAGGGCGGGCGCAGAACTTTGGGCCAGCTGCTTCCTCCACCGCCAGCCTTCGTTTTGCAGCCAAGTGAGGGAGGAAGGAGGTAAGCATCCCGGACAGGACAGGACGGGGCAGGGAGACCGAAGAGCGGGAAGTCCCGCCGCGCGCGCGCGCCCCCCCTCCGGACTCTACACGATCGATGAGGACCCCGTAGTTAACCCTTATCACATTAACAGAAGACGCGGTAGATTTTTTTTTTTTTATTCTCTTTTTGTTTTTTTTGTTTTTTACCTTCGAGCGCTTCACAGTTTCGGAATAAGTTGCCGTACTGGACGTAGACGACGATCTCGCAGGTGTGCGGCTGGTCGCGGCGGGAAAACCCGTCCGCCGAACTGTTGACGTAGAACTTGCGCACGAGGATGGGAGCCTGGTAGACGGTCACGTTGTACGACGGGCCGCCGCCGTTCCCGCGCGGCCCGTCCACCGGGTAGTGGTAGAGGATCCGCAGGTACGACTTGGTGTCCTTCGGCACGACCAGCTTTGACCGGTTCGTCTTCGACAAAACCCGGAAGATTTTCACGAAATCGAATCCCCTGTATTCCCAGTAGTCCGTCGCCATGGAGACGATGAGGAGGACGGTAACGTTGGCGGTGAATATCAAAGAGCTGTAGTTGCAGATCTGAACCATGTTCCGGTCTTTCCCGTCGTCCTCTCCTCTCTCAGCGCGCGGGAAACGCGAGGCATTCTGTGGGACTTTTTCCTTTCTTCCCGTAGCAGACGACAGATCCGTCCTCCCGTCCACACTCGTCCACACTCGTGCAGTTCCGCCGACGACGAGGCCCCGACTCGTCCGGCTCCGTGTCGGTCGGAGGTGGGAGCAGCGTGTTCGGGATGTCGTTCAGGAAAAATTTGCGCAGCATTCAATTATTTACAACAACACCATTAATAATTTACCGCATGGGATCCGGCGGCATCTGCCTCGTTGTAAGCGCGTATTGATTGAAGCGGCCGCCGCTACACGAGCGGACTGGCAGGAGAGAGAGGGGGGGGTTGCTGGCGACTCATGACATCCCTTACACGAACCAGTAAATCCGCGAGCTGAACCCGAACTTACGCTACTCCCCCCCCCCCTCCGCTCGACTCCAACCGGAAAACATACGCTCGTTGACTCGCAATGGCAGAGTGGCCAGGGGAACTCGCCGACTGAGGGGAGAGTGCCGAGGACACCGCTGCGAGATGAAGCCCAGATTGGGTTCGGATCTGGGGAAGGGGGGCTCCGACCCCTCGAGATAGCAGTCGGCGGGTGAGGCTGCTGCTCATCGCCACAACTTCCTGGTGGCCAGCAAAACAAGGAACAGCCCGAAAACGGACACGTGACAGATGCTCAGGTAGGAGGTCACGAAAGATACTGAAGTCTCCCTTTAATAAACATTATCCACTGAAATACAGTAATAGCTGAATAATAATAATAATAATAATAATAATAATAATAATAATAATAATAATAATAATAATAATAATAATAATAATAATATAATAATACTAATAATAATGGTAATAATAATAATAATAAGAATAATCATCATCATCAACATCATCAACATCGCCACCATCATCATCATCACCACATCATCATTCATCACATCATCATCATCATCATCATCATCACCATCATCATCATCATCATCATCATCACCATTCATCATCAATATTCATCATCATCACATCATCATCACATCATCACACATCATCACCATTATCTAAGATAGTATACAAATGGCTGTTTGCAGGCCAACACATTTAATTTGGAAAACAAAAGCTTTTCTAATCTGAAGACTTCCCCCTTTGACATCCTTACACCTTTCAGTTTGGCGGTGTGAGGAGTTTGAATTTTAAAATGTTATAGTTTTCCGTCTGACACTGTGAGATCTGCTGGTTCGTCAAAGCCAGGTCTTTGATTTAGACGTCAGGTCTTCCAGTTTCGCAGTATTAGTATTAGGGTTTCAATTACGGCATTTCTTTAAATATATATATATAAACTGTTATCATGGAGAACCCTCACAGTCGTACACAGTTATATATTACAGATCCACATGGTAGCGCATAAGATGTTGTGCAGAATGATGAAATCTAAAATTTTAAAACTTATTACATTTTTAGCTATATAGGTAATAAATACAGTTGAAGTTTGATTGCTTAGTAAAATATAGATACGAATGCAAAGATTTGACCTGTAAGTACTTCTTGACTGTATTCTGAGCTTTGTTTGTCTTTAACTGAGCGATTTGTCTACAGCAGAAATAGAGCGACTTACTATTATCTCTTAATGTACCGCAGAATATTAGTTTTCTATCTTATGCTACAACACGCCAGTTCCTAATTTTTATACGTTATCTAAAACTAGACGAATGACTCTGTAATATATAAATGAGCGTGTTGTGGGCGTTCCTGGCGTTGACAGTTTTTTAAAACCGAAGGATAGACGGAAGGGTCTAATACTGTCAGACCGAAAACCTGACACTGTCAAACCGAAGGACAAACACTGTCAGGCGGAAAAAGATGTAATACTGTCAGACCGAAAACCTGACACTGTCAAACCGAAGGACAAACACTGTCAGGCGGAAAAAGATGTAATACTGTCAGACCGAAAACCTGACACTGTCAAACCGAAGGACAAACACTGTCAGGCGGAAAAAGATCTAATACTGCCAGACCGAAAACCTGACACTGTCAAACCGAAGGACAAACACTGTCAGGCGGAAGAGTCTAATACTGTCAGACCGAAAACCTGGAAATTTAAGACTGAAAGGTTTTTAGTTTGAGAAACTGCTAGTTTTTTAAAATTAAAATTTTGTGACGCAGAAGCTTCTATTTTTATATACTATTTAGTTTCAATTTATTTAATTTTTTTATTATACCAATAAATATTAATGCAGTATTACAACTCATATACATAAGTTAACCTTTCATAACGTTTAATGGTATTTACAACCGCAAGAGGGACTTTTCTGACGCTCATTTAATGAAAATGTGTTTGTTTTTCTATTTTTATTTCTTTTTAAAAAAAAAAACTGGAGTACATTTCCAATCAGTATGTGCTGAAATTTGAAAGTCTCCCCCAGACCTGGCAATCTTTAATATTTAATTAAGTAATCCAAGGGCATTTAACTCCAAACGAAATCGTAGCCTCTATTTACCTCGTTTTTTTCTTTGTTTTTTTTTACCGTCCGCTAAACATTTTCTTTGTAAATTTTATTTTTAGTATTTTTTATACTAAGAAATGAAATAATATTGGTCAGTATTGGTTTTAGTTTAAAAATTAGGCACGCCGAGTATGTGTGTGTGTGTGTGTGTGTGTGTGTGTGTGTGCGTGTATATAAGGAAGCTTAAAATGGCCCCGCCGATTGATAATATGTAGCAGACGGTAAAATCAGCACTAAAGACACACGTAAAGGATGCGTATTTAGGGACTGCGTTTGATATCCGTCGCCAGCGACATAAAGGAAACAAAACGATTAAAGATGCAATAATGCAATTAAAAAGATTGTCTGATATTTCTACATCAAGATTTAAAAGATAGTCTGCCACCTAAGTATGAAAGTTTCAGACTGTTTGATCTCGGTGTTGTTTACTTTCTATGTAATGGTAACTGATAAGTGTCTAATTTTCCTGGCGATCTGTTAAAATCCCAACTTAATGCACAACCTAAAATAAATAATAGAAAACGATTTAAAAAAAAAAAAAAAAATGTCGCATTTTGCGTTAACTAGTAAACTTGCTAAAACTGTTTTCCTCGAAAGTTCTTTGAGTAATACATTTTAAAGCAGTCATCTTAAGGAGATTTCTTGTGGAACGAAGCACTGAATCTCAAGATCAACTGGCATAAAACAACCAAAAAAAATGGAAAGGTTAGACTAGACAATTTTTATTATATATTTTAAATGCAAAAATAAAACTAAAATTATCAGAGTTTCTTTTTGCGCGTTGTATATAGTCTTTGGAAAAATCGCAACTAATTTCCATTTTCAGCTCAAACATGCCGTGATTATGCTGTAAGAGAAGCTAAAGTAAAATGTTGAGGCAGTAAATCTTACAATATAATATTTATTTTTAAAAGTCAAATGATTTAAATTGTAATAACTTTCACATTTTCAAATGTAGCATATATAATTCCTTTCTTCTTCTTTTTGAGCATAAACAGTCATAACCATAAGTTTTCATAATGCAAATTTTTTTGTAATTTTGAATGATAAATTTGAATTAAATCTGCCAAATTTGCATTATATTACGTAAACGTATTGGAGTTCATCCGATTTGTAGTTTTCAACAGACTTGAGAAAAATAGACAAAATTGAAAAGTGACAATTTGAAACCTAATTTGCAAAATATTATTTCTGAAAAGACCTTACTAATACATATTTTCAAGTGTTTTGTTGTTTGTTATTTTCTTTCACGGCCGAACTGTAGCCCCTAGAGACCCCAAATTTTGGGAGCATGTACTCCAGAATCTGGGCGAGGTTTCAAGCTACCAAAGGCCGCTTTTCAAAAGCCTTAGAGATTACACTTAGTTTACTGCACTCATTCAAAACAGGTGACTGACCTATCAGCCTCAAATTATAATGAAGGTACGTCGGGATCAAAGGCAAGATCAAAGGGTACCAGAGCCTGGTCTCATTCCCTTTGAATTCAAGAGAATCCAGTTCCCTATAAAATTCAGCTTTTCTATGACCATAGATAAAGCACAGGGCCCATCATTGAAAGTTGTTGGCCTCAATTTGAATGGTCCCTGCTCTCCCCATGGACAACAGTATGTTGGATGCTCAAGAGTTGGCCAAAACAAGAATCTGTTTCACTTTTCACCCCAAGGAAAAACTAAATACATTGTCTATAAAGAGGCTCTTATGGAACAAAGTTAAATTTATTACAGCTTATTGGAAAGATAAGAAATGCATGATTAGCATCAATTCAAATGTTCATTCAATGATTGTCTGTTTGGCAAAAAAATTGGAACTAAACAATGAAAAGTATGTGTTCAAAAGCAGACATTTATAATGTTAGCATGATCGGTGTCGCGCTATGGGCATGATTTGAAGACAGATTCTGTTACTGTTATTGCTATGGTCATGCAAAACATGGCCACGGTTGTACGTATTTCTTTCCTGTCATATACTCAGTTTACTTCTCCACGTTTCAAATTAATTTTGTGTTTTTCACAATCACGCATAACAGTAAATATATTAGGATGACCAAACCAAAAACAAAGTCGTGTAGGCCATAGACATTTCATAAATTCTGACGTCACAATTTTTAAAATTCTTATTTCAAAAAAAAACAAAAAAAAACAACTCAAAATCATGTTAAATAAGGATATTTTATTTTAAACGCATCTGATATGAGCGTTTTCAGCTTTAAATTTAATAATATTTAAATCTGTATTTAAAAAGGCTTTAAAAATAAAGAACAACTGAAGCACGTTGTAGTTAATGTACACGTGAAAACGACATCAGCCAACGTCACGAATAATTTTGTTTTTTTTTTTTTTTAATTTCGTTTAAAATTTTAAGTGACGATATTATTTGCAAACAGGTTTTAAAAGAACTTTTCAAAATCGAATTACTGTCATCGTCTATTAGCGAAACCACTCAGCGACAAGGACTGGTCGTAAAAATAGACGCGTTAAGAGCTTTCTCGTCTGAAAAAAAACAACAAACAACAAAAAGTCCTAACGTAAGAATTTAAGTCAATTGCGAAATATCAACTGGAAAAAAAAAAAGCGAAAACTTTTGACAGCAAGAAACTCGTAATTTATAAATATCTCAAATTCATGACAGCCAGGGAACCGTGAAAAAAAGACGTGATTTCCTTAATATAAATTTAAAAAAAAAAAAAAAAAACAGCATTTTTTAACGGATGGTGATGAAATATTTGTTTTCTGCAGTGCTGGCGGTTAGGGCTGTTTTTCCTAAGGAAACACTGAAGTCCACGCATTCCTACGCTACGCTAATAATATTCTTGAGTTTATTTCTGTGTTCAAATCAGCGATCGAAATTATCAAATGTGTATGAGGAATAATTGAATATCGCGATGTCGGCACTCGGGGAAACTGCCATGTAGCACGTCGTCTTCGAGTATGGCGTGTGTCCAACCTCACTATGCGCAGCAGTGACGCGCAGGAAGTTTGTGGTCTTCGATGTGCAGATATGGCCAAATACTTTTGTGTCACTCTATTAAGTTTTTTTTTTTTTTAATTGGGAATATGATAAGGCGACAAACGCCTGTTGTTATTTGGTAAAACGTATACGACAACTGCCACTGGTCCTGACCAGCTGGCATGACTTTAGAGTTGGGTGACTTGCAGCAAAAAGTTAGTATCCAAGCACACTAATCAAAATGCCAGCATAATTCTGAAAGTGTTTTATTTCTTACCGAAATGATTTTCAATACCAAAAAATGTATTTGCTTCTTGGACATTTACTGAAATAAAAACTACGTCTATTTAGATAAACTTCTAATGTTTCCCGCCATCTTGGTTATTCAGAAAGCTATCACCAGCCAGAACAGTTTTGCTTAACTTCTACAGTGTAACGGATGATCACAAGATGAACAAAAGATTGGTTTTCTTTAATCTGCTTTCATTCTTCAAAATCGAGGAACTTCAAGATGATTTCTGTTTTCATTTTTTTGGGGGGGAGGTGCGGTATTCCAAGACATGGACTTCTGCTCTATTATTCTCAACATTGTATTCGATTTGTTTATAATTTTCGCTTACCAATAAAGTTTGAGGCAGAGAAGTATTTGTTGCATTCCAGTGCTAAGTAAGCCGTCTTCGATGAATACCCATAATTATACACACCAACAACCTAAAAGCGCGGCACCTAATTATAATAGCCATAATATCATAACACCAGCGACACAGGTATTAAAATGGCAAAAATAAATGCAAACAATTTAGTTTTACTGAATATTCACGATGACACGCTTCATAGTTTGACTTCTGAGTCTCTGCATGACACGTCGTCACATGACAGAATTCTAAGAAGCATTCTGGTTGCAGAGACGTTGTTTCACTTCCGTCACAGCGCTGTGGGAAGTTGGTGCATTTTGCTGTCAAAGACGGCGCCCGACGCCCTGGCTCACTCCAAACGACATGCTACACAAAGTCGAGATCAGAAGATCTGGATAGCCATTGGCGTTGTTCTGTCAAAATCTGCTTTAGCCTTGTTGTGGACGGAAGGCAGGTGCGCTTTTTAGAAACCACTGCCAAACTGCGATAACTGTATTTCCAGTAGGTATATGCTGCTATTGACAGCAAACCGTTTATGTGGACTCCGATCAATCCGGAACCATCAAGCGACTAATTAAGTTGGGTCTCGCCTGAGAAAACAAAGAGACAACGTTGTCCTCAGATCTGCGTCGTCGAGAATAGTTTTGTACAGACTGATGTGCACACCGATGCCGTTCAGTCAAATGTCTCATTGAACGGCTTCCTACAGCTTACGCTATCTAATTCCAGCCTCCTGGTTATGGCGTTTAGATGTTCCGCGAGACATTGAGTTGCTGTTAAGATCCGAGTCCGTAGATGACGTTACCGCATTTGTCAGTATATCAAGCAGTTTCTGTTGATGCCCATAGCCTTGGGACGTGAACAACCAGCCGAGCTGCGGCCCCATTTTTGGGAAAGGCCTCCGTCTCACATACTAAGGCGCGGACCTTCTCTGGTCGTAGCATGGTCACTAATGTAGCGCCGAAAGACGGCAGGTGGAGCCTAGCTTCGCGGCGATAAAGAGAACTGTGCAGGACGGAAAGCGATCTCTCCACGAAGCAAGAAAATGAAAAAAGCTGGTATCTCCCCCACTAGAACATCTGGTTTCCATTGCGACTTCAGATGCACGTCAATGAATGTTCAAACTCATCAGTTATTTTAACCCTCGCAGTGAAAACTAACCTTGGATGTAGAAATCTAAATTCCACCTGCACTAAAACAATTAGGTGTCACAGGAATGTAGTGCGAGGTTGAACGGCTTCCATAAATTCCAAGGCTTGTCTCGTTCGCTCACCAACTCTAAACCCATTAAATCCGATAATTATCATCTTCCCGATACACACGCCCTGGTTGGAATCGCTTTCCTGCAGTCACTTGAGATTAAGACAGATTTTGGTCACGGATACTGAGGTAGCAAATTTTACGTTCGTTCTAATGACTAACGTAAAGGAAATTCGGTAAATTCAAGATATGCATCAATGACGCAAGTCGTAAAACAGGGATTTATTCCAAGGCAACAAGGAGGATTTTTTTGTATATTACAAATATAGAACATTCACTGGATTAATAGCTTATGCAAGCTACGGCTTACAGATCTTATCTCATTATTCTACATTATCTGCCATCGGCAGAAATTTATCTGAATCTACATTGATAACTAATTTTTGTTTGATTAGTCTATAAGAGCTATACTTAAGCTATACTCTGTGGTTTTCCCAGCATTACTTGTATATAATGTTAAAAGTCAGAATTTCAAGTTTCACCATAAAATCAAGAGTGGAAATCCTTTTATGATTGGCCAAGAAACGATAAGAAGTATTTAAAAAAAAAAGAAAGTAACTGGACAGCGTGCTATACGAACAGAAGGCTGCATAGTTTAACATAAACATCAACAGACCTCTCTGGCTTTAGTGCAGAATGATGCTTTTTAAAGCTGCTGATCATATAGTTTGGCGTGCGCCACCTAGAGTTCATCGTCTGAACCTTCCTAGTCAGGCCACATCCATTCTTGAAAGCTCTTCAACGTGGAAAAGTCTACCTGTGGCGCTACGTGACACTCAAGCCTGGCAGAGGCAACAAACAAATAAAATGAGGCCTTTAATAAAATTAACACAATTTATTAGTAGTTATCTTTCTGATGGTTTATTATTTTGAATCTAGATTTACATGATCTGGGAGAAAATAAATACCTTAGCAGTGTTGCTATCGATAAGATACACACACCGAACGTGTTCTTATGCACAGCGGTGAAGGCTTACCAAAGTCAGTGGTGACAAAGACTGATCTACACCGCTGTGGGGGGATAGATGGACAGGGCCCGTTGATTAAAGCTGTTGTGTGACTCTGCGCCCATTGGCTTACGATCGGCACTTGGTCAAATTCCCACTGTCTGAATAACTGGCTAAAGGAGGAAATAAACGATCTTTGAAAGCGAAGGACGTTATCCGGTTCCAGTGTAGCAACCAGCGCCATCCGAAGAACCCACCCACCCGCGCAACTGACCTGTGTCTGCCGCTGCATCGCAAAAAGGAAAGAACTCGGGATCGGTCGGTGGTGAAAGGGTGAAGCCGTCCGCGGATAGAGCGGCCGACGCCGACGCCGAGAGCTCAGCAATCGGCAACTGAGAAATTTATCGGCAGGACAAGTCTTAGCGCTCACCTGACGCACAGTTCACGATGTCTCCGTTCCTGTGAG
>JACATO010001322.1:0-27208 GCA_018389105.1 Nautilus pompilius | reverse complement strand
TATCGTGCCGTGGCCAAAAGTTTCCCGTCACCCAAGAATTGTCTGGTTTCGCTTGAGAAAGTCGGATTAAATCTGCTGGATTTGCATTACAGCGTCAGGCTATTACCGCGTTGAGGGGCTCGCCGCCCGGTAGCTGACCCCACGCACTTACAGGTGAAATGGACAAAAGTGTGAAATGTGACATATGACCTCCAACGGCGAAATACCTTGTAACAGGCGCGACTCCATCAGGGTATTAGAGAACCAACGCTTGAAGCTGGTCACGGGTACAGCGTCAAGCCACGATCTGGAGAGAGGTTTATTTAAAATTCTGTGGTTGTGTTTGTTTGTTCGCTGTCGTCCTTGAGATTAAAACCAGCTTTGTTTTCCAGGTCGTCCGGGCGATAACTTGATTGACCAAGGTTCTCGTCAGGATGGAAGACTGCATGTTTTCTTTTCTATTTAAAGAAAACACTAGCATGTCAGTCTGAATCCTTTCTTTCTTGTAGTTGGTTGATCAGCCTGCCTGGCACGGAAGTAGAGGGGACCGATCACCCCTCCCGACCTACTCTCTCGTTTCTGTCCCGTCTTTGCGAGTTAACTTGTAAACGGCTTAAAGTTTTATTTTCTCGCTTCATCCCTCCAAGAAAAGACAGCAGAAGCCTCCAGTTATGACGACTGAAGAGCGCTTCCTTTTTATAAAAAAAAAAAAAGAAGAAAAATTCTCGATGGACAAACAGAGGTGTTCCAATCAAAAGGCAGATGGGCTGCGCGGTAACCAACAGATGAATAACATCGCCGACTCCAATGTTTCCAAATGGTGCTCTCTCTTTTTTTTAAATGGAATCTCGAACATTTCGATTTAATCGTTCACGGCGGGGCCCGTTATGCCTGGGAGCAGTGAAAAGGCTGCTAAAAATCGCTTTGTAACGCTTTGTAAGCGGATTTTCTCCCTCACAAAAGTCCGGTGCAAAAAAATATATATATATATATATATTGGAATTTTCCAGTGCTTGGATCGGGAGCGATGAACGAAGGCGGGGAAATAGCAGAAAAACAGGAGATGATTAACTTCGCTTGAGCAGAACAAACCGTGAGAATTTCCTGGAAGGGCTCTTTCAGGCCAGTCTTCGAGAATGGCTCGGCGCTTTGTTCCCACTCTGTGTTTCGCCAACTGTACTTCTTCCAGGAAAGCCCAAAAGTGGTTTAGAGGAATCCGTTGCGGTACTGGTTCATGTCCAAGGAGATCGAACACCCGGAAAGAAAGCAGCAGCTAAGAACATCTTGGAGGACTCGAACCATCGTTACAAAGCCCGCTATTGTTGCAGTTTGAAGAGACTTTATTCGGACGTCTTCCTCTTCTTTGTTTCACTCGTAAATTCTTCTAAGTTTTCCATTAAGCGCAGATTTTTACAAAAAAAGTAGTTTTAAAAATCGGGATTTCTCTCTTAACTCGCGACTCTCTCTCTCTCTCTCTCTCTCCTCTCTCTCTCTCCCTGTAGACGGTATCTCTCTCTCTCTCTCTCTCCATATCTTCTCTCTCTTCTCTCTCTCTCTCTGTTCTGTCTGCTCTCTCTCTCTCTCCATCTTCTTCTCATCTCTATCTCTCTCTCGTCTCGTCTCTCTCTCTCTCTCTCTCTCTCTCTCTATCTCTCTCTCTCTCTCGTCTGGATCTCTGTCTCTCTCTCTCCACTCTTTCTCTCCCTTCTCTCTCTCTCCTCTGTCTCTCTCTCTCTCTCTCTCTCTCTCTCTCTCATCTCTCTCTCTCCCTTCTCCTCTCTCTCTCTGTCTGTCTCTCTCTCTCTCTCCATCTCTCTCTCTCCCTCTCTCTCTCTCTCTCTCTCTCTCTCTCTCTCTCTCTCTCTCTCTCTCTCTCTCTCTCTCTCCATTCGAACCAAACGAGCATTAAGAACTAAATGACGGGAGAAGAATTTTGACGGAATTTATTTATCCACAGAAAGAATCGCAGGATAAAAAACGTTTTCTTAAGAGAAGAGAAAAAAATTGTGGCTGCAGAATTAGAATTTCTTACAACGAGGTGACCGCAGCAGCCGCACCCCTCCCCCCCCCCTAGAGGGATATTCTGGTGTTCGCTCCGTTCTCCTGGCCTCTTTCCCTCGGAACCTTATTCTTATGTTTCCCTCAGCAGTGGCGCGACATCTCTCAGAACTTGTCGAGTCAGAAAGAGGCGCGAGGACTGATTTTGGCCCCGGAGTGCCACGTGGTGCCTCATCTTCGCGCTCCTGTTCATCCAGAGTATTGTTCTTCGGGTGGACGGCTCGACCAACTCGCATCAGCAGCCGCGGAAGTAGCGCGAATACCAGCCGGAAGTTATGACGTCATGCGTCGCAACTGTGAGAATGAATGAGTTTTATACAAATCTTTAATAATAATAATAATAGTGTTAAGGGCAGTATAATCGCGCCAAAAGTATTCAACAAAGATGTTAAGTAAAATGTGTATATTATGGAAAGCGGTTAAATCTAATTATGGTCGGGGTAGTGGAATACATGATATCAAAATGTTTAAATAAAAAAAAGAAAAACAGAGAGAGAGCTGGGGGCCCTGGTGGAGTTTATCTCCCATTATCAGGTCGGTAAATGTTTGGAATTAAAGTAACCCTGTCGGTCGTCTGTATCCCCCTCAGACTCCCGCAAGCGCCGTTTATTATTGATTAGATAAGGCGAGGTGGTGCGAGAGCTGACGAGGCTCCGGGCCCCCTGGCGGCCGGGTGTAGATCGCCGTGAGAGAAACTGTCAGAATTATTTCTAAATCTGCCGTTATCGCTGCGGCTCGATCAATCAATCTTCCACCTCATTTAATTAAGCGACGAGGAAAAAAAGAGAGGGGGGAGAGAGAGAGAAAAGGGCTCGAGACGCCAGCTTCTGAAAGGAGAGAGATGGAGAGAGGAGGAGAAGGAGGAGGAGGAGAAAGGGGGAGATTATCGATTGCATAATTTTTCTGAATCATTGTTAATGTGTTTTTCATAATGTCAGGGTTCTGAAGATGGTACCTGCAGCGGATGCTTTCGTGTGTATTTGTCACCCCCTCCACCGGCGGCGCAAAGCTGGTAGATATCTCTGACGGACCCTGGTCGTAGTTCCCTGGATCCGACTCTCCGCCGCCAGAGGGAGAAGCCAGGGCTGATGGGGTTTTCGACCAGTTAATCCACCTAGCGATACTTCGAATCGCCTCTTCCTCAAATGAGACAACAAAAAAAAGAACCGGCTTATCGACTTTGTATTCTAAATTAGAACCGTTTCCTCATCAAATATCACGCTTGGTTTGGAACACCTTGTCCTTTTGGCTGTTGATCGTCTATTTTCGATGGAGTATTCTTCCTCCCTCCCCCCACACTTCCAGTTAACATTAAATTAGAAACAACATCGGCGTATTCCACACACCGAGGAAGTATCGGTTGTCACTGGCAACTCCAGGTTGCGACTCTCGAGGAAAAAATTAATAGAATTATATTAAAACTTTTCCCGTGAGAAATACGCCAGCTGGCGCCCAAATGTGTATGTATTGGGGGATTTAATAAAATTCTGCCCGGTGGTGAAGGACATTTTTCGTAAGAAAAACGGTAGCACTCCGGATCGTTAACGGTCCGATTTGCATACGGACCGTGCGCCAACACAAGCCGGATACGTGGTTATTACCCTAGAAGATATCCGGCAAGAGGCATGAGGGGAAGAAAGAGAGCGTTAGTTGCTTCACTGGAAGCACGAGAATGAGTGACTACCGGCTCAGAGAGATGTTGGGGGAAATTCACCGTTTGGCTGGTTCCGTCCCCAACCAAGTCCCCTGACCAGCAGAGGAACTAGCGGCGGGGGACTTAGAGCCGAGCACCGGCCGGTTCTTCCTCCCTCTTCGCTGTTGAGATAATCGTCAAGTCCGGGCTATTATGTTCAAGACGTTAAACGGATCAACGCCAGTCTCATCCCCCTGTTGATCTGTAGGAAGGATTAAGTTGGGTACACGTCCTGGTAGAGCAACGGTGAAGCACTACCTTGAAGGCGCTGGACCTAGAGTAGTTAGGCTATTACTGTTAATACGCTGATGGGCAATGTCCACGCTACTAACATTCTATTTTCCCTAATTTTAGCATATAGCCTTAAAAAAAAAAAATCCCCCTTTTTTTTAAAAAAAAGTGAAGGATGAAAATGTATATAACGGAAGATCCTTATGATGCAAGTATTTAAATACGACTGAAATACCCTCCCTACCAGGGATCGCCGTGGCTTCCCCTTCTAGGCCGTTTAGGTCCCCTTCACGATTTCTGACAGTTCTGCCCAACGTTTGGATATTAAAATCCAGCACTGCCTCAAGCGGTGTCTACGAAGGAGCGCGATGCGATTTGCATCTTCTTTACGATAATCCATGCTACTTACTTACACCTAAACAGCTGACCCTTCAGTAGTCTCCCCATCAGGGGACTGATCGTACAAACCTGATATGCAGTAATTTTGTAAATGGGTTTCAAAATCTTTCCCCGAGATGACAAAAAAGACAGAGCATCATCATTATCCTCCCCAAAACGTTGATTAATATTTGCATTAAAAGCAGCTGACTTTCACTGATGATAATACCAATATACCAGTAATTTAAATGGTATTTAAACATTTATTATTTTAATTATTTGCATCCTTTATATAGAAAAATGTTGCATCTCTAAACAAGCTCCGAGTTCGATACGAGAGATTCTGGCTTGCAGTATTTATGTATTTATGGTAAATAAATTCGTAAATAACAAAAAAAAAAGAAAAAAACGTTAACAATTCCAAACAACGAAGCGTCTCCCCATTACTAGAATAAACTGCAAAGAAGAGTTTCGCTGTTGTCCACTTGCTGCGTTTTGGAACAGTCATTGATTTCCTTGGTCTCCCGTGAGTCCCAATTTGCAAACTGCCAAGGAAGTGACCTTTCCGTAAACACCTAGCTTCCGTGTTCTTTTCTCGACCACGCCCACTGCAATCTTCTTCCGCCTTCCATCCGAATGACGTGACGGACGTTTTACCTGTGTGCATTGAACAGGTGGCAACCTCCTTCGATCAGTCCTTTAGTGGATATATTTGTATTTGCATTAGCAACGAATGCTATAAAATATATAGCCGGTAAAACGTATTACAAAGTTGGAACCTTCATCATAAAAGACCTGTTTTCATCGGAACATCCTCCCGAGACAGATTTTATAACGGCTATACGTCTATATACATGCAATTATATGCATGAATAGTCTAGTATGTCTGTGAAATACAAAATACTCCATTGGTGATTACATACGCAAACAGATTTACGTGTCTTAGATCTATAAATTAACGTATGTCTGACCAAACTTTACACGTTTTAGGTTAAATTATATAATCCCGTATGGAAAGCAATTGTGGAAGCAGAGGAAGAGCCGAGTTTGGCCAAATAATAGTAAATGTAACTAAGAACATGAATACGTTGTACACTGCATTAGCATTTGGTATGTGAGCCTTTTGCTTCATATAAAGCAATGCATGACAGACCCTTATTTTCATGCTTGTTCCAAATATCCTGTGGCACTTTCCACAATTCATCCAAGATATTTGGCTGCCGATTCTACTCTCTCAGTAGCCATATAACCCTTTATAGTCTCAATGTTCCTATCAGGATTTTGTGCAGTCCAGGCATCTTTGGGATTGAGTGTTCCATCAGCCTCTTTACGTTTTTTTTCCAGCTGTATGCTTAGGGTTCATCATCACGTTGAAAGATCATTAAATCCCTGCCCAATGAGATGACTTCTTGAGGGAATGGCATAATGGATAAAAACCTGCCTGCACCTGATGGCAGTCACTATTCCTCCAACTTCATATAAATCTCTAAAACTCTTGATTGTCTGATATGCAGCTCCACACTTGCTATCCGTTTTACACCGACTGCTATACCGCCTTCGAACAAACTGCTGCTAATAATTACCAAACAGTTCAAACTTGGACTCATCCGTAGAGGGAACCTTCTTCCAGGTTTGGTCATCCCACTGCTACATTTTGCCTGCCCATTTCATTCCTGCCATTTTGTTGCCTATCAGCAAAGATGATCACATTCCCTGACACCACTTCGCACAGATCTGTACTTTCACTTTTCTTGAAGAAATTTCAACACCTGTATCGCAGCCAGATCATCCGCAAGACTCGTACGCGATCGTCCGTCTTCCACGTGTAGAACCTATTCCGAGATACTTAGCATCACTTTTCAAGAGTCTTCGCTTCCTTCCCCGACCTACTGTCAACGGAACCAGTTTTGCCATACCCCCCTCAAAGTCTTGCACACGGGTTCTTTGAAACATGAAGTTAGACTGCAGTCTGTCTCTTGGAGTAACTTTTACACTCCGTCATGTAATATTCTCTCTCTTCCCCCCAGAGGCCACAGTATCAGTCGTTTTGCAGGTTCGGCACCTTCCGGTTGTTGGCATGACGATCGTAACTGTGCTCCATGCTATATTGGAAGTTTAGGCAAGAAGGTAACCGGTGAACATTACCTTCGTGGCGAAGACGGGTGGATTCCACAAGATAGTCTCGTGTAGCCGAGATCGTGTCACGCCGTTCGGTGTGACCAGGATCAGTGACAGATTGATAAAGATCTTGGTGTTCTTCACGTGTCTGTCTATGGCCAGTTCAACGAGGCGACTCCCACTGCTGAGGAAAAACTACTTGCATGGTTTCCAACAGTGTTGACAATAACGAGTCATTAGTTGCTACGCCAACACTCACCGTCGAGATTCATTTGCTGACATTACCAAAATAAGCCAAGAAACAGTCCAAAATTACCCCCCCCAAACCTTGTTGGCTGCGGGAGGGGGGTTCGAATTATGAAAGACACCCCGCTTGTCCAATAGGAATAAAACTCTTCCAAAGTCAGTCCAGGCTCAACAATTCACGTTTGCAGATCAGACGTGGATTTGGAGAGGACCAAACCAAGAATTTAAACCCACTGTCTTTTAGCCACGGCAAAGTATGGGGAGGGCATTTGTCTGGCTGTAATCTGGTCTGGTGGAAAGAAGGAATTAGTGTCAAGACATTCAACTTCTTCTCTGGGTACCATAAAACTTTGATGTTAATCCGATCAACCACCTGTAGAGACACAGATTATCAGACGAGAGCGACCTGTCCACGTCTTACCAATATAATGGAATTAAAGGAAGGTCTCTAGGAGATATGGGGAAGGGGGGATAAGCCTGGACGGAACACTGATACAAAGGCGCTTTGATTCACTGCTAAGCAAGGTAAAGGTTTTTCTGTGCTGCAACAAACCAACTTAGTGTAATAGCAGGTAACCAATTAATTATGGATGAACACTGTATGTACCTGCCTGTATGGAAAAAAAAAAATGACAGACTTTAGGTTTGAAGATAAATAACACGAACAAAGCGGCGGTAAACAAAAATAGGATTAAAAAAGACAAATCCAGAATAATGAAAATACCGCCAGGCAAGGAATGGCGTAGATTTGTTTAACAAACTCTAAACACACCGTGCCCTTTAAGATTATAAGTAGACTACGTGCGATCTGTCCCGGTTTGAAATCCTGTCCTTAACCCTTTGTATACCACCTTGGTGTATCTATATCGCACTAGTCTTCAAGTTTACATCACCAGCCTCATTAGGATAATTCTTTTGAACGACGAATCCGTATATCGCTCCAGTCCCCTCGCGTTTTATATAACTGATGAGTTGATTAAGGATACAGCCAGCTTAGAACTAATGCCAACAAGTGATTCTAGGCTGGGTAACTAACGTGGTATACGGAGAATCGAGGAATGCCTCGAACCAGTGGGGAGAACCAAATAGGTACATTTTCGAATACTGTAGCGTGTTACAGAAATTTAGATGCAATTCCATGTGTGTAGCTTTGAATGACAGACTAATGGAAAGCCGTTCCGTCTTGGTGCTGCAGCAATAAGACGAACTTCAGCACGAAATTTAAGAATTAAAAAAAAATAAATAAATAATCTGATAAGTTCTATAAAGTGAAGTAGATACAGAATTCAGCTTGTGCAGCTTAGGAAGGAGGCTGTTCTGTCTCACGATCAAATTATGAGCTGGTTTCTGAAAAAGACTAAAATAATAACGGCTGTCTGAAATATTACGCATAATAAAGGTGTCAAGGGATGAGAGACGGCCATGGTTTTCGACGTCTACCGTGAATGAGGTATTAAGATGCTCTACACGTAGCCGCATAGAAAGTTATTCGACAGAATCTCTAGAATCAGTAGCTGTCAATGTATCATCCACGTCCTCGCGATACAGATACGGAAGCTCACCAGCATAATTATTAGAGCTGTTCTTCTTTGAACATAAAAGAAAATAAATGCTTCGGGGACGGGAACAAAGGGGATACCCATGACATGAACAGTTTTCCACCAAATAATAGTAAATAATAATAATAAAAAAAAAAAACAAAAAAAATCCCCACTTCAGTAGTAAGCAGAAGAAGCATTTCGAGTAAAACAGGTTCTGGAATATCCGGAAGTAGTCACAATGGCGCCATAATAAAGTTTATTAATGCATAAATCGATGGTATGTACAGGAGGTACATCAGTGGAAAGCGAAGTTGCATCAACGTCACAAAGAGTTTTATCTTTAAGAATAAACGATTCGATAATGGATAGGGAGCGAAAAGAATCTTCAATACCAAACCGATGAACCGACTGGGCTGGATTGATACCAGCCTACAACAAGACCGGCTTGTAATTTTGACTGCTTATGAATGAGAAAATAGGTCGAGGAACCAGATTTATGGACTTTAGGGAGACTGTAAAGAATTGCAGTGCGTGGACCAATGGACCCCGAATTATTGCAAGCATCAGGGGCATAAGTATTATTTTAAAGAGCTATGCAAACGTCTTTAATGTTCAGTACTTTTCGATTATGCTGCCATTTATTAAGAAATGATTTTAGACAGGTCTGAGAAGAAGGGCCACCATCTTCCCCATCTATTCCAGTCCTCATACAGGCCGACGTTTTGCAGAGGTATCAACTCGCTAAAAGGAATACTGATAGCAATAATTAAGCTTGCTTACGTAAAATCCCGAAATTATGTGGAGAAAAATTCCGACAATTTATCAGAAAGGTGAAGGGTAACAACTGCCCTAGACTGTCTTGCGTTCCTATCGTTTCTTTAGCAGATGCGAGGAACGTAAGACAACAACGAGCCAGTATTCAATCGGTTCCGGTCCGCGCTAAGATATCGCGCAGTCGACGTTGCTATACCTATGTTACCTATTGGCTTATTTTAGAAATATCGATGTTTCCTTCTTCGAACCCGCTCATTCGTCCAGAAGAATCCTCATCCCGTCCTCGGTATCGGTTTTCTCGGAGAAGAGAACAGAGGACGGAGATGAGTTGTCCACCTGTCGCAGAAAGTCCTTACTGGAGCCCTTCATTTATTCTATATGGGGGAGGGGAAGTCTCCGTGTCCTGAGGAGATCTATGCAGCCGGCTGATGATAAGGAAGAGCTAGAAGAAGCCGGGTTAACGACGTACGCACGTTCCGACCGGGATTCGAACCCAGTTTCTCAGCCAATACCTCCGAGGGTCGTAATGTTGTCGCTGTCGATGATAGACAGTATGATCGGACTTTACATACTCTTAAAAATTCGATGTCGACAGTGTTACCGCCGTTCAGCCATGACAGATAACTGCAGAACGTATTTTAAATTTTAGCACGAAATTAGAGAAGTCAAAGCGATGGTAAGCTTACACGAAATTACAAAATTAATTCATACTCCAAGTCTGACTTGAGGAGGCGGGCTCTCTGATCACCTAATTACACCATGAAGTAAATTATGGCAAAGAATTCATCCGACAGCTAAGGTACCGCTTAGTTAAAGATTATTAAACAGTAAAGATACCTATCACGTACTATAATGGCTATAACATATATATATATATATTGTGCCCGACATATTATAAAGATGATACTTCCGGTTTCTTCTCTATTAGTTTCCGCCTGTTTTGGGGATGAGATTTTATAAAAAGTTGTTAGTTTAAGAAGATAGAATAATAAACAAGAATTTATCAAAACGCGGATCATCAAATATAATCTACTCTTCAGGAAGTATAATGTGTATACCACCATCACAGCAGACAAGAAAGATACAGCGTGAGAAATACTTTATAGGCGAACAGAGATATAATTCGATAAAGATGACGATGACTCGTTTCATAAGTGAAAGTTTGTCCCATCACATTATCATGAATATTAGTTTGCCTCTTCGATGTGCGCTTGTTTATTTATTTATTATTATTATTATTATTATTATTATTTATATTATTATTATTATTTTTATTATTATTATTATTATATTATTAACTTTGTTGTTGTTACATAAAATGGGACGGCTCAACACTCTGTTGATTACCAAAGTCGGAGAGCGTTTGCAGTCCAAGAAAGAACCAAGGACCAACCCGTCAAACGTCCAGAAACGTCGGTCGCAAATGTTATTAGTTCAACAAGTAACCGAGGTGGTTAACGAAAACAGCGGATGAAGATGGGGGATAGCGAGGAGTGGGGCTGTAAGGCTGCCAGTTCTACCGATCAGAGAGTAGTGGTGGAATAAACCGATGTAATGAATCATCAGTTTGCGTGGATAGTGTAGAGGTGGTAATAATAACTGCTGGTACGGACAGGCAGAGAGAGGGGTGGGTGGGGAGACAGAGAGTGAAAGTGGGGGACAAAGAGAGAGAGAGGAGGAGGAGGAGAGTATTCTTTTAAAAACTGAGACTCACTTCGATAATTAAAGATGGACCTGCTCTCTAAGAGCGCCGATTGTACACTGACTGGACAGAAGCTGCTGACTGACAGGTCGGTTTGGTGTGGGCCGCCAGTTATTAGCTGACTGACTGATGCACGCATGAAATGGATTTTCTGAGGTTCCGCCCGATTCGCTATTGTTCTTGTGAATGTATCTCTGAATGTCTTCGTCAAATCTGTTACTTACAAGGATTTGCGGTCTAATTATACGCCTGTGCATACAAAACGACCGTTTTATTGTTTTTATTTAAATAATTAATTTGCTTATTTGGCCGACATTCAAACCAAGCCCACTTCAAAACGAGCCCTGATATAAGGGCCGGACAAAATGGCTGGTTTCTGCTCCAGTCAGTCGCTCAGCGCCCAAGACCAGTTTCCCCTCACTCGGTCAAACGTTCGAGCCGGACACTAGTTCTTTTCTATTATTACCGGGGTGACCGGCCTTTCTGTAGAGCTCTCCTGGCGCCGGGGACCGAAACATTCATCATCTCTTCTGAACCAGCACCCCCTCTCGCGTGCTCGCTATTCTTCCGACTTTCGCTGTTTTTGCTTCACTCCAGACCCCTTGTTAGGATACCTGCTTTATTGCCCCCCCCACGCTCGCTTCTGTCTGGCGGCTCATCATTCATTGATTGATCGGCAGATTTTGTTTCCACGCAATCAGTATCCCTCCCTGCCAGGCCGCTGGCTCCACGGCTAGTCGAAAAGTCCGGAATGTTAAAGGAAGCGGCCAGCCGGACTATCGTTCACAAGGCCGTTCGTGTCGGCCTCCGGTTCCCAATAGCATCAGTAAACTCAGGTGTTGCAGAATTTTCCTCGCACATCTATTAAATAATAATAATAATAATAATAATAATAATGGAGACTCGCTCGGTTCCGGTAAAAACCGGAATGCTTCTTGCGGAATCCTTAGGCGTTAATACCTGACACGGTTCGTTCTGCGTCCTTAACCCTTTGACACGATAGCAGCTGAATTATGCGCTTCGTGCTGTTAAATAAATTAATCTGATTATTATTATTATTTTCTCTCTTTTTTGTCTGCGTTCACCAGTCTACAAGGGAGACTACGCTGTGGAGAGAGCATAACGTAGCGGTTATCCGCTAGAGAACGTGACCCTGGGTCACGAGGGGCGGGGGGGGGTCTTCGTATTTGGGTGGGGGTAGGAGGGAGGAATCCAGTGGTCGAGAGGCCGCCAAACCGAACCATTCCTCCTGACCGGGTATCGAACTCGGGTTCTCGGCCGCGGCAGCTTCGTAAATTGACTAACCACCGCCGGGCCACTACTGGTGACGAGTTTCCGACAGGTGCTATTGTTGGGAAGATGCGGATTCTGACTCGGCTCTGCGGTGTTTCCGGAGATCCTCCCCGACTATCTTCTACAGAAGCCCGTGCAGTATTTTTGGCTGTACGCGGTGAGTGCGCGATGGTTTTTGCTCTCGATTCCGCTTTCCAAGAAACGCAAGACTCAGGGCCATTCGGCTTTTGGTCTCGCGTCTTTCCTTTCTGAAGAATTCCTACAGACGCCGAGGTGGGAGGGGGGAAGAGAGGGAGGAGGGGGAATTCTTTGATAAAAACCATCCATGAACACAATAACGGTTAAGAGCTGCTCGGAAAACCGTGGAGTTTCTTCCCTTCGAGCGTCAACAAATCTTCCGTACAAATTGTTATTCCGTCGGATTTGATTTTCCGACGCCATCCTATTTAATTAGATGGCTTTGGAGATGCACAATCATATAAAAGTTTGTGCGGAAGAGGAGAAAGACGACTTATTGTCGCAGACTTATCATACAAATCACCATGCATTTTCGGAGTGTTACTTACGGACTCCATTTAGGTTCTGTTCTTATACTTGCTTCTTTTTTCTTTTTTTTTTTTGTTAAATAAAAATCCGCAGATTTCCTCCTAATGGCAAAATGTTCGAGTTATCATCTAATTCCGTTTCCTAATATTTTTTTAAGCAAGAAGAAAAGAATGAACATTTCTTCCGCGAGCACCGAACGGGACGTCCGCGTTTCACCAGAAATGAATACAGTTCTATTATGCATGAGTATGAATGGCGATGAGCGACACACCAGCGCCTCTATATTTTCAAAATAGCGACACATACTACGACAACAAACAAAAAAACTAGGGTTTCTCCTTTTCCCGTTTAGTATTTTAAACTTTGAAGACCGTGGAGGGAGAGAGAGGGGGACCAGTCGTTCTTAGTTGTGGATGAACTATATTCGACGTCATATAAGATCGAAAACCGTATGACGTCATTTACAGCCTCGTCGGCTGGCGTAACAATTCCCAACCTCCTCCATGACAACAACCGGCCCCCCCTGTTTAAGGTTATAAGCTTAAAACGAAACTTGAAGCGAATCTATAACATGCACGGCCTACAAGGTTTACAGACAGACACTCGCTAGTCTGGGTTCTTTCTTTAAAACAAAAAAAAACAAAAAAAAAAGAGCAGAAAAATCCATTTAAAAATCCGTTTTAAGAAAGTAACATTAGGATGGGAGCTACTGTTACAAACAGCTCTCTCTCTCTCTCTCTCAATATATCAGTAATTAATAAGGAAGTAAAGAGACTTCCATCGCACTGCCGTTTATAAAAAAAGAATACACTCTTGATGGCTAAAATCCGAACACGCCAGTATGCGTTACAATGAACTAATCTCCTAGATGGCGACACTAGACAAGGCAAAGCCCGACATGTCCGAAAAATACTCTTTCGAATCAATATCGCCTTTTACTGAAAGTATTCGTCGGTTATCTTTACAGATTATTGATACCGTGAAGGGTACTTAAAAAAACAGATAACTGTTTGAGTATAGGACATATTATTTTTTTGGTACACGTCCTCCGTATTTTTATTATCCATTCATCAGTATCGTTGCCAGCATCTATTAAAAATAGCTTCGGCATTGATAGAAATATTTATTAATAATTTGCTGGATTCCAGTAGGGGGACCGGGTTCTCGTAGGATGTCTTTCCAGAAATTGTAATTGTTATTTGTAATGTAAACCATCTGTTTAACACACACATACAAACACGCGCACATCTTGTTTATACTGATTTGGCAGCTGATACAACTTATGTCAGCTTTCCACCTCCTGACGTCAAATAAATAAGACCCGAATGTCCGATTAATTATCATCCCTCTCTCTTCCTTTCGGCGAATTCGGCCCCGACTCGCGGTCTGAGGACGTCTGGCAGCGGTGAGGTAGAAAAGGGTCAGCTTCGGTGACCGAGCGAGTAGTTACTTCGGTATGGTTCGGGGCTCTTGACCGGTGGCAGTCCGAATGCACGCTGTTCAGAAGTTACCCATGGTACGTTTACCGCGCGGACCTGGAAGCCTCAGTAAAGAGTCTTACATTTTATTTATTTATTTTTTTAAAAAAAAAGATTTCGGAGGAAACCGGAGCAAAACGTCCACGGGGCGGTCAGGTGAAGAACGGCGAGAGGAAACCTAAAATAATCCGGATGCAGGCAGGTTGTCCCTGGTGCCTGCTGTGCTTTTCGCTGATTTCTGAAAATACAATTATATGGCGTCCCGAGAGAGAGAGAGAGAGAGAGAGAGAGAGATGGGGAGAGATGGGGAGAGAGAGGGTGTGTGTGAGAGAGAGAGATGGAGAGAGAGAGAAGAGAGATGGGGAGAGAGAGAGAGAGAGAGAGAGAGATTTTCAAAGAAATCACGGAATAGCAGCTCTAACGGACTGGAAACGATCCCGATTTTTGTTGAGTTTTTTTCTTTTCTCTTTTTTGTACTTTAATAATAATGATTAATAAGTCTTTATGAGTGAATAGCATCCTTTCTTTCTTGTTTGGCGCCAGAGACTGACATTCTTTCCAGCAGCTTTACTAGAGAAATAGGTCTTCCTGATATGGCTCCGTCGTCTTTCGTTTTTACGTTGCTATTCTTTGTCGGTTTTACGAAAGTCGCTTAGAAATGTAATATATATATATATATATATATATTTGTTTTTCAAAAGTAGATAAATGCTCTTTCAAGCTTCAGTGCTTCACCTTCAAATGAAACCGTAAGAAAATGTCTAAACAAGTAATCTTTTTAAAATAAAGTAAAACAGGATGGAAAATGTTAAAGCTGAAATTAGGAATGGCGAATGTTGGCTGGGTGTATCAGAACCTTTGCTGATAACCGCCTTTGTTTCACATCTTTGTTGTGGTTTTGTTTTTGCTTTTATTTTAAAAGTTGTAGTTAATTTTCAATCCAGTTTAATATGCGATTACTTTTCCATGAATTTATTGCTCGGATTCTTTGATCTTTCGCCTACTGATAACAAATTCCAATTATTGCTCTTATCCGAATTCTATTGGGCGCAGATTACCTCTTTATAGATACTTTGTACTTACTTCGGTAAATTCGTCAGATGCCTCTTTAAGCGATATATAATATATACCGTTCAGCGAATGGGTACGTACATTTTAAAACATCATCTGTTATCTCCACAGATCAGATGCTCAATGACTTTTTATTGTCTTTTGATGTGGTCACCACGAGATTTTTTCTTTGTTCTTAATTAATCTCAGAGAAGCAAATAAATCTCGTTGCATGATATCGCAGACTTCGTTAGTAAGGATGAGATTCGGACGTGCCTTACCCCAGTGTCAGTCAGCAAGGGACATAACCTCTCTACACGGGAGACAACCCAAGTGTGTGTGTGTGTGTGTGTGTGTGTGTGTGTGTGTGTGTGTGTGTGTGTGTGTGTGTGGGAAGGGGGCAGCGCGTAGTGCAGTGAATATCTACGAAGGATCTCGTCACGTCCGCCTTCACAAAAAGAAAATCCATGGAGAACATTTCGTTTTTAGGTGTGGCAGGAAACCGGAGAGCGTCTGAAGAAAAGCTAACGAGCTGGTTGGTGAATAAGAGCAGGGGAGAAACCATACAAGGGGAGGTAGGCCGAGGTCTTTATTCTTGGCAGACCGGTAGGCTAACCACTGAGTCACCGGCCGCGTCCCCTTCCTTCTTTCCCAGTGATGCAATTGATAACGAGTGAAATTAATTAGCGGCAGGAGAAGCGAACAGATGTCGTGTTAATAATAATAATAATATATAATAATAATAATAATAATAATAATAATAATAATAATAATATAATAATAATAATAATAATAATAATAATAATAATAATAATAATAATAATCATAATAATAATCATAATAATAATAATAATAAGAATAATAATAAAATAATAATAATAATCTAATAATAATATAATATAATAATAATAATAATTCGAAACTAATGCATTTTCCCATCATCCAAGGATAATCTTTCTTAGAATTTAAAATTATGCAGGTGTCTTCTAGTATCTCTTTATCTGATCGGATCACGTCAGCATCATTGGATTGGTGGCTCGTGATAAGAGAGAGCAAACGATAGAAACTTTTCTCTTTTTTTCAAAAAAGTTCATCGAATATCAGTACAAACTATTTGTAGTATTAACTTAACGTCAATTACTGTATCGGTATACTATGATAATATTGGTATACCGAATAGTAATCACTTTTATTTATTAAGTGAAATATTTGCAGCTGGATACAAACTTAATGTCTGTAATGCTGTAATTGGTTGGATTCTGTTTAAATAGACAAGTCAATGCTTGTTACTTTATAATGAGAAAAAGAATGCAAAACACGTATTCAGAATTGTAACTCAGCTTTCCTCAGTGTGATATTTACCAGAACTTTAAAAATCAAATCAAGCATTGAGCATCTTTCCACTTGATTCATTTTCGCGTCGGCGATAAGTACTCAGCATCATTAATCCGTGAAAATACGATTCCTTGTCAGTCATTCCACTGGATTTTAGTTAACGCGATGTGTGAGAGAGGGGGGAGCAGCCCAAATTCGGCCACCCTGCCAGAACGCCTTGTTTAATATTATGACGTTAAAAACCCCTGTTCGATTTCCGCCGGAAGTACTTCAGATGAGACATTAAAGCTGCCTCCTACTGGCGAAACAAACCGAAGTCACACAGCTCTGTCCGCCCTTTTCTTTCCGCGTGTTACTTCCGGCCGAAGACCGTCACCTACTGAACGTGTTGGTTCCCTCGGTTTGTGTTAATGCGCATGACCGACTAGCCGCAAAAGTATAATTAATGAATCTCTCAGTCTGGTTCAGTACACACAGCCACAATCATGAGGAAGACTGCTGACTTGACAGTTGTCCAGAAGACACTCATTTACACCATCCACAAGGAGGGTAAGCCACAGGAGGTCATTGCTGAAAGGGCTGGGCTGGCTGTTCGCAGAGTGCTGTATCAAAGCATATTCATGTAAAGTTGACTGGAAGGGAAAAGTGTGGTAGGAAGAGGTGCACAAGCAAGAGGGATGACCGTAGCCTTGAGAGGATTGTCAAGCAAAGCCGATTCAAGAACTTGGGGGAGCTTCACAAGGAGTGGACTGAGGCCGGAGTCAGTGCATCAAGAGCCATCACCACAGAGGTGTCCAGGAAATGGGCTACAAGTGTCGCATTCCCAGTGTCAAGCCACTCCTGAACCAGAGACAACGTCAGAAGCGTCTTACCTGGGCTAAGGAGAAAAAGAACTGGACCGTTACTCAGTGGTCAAAAGTCCTCTTTTCAGATGAAAGTAAATTTTGCATTTCATTTGGAAATCAAGGTCCCACAGTCTGGAGGAAGAGTGGAGGAGAGGCACAGAATCCAAGTTGCTTGAAGTCCAGTGTGAAGTTTCCACAGTCACTGATGATTTTGGGCGCCATGTCATCTGCTGATGTTGGTCCACTGTATTTTATCAAGTCCAAAGTCAACGCAGCCGTCTACCAGGAGATTTTAGAGCACTTCGTGCTTCCGTCTGCTGACAAGCTTTATGGAGATGCTGATTTCCGTTTCCAGCAGGATTTGACACCTGCTCACAGTGCCAAAACTACTAGTAACTGGTTTGCTGACCATGGTATTATTGTGCTTGATTGGCCAGCCAACTCGCCTGACCTGAACCCCGCATTGTCAAGAGGAAGATGAGAGACACCAGACCCAACAATACAGACGAGCTGAAGGCTGCTATCAAAGCAACCTGGGCTTCCATAACACCTCAGCAGTGCCACAGTTGATCGCCTCCATATCATGCTGCATTGATGCAGTGATTTGTGCAAAAAGAGCCCCGACCAAGTATTGAGTGCATAAATGAACATACTTTTCAGAAGTTCGACATTTCTAAATTATAAATCTTTTTTTTTATTATTGATCTTATGAAATATTCTAATATTTTGTGATGGTGGATTTTTGATTTTCATGAGCTGTAGGCTGTAATCATCAAAACTAAGACAAAAAAGGGCTTGAAATATTTCACTTTGTGTGTAATGAATCTAGAATATGTACAATTTCCACTTTCTGAAATAAATGACAAAAAATATTGAACTCTTCCACGATATTCTGATTTTTTTGAGATGCACCTGTAATGTACTTATAGGGTTAATCGGTATTTATATATAGGAACTTAGAATTTTTGAATAACTAACAATTAGATTAATTAATATTCGTAACGGCGCAAGTTGTAAATCTTGAAGAATTTAAACGCGTATATCGTTGCCACGTTTTTCTAGCGACCATTATTATCTTTTCTCTCTTTTTGAAATAAAAATCATTAAAACTTCTGTCAGTTAGCTATTATATATAATTATTCCTCCCTGGCATTTTTTTTTTCTTTTTTCGATTCTCCTCTTCACCAGCCAGCCAGCCAGCCGCGTGCGCTTTTCCGGACTCTCCGGTTTCCCTTCCTCCTCCCCCACCGCCGCCCACCATCTTCACATCTTAAAACGAGGAGCTGGCTTTCTGCAAGTTCGTTGTTGGTTAGCGGAGATGAGTTACGGGAACCTGTTAGACGCGCCATAGCCTTTCCCCAGAGCTGTCGACCAGCGAATCGCGAATGACACATGATGGTATATATATATATATAATTAAAGATCTCTACTCATTTAGGCATGTGCGGGTTTTCCAGCAGCCGTGCTAACTAACGTACATCCATAACTGTTTTTACAGCCGTAGGTTAATTTACACATTAAATACGAAATAGAGAAATAGATGTATCTTCTGGTAACAGAGTTAGGCTACTTAAAAATGAAGTCCGTGTTCAGCGTAAATGTATTAAACAGTATCAACGAAGACTCGCCGATCTGTAAGTTTCCGTCACTCGTTTACGTTCGTACTAAAACCCCATTTGCCACCTTGATTTGCATTTACGGTCTGCCACACCTCGGCCCTTCAAAACCGTATGACTCAGGCGCACTGGTTGAGCCACGAAGGCTGGGGCCCCGCAATACCCGGTGACGTAACTTCTCGCAACAATAGACTCCCGTCTCGCCCTCCAGCGCCACCACGTGGTGCGCGTTGGCCAAACATTCGGCCAGCTTAGCTCAAACACCAAGCCGCGGCGTTGTCGGGCCGGAAGTGGACCAAGGTGTGCGAACGTTTCCATCTCTGGATCGGGAGGGAGGTGGGAGAGCGGGAACAACAACAACAAAAACGGAATAATATGCAGGGAACTTTATCGTGGTTCCATCGATTTGCCAGCCGAACGAAAGATGTCGTCATTAATAATTGACGCCGACCGTTTTAAAATACGACAACATTAAAAGAGGGTCTCTAGAGCCGACACCGTGGCGTAAGTTCGGAAGCCCCCGCCGGGTGGCGCGTCGTTCGGCGCACGGAAACACCACAGCGTGGGATGGTGTAAAACTGTTGACGATAACTTTTTTCTAACAAAAAAAAATTGTTTAAATTTGCTTTAGCAACTGCGATTTTTTTTTTTAAAAAAATAGATTTAAGTCATAATTTCCACTTTATTTGTCAAAATTTAATGTGGATGTCGAAAACATTAAATGTTAAAAGCATTTTAATATCAAATTAAGAAAAGTTTGTTTTTTTTTCCTTTCCCAAAACAGATTATTCCCGCCACCTACTTAGAGCCCTAACCTGACTTCACCAAAAGACATGGAAATGGATAAAGGGCTTTAAACTTCCCAAGCAAAGGTTCCCGACTACACATTAGCGGCCACAATTGTGGTCTACCAGCAGCAAACCGTCTCGTGTTTCCTACATTAAATCAATTTTTTTATAAACTAAGTTTACTTTCGATTTTTAGCAGGAAGGCGTTTTCCTTTTCAGGAAAAAGCAAAATATCCTCTTTCACGATCGTTAAACTACTCTGTTGTTGAATCAGGGTTATAGTGGACCGCCTGTACACGTGATGCGTGCTCTTACCCGCCACGTGACACTTCTCCAAGCCCTCCGGTAGAAGAAGAGTTCTGGTAAGGCTTTCCCTGCCAATGTCGGAACGTGGCGCAGGATTGGCGAAGCTTCCTAGCGGGCAACCACTCCACTACGTTCCTTTACCGGGGTTGTCTCCCTTGTAGACATTCGAGATAGAAAGGTTTTGCGATAACCTGCCATTCGCCTTAAGCGTAGAAGGAAGTAGTTGTAGTAAATCAGACTTGGTTGTCTCCCTTGTAGAAATTGGTGATGGGCCCTAAGGTATACACTTTTATATGGAGAACAACATGTGGTAGCTGGAAACTTAAACTTGTAAAATAAACAAGAACACGATAATAGCAGAGGAGAACAGGTAGCGGAACTTCCGCCAGGCAAGAACTGTAAAGTAAAGAGCCCGTCTGTCACGAAGCGAGGCTGTGGTAGCGATAGCAGAAGTCGCGGAGAATAAACTCAGGAATTTACAAAAACTGCTCGAGGAGTCGACCGCATCAGCCGTGTGCCAACAGACCTATAATGTTGGATAGACTAGTTACGGGACCTAAGCTTCATTTTTGGTTGCCGTGGACCGGATTAAGCGATTTTCCCGCGGTGAGAATATTCTCAGCTGTTTTGTGGAAGTAGCCTCTTTTTGAAAATATCCATCCGCATCAATGACAGTTGTCCGACTACTCACCGCGCGCGATGCTGTTGATTTTCCTCATCGACGTACATAAGACGACTGCAGTTCACTACCCTCCACAATTATAGATTTTTCTCTCTTGAAAGGTAATCGATTTATCATATATAAGAAAAATGTCGGCACAATCGGTTTTAACACAGAACCGGGTGTGAAAATGACGGATATCATAAAGAAAGTCCCGTGTGATTAGAATTTCAACACAAACTTATTGTAACTTTTCTTCTTCTTCAGACATATATTTCCTAGCGATCGGGTACTGACTAATATCACTTACAGTAATGAATTGATTATATTTGATATAACTTCCAGATAATCTCCATTTCTGGCAACCCAGTTTTCCCCAGAACTCGATGGCCGGACTACACACTGTCTTAACAATACATAGATAATCATCGAATCGCCAGGTTGGTTCTGTTACCGATCATGAATAATTTTGGGACTTAAACCATGACAATATTAAGAAGTAGAGAACATTATTGCATTTTATAATGGCATATGTGTGTGTCTGCAGCTCTTCCGTAACCAATTAACCGGTTGTTTCAGATTCTGTGGATTTTCGCGATCTATTTTATCTTCTCTCTCTCTCTCTTTTTTGTTGTTGTCTACTTTAATAATTCGTCTAATTTCAGCGACCCCTTTTAAATTACTTTACAGCCAATTAAAACAGAATAACTAACCACTGCCTGTGAAACCCTTGAAATTTAAGAAAGAAAAAACATTATTCCGCTTAAATGCATGGTCTTCGTGTTGGAAAATATTCGGTTAACCGAGTTACTTTGTTATCACGGAGCTCATTGGACGACGACGTACGTGGGTTCTGGTTCGTCAGCTGATTTAGACACGTGGAGTACAAATAATACAATAAATAGAACCAGGAGGAGGTGTTTACGCAAGACTGGCTGTATCTCCAGAATCGGAAATAACCCGACGTGTACAAATTTACGTTCTACCACGATATTTACAACAATCTGTTTTCTACGAACGCCTGGCTGTCGCCTATGGAAAGACGGAAATCTTCTGCTGAAGTCGCGGTAACCAGAAGCCAGAAAGAAGTTGGGGGGGGTGGGTGTGAGGTGGCTGTTAATGTTGTTGTTGTTTTAAATTTTCTTATTTAAATGGAGCAGAGATTGGATCGACTGATACAGGAAGCGCTGTCTCCTTCCTCGCATGCACACAGCACTAACCGGTTTTTGCATATCTGACATCTACTGCTGTCGTTGACGCTGGCTTTCAACAATCTCCATCAGATTAGATAAATAAACACGTGTCAAGTCTGCGCAAGGGAGGGAACGGCTCCAGCTCGCGCGGTCGGTCGTAACACAAGCAAACTTCGGAGCTGGAGGCATAAATCTTTCGTTAACTCGTATCGCCCGGCTACGGCACCGCCATCGCTTTACCGCGCCCGTCTTGCTTAATATTACTCTGCTATTGATGCGGGGATTGTCAAGCACCACATTGTTTATCATGTTCTCCCCAGTAACATTAAAGGTTCACCGTACTAACCACGAGTTCAACTAAACAGCGAATTGTTTCGGTTTGGTAACGGTCCTCTTGTTTTCCACAGTGGGAGACTGACACAAAAGTCTGGTTATTTCGGGTAGAACGGAACTAATAATAATAATAATAATAATCAAAAGAACAAACCTGGTTTATTTGTATTCATTTTTCTGTCTTTGATTATACATATAATTTTTTCTTGTTTTATATTGACAGAAAGAAGTATCCAGGTTCCTAACCCAGAGGTCTGGCTATGAACGTATTCGACCAGTCCACTTGTACGTTTAGTTCACTTCCGCTATCACGTGGGGCAGAGAGCGAGACATCGTGTTCTCCTCCCCCCCTGGAGGGAAATATTCACACTATCAGCGCCCTATGAACGAATTCGACCAGTCCACTTGTACGTTTAGTTCACTTCCGCTATCACGTGGGGCAGAGAGCGAGACATCGTGTTCTTCTCCCCCCCCCCCGGGAGGGAAATATTCACACTATCAGCGCCCTATGAACGAATTCGACGACCAGTCCACTTGTACGTTTAGTTCACTTCCTGCTATCACGTGGGGCAGAGAGCGAGACATCGTGGTTCTTTCTCCCCCCCCCCTGGAGGGAAATATTCACACTATCAGCGCCCTATGAACGAATTCGACCAGTCCACTTGTACGTTTAGTTCACTTCCGCTATCACGTGGGGCAGAGAGCGAGACATCGTGTTCTCCCCCCCCCTGGAGGGAAATATTCACACTATCAGCGCCCTATGAACGAATTCGACCAGTCCACTTGTACGTTTAGTTCACTTCCGCTATCACGTGGGGCAGAGAGCGAGACATCGTGTTCTTCTCCCCCCCCCCCTGGAGGGAAATATTCACACTATCAGCGCCCTATGAACGTATTCGACCAGTCCACTTGTACGTTTAGTTCACTTCTGCTATCACGTGGGGCAGAGAGCGAGACTTCGTGTTCTCCCCCCCCCCTGGAGGGAAATATTCACACTATCAGCGCCCTATGAACGAATTCGACCAGTCCACTTGTACGTTTAGTTCACTTCCGCTATCACGTGGGGCAGAGAGCGAGACTTCGTGTTCTTCTCCCCCCCCCCCTGGAGGGAAATATTCACACTATCAGCGCCCTATGAACGAATTCGACCAGTCCACTTGTACGTTTAGTTCACTTCCGCTATCACGTGGGGCAGAGAGCGAGACTTCGTGTTCTTCTCCCCCCCCCCTGGAGGGAAATATTCACACTATCAGCGCCCTATGAACGAATTCGACCAGTCCACTTGTACGTTTAGTTCACTTCCGCTATCACGTGGGGCAGAGAGCGAGACTTCGTGTTCTCCTCCCCCCCCCACCTGGAGGGAAATATTCACACTATCAGCGCCCGGATAATTGACCAATCTTGTTGTCGCCCCTCCCCCCCTATCCGAAACACTAGCCGAAGGAGGTGGGGGGGAGGATAGCGGAAGTCAGGACGGTGTAACGAAAAGTTCTTACTAGAACACGTCACGTTTTAGATGTGGGAGGAAACCCACGCGGCCGGCTAGTTGAAGGAGAGAATAGCAAACGGTCATGCAAAGAGAAAACGCCAAATCGAGCCAGCGCCGACCGGGATTCGAACCCTACTCTCTTCAGTAGTCGGCCAACGGACCACTACTGCTCATTTGGTAATTCATTTCATTCATTTAAAACAAATTTTACCCAAAGTTTCTGTCTGTTTTTGTTGTTTTCTTTTGTTTTTTTTTTTGTAATACCAGGCCCTGCTGACGGGGCCACGCAGTCTTCCGGCGAAACCAGTTCTTCTGCTCTCTTTTCTCTCTCTTTTTTTAAAAAAAAAAAAATTCTGTCTCTGCCCACCCCTAGGATCGGTTAAAAAAATAACAACACAAAACAGGAAGAACTTTTATCGCCCGGGAGCTCAGAACCCATAGTTTAGTTTAGGAAAATTTATTTCGATCATTCGGCAAAACATCTAAAGTAGATGGTCTACCGCCGTGTGATACCGAATACATTTCGAAAAATATATGGTGAGCCATTTCCGATAACTCAGCATCCTTACCTAGGTATGTCCTCCTCGGCGCCTGCTCAGGGTGGATCGGACAGAGACCCTGCTGGTGGCTCCCTGGACTGAGGGAGAAGATATTCGACTAGGCGGAAGCAGTTTTTCTACATACAGTATCTCCAGTATGGCTACTACTACTACTACTACTACTACTACTACTACTACTAATAATAATAATAATAATAATAATAATAATAATAATAATATAATAATAATATAATAATCGCGTGTTTTAAAATTTAATTTTCATATGCCGGCACTAAGGAGTCTGGGACTTTTAGCAAAGAGATGAAAACTGGTAGGGTAAAGCGATGATATTAACTTCTAATTACACGTGTAGATGGGCTATAATCGACGTCACACGCTGTGACCTTATACAGAGTCGATTATAGCTCATCTACACGTTTAATTAAGAATTACTGGTGCCGTAACAACCAGCCCCGATCTCCCCTACTGATCAAGGCGGAATCTATAGCCGATAGATTACCTCTAGGTGGTATGTGGGGAATTTATGGCCTTCACGAATCTCATGGCAACCAAATGTAAAATCGATAAAAGGAAGCAAGCGGTGGCGAACTGGAATTACGCAAGAGAATGAGCGTAAAGAGTACGGAAGGCACAAGGAAAAATACGGACTTTAAAACATCACCTCAGAGCCATTATCGAACTGTTTCCACATTCTGTTATTTTAAAATAGCGCTGCTTCCTTTTAATGGTACCGAGCCGTTCGATCGAGATGACTGACAACGAACGGGTCGCGTTAAAGCATTGCCCACTGATTAAGGTCGGATATCGGGAGGAGGGGATATTAATTTTCGTAGCAGGGTTCTTATTCTGGTCCTTGGCGAGCCCTGTCCCAGATGGTCGAGGTCCAGAGACGACGTGCCGCGACAACAGGGGGCTTCGGCGACAACACCCAGCAAGCCCGGTCAAAGGTGCGAAGTCAATGAAGTGGGGGAGGGAAGGGGGGGGGGAAACATACCAAAGGCCGGCTGGTGAGGATGAGACGAGAAGAAGCCATGAGTATGCCGAAGATGATCGTCCAGCCGGTGGAGTTAAAAGTATTAACCCTTTCTGCTCCGTCTCGACCCTTGCACATTTTTCACCATTACGGCTCCCGCTTCCCCCTTAAACTACCGATCTAAACTTCGCGAAACATTTCTTAGGCTCGAAGTCTAAAGAATCGAAATGAAAATATCGAGCAGAAGATACATTAATATAAACACGTGGTTAGCGACGTTTAAAAGTCGCGATGTGTTAAATAAAATCACAAGCTCGTCACTGCTGACATTCTTTTAAAAATGTGAAGGACTACGTTCTCTTTATACCATTAGGGAAGCCATCATCTGCCTCGCTAACCCTCTATATACCGCTGTAATTCATTTGCACTTAAATATTCTTCAAACCTGCGTGACTCAGCACAGGTTAGTGGCTGTAACATAGCACCTTCCTCATTAATATGTAAATATGCCCCTTTGTAACGACAAAGCTATATCGCTCTGATCTCCCACGTATTTTGCAGTACAAGTGTCAACTCTATATACGCACACAACCGGTTTAGCACAGATACTGTTTCTTGATGCTTGGCTTGGATGCAAATGCAACCCAGGTGCTATAAGGGAGGTAACACCCGACATAACATCCGAGAAGTTGAATAACTCACGCTGTCTTCCACAAGCACTGATGCTTCCACTTTATTTATTTATTTTCTGGTTTATATCAAAGGAATTTCTCCTGGTAGGTAACCAGTGACGACAAAGGACTTTAATACTGCTCATGCATTCACTTGTCGGATCTTGGGCGCGCCGAACATTCCCTTGCCACTCATGTCCCCACCCACGAGACGAATCGACCCGACCCACATCGACTGGTCACGTTTGACACCCCCACCGTCTCCGCGTCGATCTACTTATTTCTCTCTGCCGAACTCCAGCAAAATTAGCATCGCCTTCATGGAATGAAGAAGTGACGCCGCCGATTCTTTTGTCTGCAGCCAGGTGGCTTTTGAGACGAAGCGGAGACTGAGGAATGAACTGTGCAAAATATACATAATGCACCGTTAAACGAAGGTCTGATTTAGAAGGTAGATGCGAGATATTTTCACAGCTCGAGAAGACGGGTCAGTAGTAGGTGGTAAATATCGCTTGCAGTCCATATGCGAATCACGTTAGATGACATTCAGCGTTGGACTTCGCTTGTTTCCTCCACGCGCACCTATCGTTGGTGCGGGTGTGCAGACAGATACTGATATATGTGATTTTCAGAAGCGAACGGCCTAACCATCTTAGCGCACAAACTATTTATATGGTCTCTTGCGAGGTTTCGGAGCGGACTCGGCTTATCTTTTACTGCTATGAGCCATCACGGCTGCTGTTGGAATGAAAACAGCATCTGATGGAGTGGCAGTCATAGGTGGCACTAAGCCAGGTCGATTCGAAATCGATGTCAGGTGATGTCGCATTGTATTGTGGGTAGGTGTTTATTGCACAGTGAAGTTCCGCTATCAATGATGCAAGTTTGTGCCATCCATTTTTAGCTGCTGACTGCAGTGAAGGTTGGTTTTTCTTTTCTTCCAGAGAAGAGATCCTTTAAATATGTAATAAGGATAATTAATACCAGTGCTACTTACGTTAGACCCGTAATTGCAGAATATGAAACGAGCGTGAATAGTATTTCCCGCTGCTCAGTCCTGGCTGAAGAGAAATTATGCAGATGGACACCAGGTGGCGCGGCAGCGAGCCCGCTGGGGAAAGTCAGGGCCGCTGACCTCGCTGGAAAATATTCCACCACCACCACCCTCACTATGGCGCCCGCGATTGCCCGCTGATATTACGTGCAATACCCTCAGAAAGAAAGATATCCATTAAGGAGGCAGAGAAGCTGTCGGGGTATGGAGCCAGTTGGGACAGGAGGAGGAAGGAGCGCTTAGACCAGCCAACAAGAGGATGACGAAGGCGGTTAGCTTAGCTAGAACCCTAGAATA
>JACATO010001319.1:0-47828 GCA_018389105.1 Nautilus pompilius | reverse complement strand
TTTTTTATTAATTCTTTAAATGATCAACATTAAATTCTGTCCTCCTGTTTTTTCTAAATCCTTTTCTCCCAGCAAGCTAAATATCTTAAATCTTTTATGTAGCAAACTCGATCAACTTTACTGATGGATTGTTTACCGGTATAGGGTTAATTATGTAGATTTAATCTTGAATCTAATTGTGTTCCAAAACAACAGCAGTTTCATCCCGGAAAATGATTTCCCCAAAGTTGTTTAGCCCCTGGAAGACAAGAAAGTTCTCCTAAAGATGACTTTTTAATTCTTCTTGAGTCATTAACATTATTTTTCCTACAAATGTGATCAACTTCTCTTAACATTGATCTGTGCTGTTACTTTTTATAATACGTTAAATTTTTTGTATTACTTTAAGTTTTACATTTTCTACAATACATTTTAAAACTGATTATCAAGGGTTTGTTTCTCTTATATTCTCAGGTTTTATAGAAGGAAGCGACTGTCAAATTCAGCCTGAGGTTAAGGAAACCATTAAAAGAAGATAAACAAGCGATTACAATTTTTCAAAATAGTTGAATAAATTCATAAAATATTAGGAAGAAAAGAATAAATATCATTATTTTTATTACCTAGAAATATACGTGAATTGGTTAAAGGAAAAAATATTTATTATATCTGGGGTTTTTCTCTGAAGTAAATTGATTAGAAAATGTAATTATTTTTAAATAATACATTATTTATTTATTTAAAATGAATTATATGCCACAAAACTTTACAAAAGTTAAGTAATTTTTACCTGTGGTAGACATAATAATTTTGACGATTTTTGTATTTTCCAGAACTGTCACAATCTTTCTGAACAAAAACTATTTTATTACTATTAATTCAACCACTATTATCCTTGGTTCACGATCAAAAATAAATTCCAACATAATTGGAATTATTTTGTTAGTAATGATATGAAGTCTAATTAATTTAAATATTTTACCATAATATGTTGGAAAGCAAATAATGAGTTTGAAGTTACAGACAAACCAGGTACGCATAATGAAAGGTTTCGTTCAAAGTTATATGAAATTCATTTTGCCACCTAAGAATTTTGTCTAAAGCCAGTTTATTGTCGTTTTAAAGTGAAAAGTGATACAAATTTTAGAATTTGAATTAATATCATAAAATAATAGGCAAGCGAGATTTTTTACTAAATCAACTAGATTATTTTCAACCGACTATAAGCACAAACAAGAATCTTCCAGTTACTACTTCTCAGTCTAGATGTAATACCTGGAATCAACTATCTTTAATCATATTTCCAGGCTCAGCTAATAGATGACTACATAAAAATATATGTAGACTCTCCATATTATTTTAGCTTTTAAGGATGGTTTGGCTGCATTTGCTTCGCAACATACAGAATCCAAATAATATACTCATTTAGATTATCTTTCATTACTAATCACGGTTTCTGGAACCATTAGCTAATGTGAAACCAGACCAAAATATTCCCCCTAAATATTTATAATATTTATTATTATTATTATTACTATACGCAGGTAAGCTCTTTGTCACAACAAAGAAGCTGCACAAAATAAATTACGTTCTGGTAAGCAGATTTAAAGGGAACAGTTATATTACTCTTGGGTTATTGACAACCATATTTTGGGTCTAATCTTCGTTTCTACCATCAAATTCAGATCAGATAATTGGAAAGTTTATTTATTTCACCATCTAATATTTGTATAGAAGTAATTGCAATTCATATTCAACTGTTTAAATAAAATTTAATAGATAGAAATAATTCATTTTTAAAATGTAATGGGTTGAATAGTTATTTTATTAAAATATCAAAAATCGATGAATATGTAGAAATACATAAAACTCTAATAGTTTTTGCTGTATTGCAAAAAATACAAATTTTATCTAATAAATACTATAAAAACAGTACAAAATTGCTCTTTAATCTTGATACGCATTACTCATTTTCAAATGATAATAATAAGAAAAGTAATTTAAATCATAATGTTGATAATGGGAGTAATTGAACAACAGTAAATTTAGGCTCAGGAACGTGCAAACCCACTGATTAGCAGCAAAATTCAATGACAAATCTTAAATAGCAATCAGTGGCATCGATAACCTGCTACTCTCGGATCAATCATTGTTATAAGTTCCCACTATAAAGTTCATTTAATGTTAAGTATAGCTTCAGAAACTCTATTAGTGATTTTCTCCATGACTTTATTTCCTGGTTATAATTAAAGTAATAATCCAGTTAATTGTTTTATAAGATAATTTTATTTTTGAAGATTGTGATTTAATTATACGTTACTCACATGCCTATTAATTGTATATTTATTACTTTCAAATTTTCCGCCTGGTATAAATAAATTTAAAAAATAAAAATCTCAGTTTATTAACCAGATAATAAAATGATATTTAAAGCTCTCAAATTTGGTTTACAACTCAAAATTTAAATAGTATGAATTTCAGAAATTAGATGTCATTTGTTACGAGTTAAAATTAAATTATTGTGGAGGAAGAAAGTTAAAAGAAATTTATGATGAGCAAGCTATTGATAGATATTTCGAATGGAATGGCTAGATATGCTTTCAATGATCCAAAAACAATTAAATCTATTTATTTGAGTTCGGCTGAAAGTATTGCTAGTGTTAGAAAATTATTGTCTTTCTAAATTATTCCTTAACCAGTGAATAAAAATTCTCGTTATTCTAAGATTCATAAAGTCTACAAATTAAGACTTCATTCAAAATAGAATTAATTTTATTTTGGATCTGAAACAAAATTATTTGAAAAAAATGTTTTAATAAATGTTGCTATGGAGAAAAAATTTTTAAAATCACCCAACTTCAATGTAATAAAATCCAGAAATTATATTATGTTGATAAACTTGCTACAAAGTCATTAGAATTTATCGTAGATATTTAATATTAAATTGAATATGTTGATATAGTAGTAAATTTAATCGTTAACTGAATTATAAATAAATATGGGATCCATAATTATGAGTCAAGGAAAGAAAAATCCAAATATTCCTTTTCTAGAAATTGTTACAATTCAAAACAATCTGCCTTTGTGGTTACATATAACTGACGCACTACTTCCAAAAGCTGATAATGCTAATTATGCTCATAATATAAGTGCAAAAGTAAAGCAAAAATTGTTTAATAAGGGCAAAGTAACTGAGGTTCTCTCCTGGTCAAGCAAAAGCTATGAAAGAATTGATTATTTATCCAGAAGAGTTTAGTAAAATACAGACATTGAGTTATTGTTGGTCTAAACTCTAAAAGAAAGAGTAAAATAGCCGCAGAAACTAACAAAGGGCATGAAGTAAGACATGATTAAATAATAAAAATAAAATCACAAAGGTAGCTTCGGGTTCTAAATTTCATTAATTCGCATTAAATTTTCCGATATTAGTATTCAGAATATCTACCCAAATTCTTCATAGAGTTATGACATAATTCCAACAAAACATTTTTACTGATTTAAAGAATTTTGATGAAAATAAATAAATATCGTTTCTGTGAAAAGTTGGTGAATTTCACGAAGATATTTAACCATCTCTAGCTGCGATGATAGCTACAGGTTTATTTGGAGGACTGGCTCATACTGGTGTACGAAAAGTTGCTGGAAAAGATTGTATCTTAATCATAATAGTGGTTTACAGGTGCATCTCAAAAAATTAGAATATCGTGGAAGAGTTCAATATTTTTTGTCAGTTATTTCAGAAAATGAAAACTGTATATATTCAAGACTCATTACATGTAAACTAAAATGTTTAAGCATTTTTAATTTTAATTGATAATTACGGCCTACAGTTCAAAAAATAGAAAAAAAGTATCTCAAAAATATTAGAATATTTTATTTCGAGTTTGAGTAAATCAATATTTATGCAGTATAAATACCATGAATCTCTAGTCTGGTTCAGTACACACAACCACAATCATGGGGGAAGACTGCTGACATGAAAGTTGTCCAGAAGACACTCATTGACACCCTCCACAAGGAGGGTAAGCCACAGATGGTCATTGTTGAAAGGGCTGGCTGTTCGCAGAGTGCTGTATCAAAGCATATTCATCGAAAGTTGACTGGAAGGGAAAAGTGTGGTAGGAAAAGGTGCACAAGCAAGAGGGGTGACAGCAGCCTTGAGAGGATGTCAAGCAAAGGACGATTGAAGAACTTTGGAGAGCTTCGCAAGGAGTGGACTGAGGCTGGAGTCAGTGCATCAAGAGCCAGCACTCACAGACGTGTCCAGGAAATGGGCTACAAGTGTCGCATTCCTAGTGTCAAGCCACTCCTGAACCAGAGACATCGTCAGAAGCGTCTTACCTGGGCTAAGGAGAAAAAGAACTGGACCGTTGCTCAGTGGTCACAAAGTCCTCTTTTCAGATGAAAGTAAATTTTGCATTTCATTTTGAAATCAAGGTCCCACAGTCTGGAGGAAGAGTGGAGAGGCACAGAATCCAAGTTGCTTGAAGTCCAATGTGAAGTTTCCACAGTCAGTGATGATTTGGGGTGCCATGTCATCTGCTGTTGTTGGTCCACTGTGTTTTATCAAGTCCAAATTCAACGCAGCCGTCTACCAGATTTTAGAGCACTTCATGCTTCCGTCTGCTGACAAGCTTTATGGAGATGATGATTTACATTTCCAGCAGGACTTGGCACCTGTCCACAGTGCCAAAACTACTAATAACTGGTTTTCTGACCATGATATTAATGTGCTTGATTGGCCAGTCAACTCCCCTGACCTGAACCCCATAGAGAATCTATGGGGTATTGTCAATAGGGAAGATGAGAGACACCAGACCCAACAATACAGACGAGCTGAAGGCCGCTATCAAAACAACCTTCACGCAACACCCAACACCACACTTCCACTTCCAAAACACCAGGCCATCGTGATCACTCGCATGCCACGACGCAGTATTAAGGAGCCAAAAAATTGAGTGCATAAATGAACATAATTTTTAAAGTTCGACATTTTTATTATAAATCCTTTTTATATGATATCATGAAATAGGTAATAAATATATTTATATATATAATATATATAAATAAAGTGTGTAAGAGGGCAAAGACAAAATATAGCTTCTGATGGACCTATTTCTGCATTTACAAATATGTCAAAAATCTGTCGTTTCCATTTAACGATTCAATTGATGAGCATAACAAATTTAATGGAAAGGAATCATGTAAACATAAAAATAAAATGTAGATTTTTAGAATTTGTTTGAGACAAAACTCTTGGTACACACAGGACTTGTTGCCATAAAGGTATTACAGATATTTATTAATTTGATTACTTTTCTTTCCGTTCAATTATATTTCTAAAAGAAAAAAACAATTTTGGTTTATTACGAAATTTTCCCTATGAAATCTATTGTATCAGATATTTGAAATTCTAAACACAAACAGAGTTAGTGCAAAATATTTGATAAATCTACTAAATGCATGAAGGAAGCTAAAAGTTTAGAAACACAACAACACTTTTTCAAAGATTTTAAAATCTATTAAAATTAATAGATGAAAAGTGAGAGAGGCAATACAACATCTTGATAATATGGATAACACATGTATTATCCGTTTCCGTACTGAATTAAATGAGCGTCCGACTAATAACTTGGAATCTGCTGATAAATGCTATGTAGACATGTAGACAATGAAGGAGACGGTAAACGATTTACGGTTAATGTAAATTATAATAAAATTAATAAACTAGTTGCTTCATCTAAGCATACATATTAACCAACTGAGACCTGAGTTTACGATGGTTTAATAGAAATCGTAAAAAAAAAAAGATTTAGCAAATAATGTGAAGTTCTCCAGTATCTTATTTTATTCAAATATATTTCCGGGATACATCTGGGATTCGCTGACTTAAGAGGATTTCTATGATCTATTCTCAATGGTTTGGCGAAAGATGGAACTAATTTCCGATAAATGGAGTAAAATAAACATTCAGAACTCCGCCCGATGGTATACACTTTACATCCAGAAAGAGGAAATCGATTTGTTATTCATAACTTTCAATTTAAATTCCAACTAAAAATAAATATTAAAGTTTGCAGCCCAAAAAAATATTTTCTTTCAACGCGGAAATTATTCACTTTTGATGAGAAATAAAAATAATTAAGAAAGGAAGTAGAAAAAAGGGATGACAAACATACACATAAACAAGGGCCAGACCATCAGACCACTACCAACAATGTGGATGCTTGTAATGAGGATTGGGAGATCAATTCCTTATGACATCTTCACAATTCTATTTATATCTGGCAGGTATAAGAATTTCATAAAAGATTCCATCGCAAGAATTCGTTAATTTTTTTTAAAAATGTAGAGAAATCGATTTTATATAAACAAACAATGAACGATTAATAAAGAATAGTCTGTGATAGCGGAATTAAAGTCTGGCTTATCGTACACCTGTGCACACACGTCAGCATTAGTTTCTGTCGTCTCATCCCTGTGATGCTCGGAAGGTCACATGGTTTCTTCAAAGACTGACGCTGTAGTGTCCTCAAAACTACACCAATTAACATGGCGACGAAATTGGTGGCAACAATGGTGGTGGCGTACAGAGGAATCACAATTAAATGAAAAAAAACGACAAACACTCTGTAAACGTTATATTCTGCGGGAAGGTACACATTTTATTGAACGGTACATACTTTGTTTACGATTCATGTGAGATGTTCTAGAAGTCTGAATCTTCCAAGTTCCTCCAATTTCCATCTGCAGCCTTTCTCTAAGCCGTCTGCTGACTCCGTTGATGGCCGACCTGAGACAAGATTCCGGCCCATTTTTCATGGCCACAGCGATACGTGGTTGAACACTGCGCCAATAGTAATTTTACACCAGGTGTTTAAGCGAATATATTCGTAAAATATGGAAACAAAGTAAGTCTTTAGAAAACAATTCTACAGTGGAATGTAATAATCTTGTTGTTTTTCTACGTGATTCTTTGACAGTGTTTAAAGATTTTTTTGTAATATTTCGATATGTAAAAATGGTCGTATTACTCCAAAATCACTCTATTAACTTTTGTTTCCAAGGCGATATTTACGGGGAAACTCTGCTGGATGTGGGCACAGGACCGACCGTCTATAGCGCCATCAGCGCCGCTCCGTGTTCCATAGACATCTACTTCAGCGACCTGGTCGAGGGGAACAGAGAGGTTCTAGCAAAATGGTGGAATGGAACTCTGTACCACGATTTCTCTACCAGGTTTGACGAAGTGGCTCAACTGGAGAATCATAGGTTTTTATACCAGTTACTATTTATGGACTTCATGGTTATTGAAATCGAGTATATGCTATTACCTCTGTCAATATTGTTCACTGTCAAATATATTAAGGAACAGAATTATTATGTATAAACAGTTTTAATTATACAATAACTAATCCTACCGTTATGCTACTGGTCACAGCACCATGACTGACTTGCAGCACACCTTTAATAGTATAAAATAAATGAATAATATCTATCTATTTACGTAAAATATTCAGTATATGCGTCTATGTAATATATAGAAGAACTAGAAACCAGATGGAAGAAGAGATACGACAGAAGGTGAGAGCCGTTCTGTACTGTGACGTCAGACAGGACCATCCCTTGGCCCCTTCCGTTCTCAAACCGGTCGATGCTGTGGTTACGTTATTTTGTCCAGAATCTGCGGCTTCCGATATCGACGACTACCGGAGAATTGTGCGAAGAGTTGTTTCCCTTGTGATACTTGGCGGCTGGGTTGTTGCTATGGACTTCTATCAAGGAACACGCTACCAATTTGGAGGAACTGTTTTCCAGACGGCTTATCTTCTGTTGGAAGACATGCGAAAAGCCTGACGGGAATCCGGAATAGACCTGAAAATCTGGAAGGAAAGGGTTCGTCAGCCCTCAGATGATGGTGATTCTCCCGGCTTCTTTGTTGTTACTGGGAACAGGAAAACCTAAACTGGCTCCAATTGTAACATTGGCTGATAACAGGCAAATTATAAAATTATATGTGAACCAATTGTACTTTAAAATATCAACTCTCTATGGAAATTAAATAAAACTGGTTTTGTTTTTACAGTTTGAAATTGGAAAATAACTAATTGTGTTTGAGAGAAATAAAAAAGGTTTATATCTAAGTAGTTTGCTGTTGTTCCTGTGAGAGCCGTTTGTGAGATGGATATCGGTTCTCTCTTAGTCTTGGAGAGGATGGAGATTACTTGTGGTGGTGATCCGCCGAAATACACGGTGAAGGGGCTGGATACCAGTAGTTCAGATTCCCGTCTAATCCAGTCGGTCTGGGTGTCCATTCGGTGAACGTCCGTCTTTAATACAGTGGACGTGAAGAATTGAAGCTCCTACCTGAGGTTTCCAGCCTCGGAACATTCTTCTCCGTTGTCTCGATATCGACCTGAATTTCTTCTAGTTATTTATTCGGTGATTATAGATTCCGCAGTTCAGCCAACAAAACGCGATGACAGACAAACAGCTTCAGCAGTCGGATTCTGTCTGATGGGATCGAACCCAGGCGGATGATGGTTTATCCATACGGACAAATCAGGTAACAGAAAGATCGTATCAAACTTTCTCGTCCGATCGGTAGGTGGTTTGTTACTCGACAGCTCCTCATATTTCCGTATTTTTATAACTTCGCTGTTAAACAAGAAAGGAAAATAAGAACAGATGATGGTAAATCCCTGCTGAAAACAGGGTCCTGTAAACGGGATCCTGGAGATCGGTGCCGGATGTTTCACCGCTCGCTTAGCTGGAGATTCAGTGATGCAACCATCACTTCAATCCTTAATCTCTACTCTGTCTCTGAAAGCATCTTTTAGCTCGAGAAAGAGCATCCGCGGAGCTCCATCTGTTTATTCGTCCCGAGTGAGAGGTAAACGAATCCGACTTCTGCACAACACAAACGAACAGTAGAAAGACTGGGAGCCACCGACGACGGAGGGCGCCGAGCTGTGGCTGATCGACGGCCCCAGTGGAAAGTTTAAAAAATTCCAAGAGAACAATTTTCCTTTCAGCTGATTTCTGCCGGTCACTCGAGGGTTTCCTCGGAAACTGTAATAAATAACATTTAATTCATCCATTTTTAACAACAGGCAGATCATCTTACTCGGAGAGGGGAAAGAACGTTAAATAAACGACAATCACAAGCTTACAAATGCAATCGGAGCTGTAGAGTCCGTCGAGGCGAGAACGACGATAGTAGATTTCCACCGGCTGATAGCCTACAAATGCGAGGAATGTTTGGATTTTTGCTCCACGATATTTTTTAATGAGTGATGTAGCAGACAGTTCATCCCACTGATGAAAAAATGGCAGCAGTTCTCATAGTTCCCTGTTGGCACAGTGGATTGTGATGTTTTCGAGAAATGTAATATTTTAACTAGAATTCAGATATGTTTCTATCAGCTAAAATGGAATAGAAAACATTGACAATTCCAAATACAAATCTGACAGCTGGATGAACACAGTCGGTATCAAGTCTTCGTTAATTATTTCTAAACTCAGTTCCAGTCATCAATCGTAAATAACTCAAGACTCAACTCAATATTAAAGTATGCAGCTTAGCGATGATTTATTTGTTTCCTTTGAATTTGTGATGTTCCTTCACTGGAAATAGTTTCGATTGTTCCACCAATCTCTCAAGTTGACACCTAAACTGGCCCTTCCCATTGGCTGATATATTTTTCCTTTTGAGTTTAGAAAAACAATCTTGAGGGTGAGTGCAGACGTGGCGACAAACAGCACGTGCCTACAGTCATGTTAATTCTCAAAGACTTCTAGATCTCCCACTCAGAACACCGACATTACCGTCGAATAATTACAGTAAATATTTTGGTAAAAAAATCAAATCTTAAATTACGAGATCTTAGCAAAATATGGAAAAAATACTAAGATTAATGTCATATCGACGTAGTTGAGCTTTTCAGACAAAACGATGATACTTTAGTACGAGTGGACATCGGACTGTTATGTAGTACAGCATCTTTGAGTTATCTCCAAGTCAAAAGTTAATGAGAGGGTCTCTGAGGTGCGACGTTTGGAAAATTCCATCAACGAGTACAGCTTGGTGAGCAAACATGAGTAGCTAACGTAAGTTAATGGAGATAACTTTATAAAAAATAAAACTTCCCTGCTTCATCATAAATAATCATTTTCAAAGGACGAGAGTTAAATCAGCCTAAGAATATTTAACTGGAATCATCGCCCACATTTCTGTATGTAGTGTATCCGGACCTGGATACACTGACGGTGGGTTATACTGGGAACAGAATACAGCTGCTCGCTAATTATTGACATAGGATTACGACTAATTCTCATTCTGTGGCAGCAAAGAATACAAACGGCTGTCGTGATCAACAACAAACAGAATCTGACAAAGAAGAGAAAACGAAGCATAAAGATCGGTGAAGTAGAGAGTCTCGCCTAAAATACTGACAGAGACAGTAGAACTGAAGGGATATGGCAGGACGACGGTTGAGTCAGTTTATCATCGTTGAACGACCGGTCAGCTGACGTTCGTCTGGTGACTGTTTGGCTGACAAAATGCCGTCGTTAGTTAACTCCGTCCCTTTATCTTACTCTGAGAAATCTATATAATTTGGGGAGTCAAAGAGAGTGAATCCAGCATCTTCGGCCAGACAAGCAGATTTAGAGATAAAACGACCTGAAGAAGAACTGGTAATTCTGGGTTCCAGGAGTTTGCTTTTACCGTATTGTGTGATCTATTGTGTGTTTACGGTTGGATGAATTAATTATTATTCTGAAAGTTTATCTTTTAGTAAATCACGTGATGAGAATTTTGCCGCCAAAGTTTATACGGTAAACAACCAAAATATCGAACTCTTTATAGTTCGAATTGATGTTTGTTTATCGCCAGCCTCGAAAATTAACCTTTGGTATTTTTCTCCAAACTAGTTAATTATTTCCTACCTCCTTTAATCTTCTGAGGGAAGACAATTCTTCCCTTTTTTTATTTCATATTTATACGTTTCGTGGCCCCACCAACCATGTCACTGTCAATCATTGTTACCCATGGAAACTTGTGAACAGACAGCTGTCAAAGTAGCCAGGCCACCGGGCTTTCACCTCTGTTAACTACCCACAGCCTGTTTATCTCATATAACCACAGCCCACCCTTCTCATCTTTGTAATTTTAATTACTGAGTAACGTACCCAGATATTTCGGTAATGGCATCTGCGCCATGCCAGGAATTTATTTACTTGTTAATTGTTACTCTACTTTTTCTCCACCGTCTCATATTTTGAGTCCACCCAACAAAGAAGAAGTCACAATTTTAAGAGGGCAGATGATCTGCTCTCCGGTGTCTACTCTAAAGGGCCAACAAAGTTGATACAATCGTGACGTTAACACAAACACGGACGTTCAAGAGTTAATTATATCTGCTCAGGATGATAGACATCAATAAATCCAACAGGTGGGCGACAGGCAATTCTTCATTTGTACATTTAGTAAATTAGCAATTTTATATTGAATTTAGGTGAAATATGTTAATCTTCAGACATCAAATATTCACCACGAAACATGAGAGCATTAATAATAGCAGTATGAAGACGATTTGTTTGTGTAAAGGTCGCTTTATGGAATTCTGATGGCTTAGGCTTAATTCACCTTCGACCCTCTCACCTGCTTGATCGACAGGTTTTCTAATAGAAGACGATCAAACCGGTCTGGAACAAGCTAAACGTACATTTATCAAATTACAGTCACCCTACGGCAGACAGTGCACCTCGACTCTGTTTCTTTAATCCTACTTCTCTCAATCTCAGGTGTCATATGAGAAAAGGATAACAGATAAAATAAAAACCAAATTAATCTATCTCCTATATCCAGTTTCTTATTATCTATGGAAATTTATTAACTTTGTGACCAAACATAAAGAGAAAAAACTATAAATGATCAACGCTTCACAAGAAAAGGTGTCTCTCCATATTCTATTGTACGGAAGAAGACGTGAATAATAATGAGGCTGCCAGGGCATTAAGAAAAGAAGAATTTTTTGCTGAATTATTTAAAGGAATACAATTTTAGTATTTAATTTAATTAATTAAGAAATAAAGAACAGTTTTCTTGACGAAGTAATGGCTAGCACGGTTTTTATACTCAATCAACTAACTTATTGTTAGACCATTTGGAATAAAACTCTAGGCTACCATTACCTACTAACTTTAATGTGGAACCTTTAGCATCATGAAGATTAATGTCAGTGGACTTGGTGATGGGATTAGATTATTGGAACCAGCTATTCTTTTATCAACTATGCTGACTTATTTAACAGAATATAGAAGTGAGTTATATTCTTTTTTGATAATTGGCTTTTAAACGGTATTTTGACCACGTCTTGGAGCAGTGAAAGCGAGGTTCGTTCGTCAATCCTTGTGCCGTGGGTTCGATCCTCAATGGGGTCGGAGATATGTACTGATGATGAGGTCCAAAAGCCCGAAACCCTCTAGACGCTGCCAATAACATTGACTTTCAACTTGGAGACTGATGGGCTCGGCCAGATTGGTAAAATACCCTCAACACACACCTCACACAGTTTGTCTCTCCAACATCCGAGGGATTATGGATCAAGTTAAGTCTGTATTAGCTGTACAGTGCATAGAATCTGAGATATATATCCATTTTGAATATCTTTTAATAAGAGCTTTAAATTTTTTTGGACATTTTAACTAAATCGAAACCAGACAAGAATATACTTACTAAAGAAAATATTGAAAATTATCCACTAATTGTAATGTAGTTTATGTATTTATCACAACGTGGAAGCTGCACAAAATAAATTCTTTCATTCATCAATTTTCATTGAAAGAAAATACTGACTCTAGGATGAGATAAAAATGAATTCTTAATCATCTATTAATAGATTCTTCTAGAATAACAAGTTTTCACAGTCTGAGTCAACCATATTTTGGAGAAAGCTTTGATTCTACCTGCAAATTAAAATCAAATAATTGGAGAATCTATTTTAATTTCATCATCTAAACAGACATTAGTAATGAAGTTTATATGGAAGTAATGCAGTTGATGAACACTTGTTTAAATCAAATTTAATAAATAAAAGTAATTCCTTAAACATCACCAATGGTTTCAATGTTCATTTATGAAGGTGCACACAAATCACTGAACAATTAGCGATACTTGATATATCTTAGTTTTATTATTCATAAAAACTTCAAAGTATTCAACAGATTTTTATCTGCCACTAAATTATACAAATCAATAATATGATGTTGATTTTAATTTTTTCTTACAATTTTAAAGGTAACATGATAATTTTAGTTATTGTGCTGATAATGGAAATAGTTGATCTACGATCAAGTTTGGTTCAGATCGTGTGAACTCTCTTATTATTAGCGAAACTTGTTTCTCTTTGTCTCCATTATTTCAGTTATGTGCAAGATATCTTATTAATATACAATTTTATGATTAGTTTTTAAGTAGAAATGCATAATATATTTATGCACTAATTAAGATTTTATTAAAGGCAGAGTAAATAATAAAATAAATAGTGAAATTAAGAACCTAATTAGAGCGGCATTTGTATAATTCGAGAAGTTGGTGGAACTGATGAAAACATGAACATCCAATAGACATAAATCGGGAGATGGTCCGGTAGATAATCAGATGAAACTTTTAACGAGGACATAAGTTTAATGATTATCTGTAGAAATTTCAATCAGGTGTAGAAGTCACCCTTATTTCATTGAAAGCTGACAGAGAGGATTGCGCGTGGAATCGTAGGTCAGAATCTCGATACCTGAGCACGAGAAGCCAATAAACTGAGAAAGTCCTCAAGAGTAAAGAAGTAGAAGAATCTGTTAGGATGATAACAAGGAACAAAGTGTAAGAGATAAAGGTAAATATTGTGATCCGTATTCAGAAAGTAACAAAGAGTTGAGAATGGATGGCGTCCGATATATTAGCTTTAGATCATTACCAATATTTTTGAATTGTTGATCGATCTTTTCCCGATATGAGATGATTTGATGGACAGATGACCTCAGTAAACATGAAATTCCCCTGACCTCTGTAGTGACGAGTTACTCTCGGGTACCGAAGAGGTCAATTCCCTGCGTTTATTGACTCAGTAAAATTGAAATTCTTTTTATTTCTACGGTGAATTCCAGGGGAAGAGGGACCGGACAGATCTCAAGGTCTCGTCTGAACCGGAATATTTTAAAAAGCCGTTTGTGTTTAAAATATAATAAACTCTGGTCGGATTTCAGCTGTTACTGATATCTGATCGGTTGACCTAAGACTCGTAGATAGTAAATCCTTCCTTCCTACCTCACCAACCCCTCGCTGAGAATTCCACTTACAGTTGGCTGTCAAGCTGTTGGAATTGTCTGTAGGTACTGATATACATAAACCACTGCGCTGTTTCAGCCTTGAGAACAGAAGAGACGAAGAAATTCAAAAAATTTGAAGATAATATTTTTTATGTCGACTTGAAAATGTGAAAATGGTAGATAATTGTAGGAAATATCGAGGCGGTTTCAAATACCGTAGAGCTCATTTACGAGAAAACGTTCGTAAGGATTTTTGGCAGGAATAATTTTACAAAATACTAAGTATACTTTTGTTATTATTATTATGATCACCTGGACGTTTATGTAGGTGAGAGCGTGACGAGGAACAACTGAACTTTCGGTGACCTTCTTCCTGTATCAGACTGGAGCTCTGCGACACAGATCAGGTCAAAGGTCACTAAGTTAGTGGGGCTAATAAAGGCTAAAAATATCAAATATCGATGTATCCCAGATTTCTCGTCGGCACGAATCATAAAATGTGAGATTCATCAGACACAAAGAAGAAATCACTGGAGATATTGATTCCATAGTCTTTAGAGATGGATGTGACGGAAATACTATTGTCCACATCCTGGTGTTTATTGTTGTTAACCACGTGGTTTTCCAGGGATTGTAGAAGTTCCCAATCAAAGAGGGATGAAGGAGGCGCTGAACTGACCGGTGTAGTATCCTTAAGAGCCCGGGTCTGTGGAAAGTATTCCGACTGATCGGGCGGCACATAAGTTTTGCTACCTGAAATAAAAACGGGTATCAACAAAAAATGACATTGAATCATTTGATGGCTTTCCGCAGTAACAGTTCCGTGAGGATATCAACGACGTAAGACTGAAGCAAATTCCTTGGATCTCCCGGCTGAAAAAAGCCTGTAAACATCTACAGGTAGAATTCTTCATTTGACAGTGGAGACTCTGTCAGTCATATTCTCACCTGTACCTCCACTATAAGCCAGGACCTCAGATATGATGTTAAGAGAAATCTAAGTGATTCTGAAAGAATTTACATCGGTAATTTTGCTTTCTTATGACAGATCCTTTAAAATATAAAGGAGATGATGGAGGGAAGTGGTCATTTATTTCTCATATAACTCATCTATTTAATAAAACTTTATAGACGGAGAACAGACAAATTTAACCTCAAATTATCGGATTGATGAGACAAAGGATAAAGTGAACTACTGCAGCCATTAAAGCTACAGACTGGAGTTGTGTCGTTTTCCTTGGCAGCTCACACACAGATTGATTTATGTTGACATTAATGAATTACCTCCCTTACTCTGTCATTATTTTACTTGAATGTTTATCGATACGATATATTATCGGATATTTAACCATAGTTTAAAAAATGAAAATATACAAACAGCCAAATTTTCTAGATTCAACAATAAAAATTCTATTTCCTTTTAATGCATCATTAATAACTGTTGTCCTTCAATATGAAATAACACAAAATAATTTTCAACACAAAAGTAAGTTGATGGCTCTCAGTCATTGTAAGAGATCTATTCATCCCGACCATCCACAGCTGATCATCGCTTAGTTACGTCAGTTAGGGAAGCCGAGGCTCAGTGTCAGCAGCACGGGAGCGAGGAATGAGCGAATATACGTATAGACCGAATATACAGAGATATCAGAAAATGGAAATAGAGAAGATATCATCTACGGAATTTAATAGGTGAGGAATAATCGAGTTTTCTTTCCTTCATCAAATGTTTTTCTCTCTTTGTCTTCAGCAGGAAGTAACAAAAGACTATAAAGTAAATTCATACAAATGTCACGTGACTCGTCCTCTCTGCTCCTCTTCTGATACGGAGCTGCTGTGGAATTTTGCTTGTTTCACGGATCATTTAGTAGAGGAATTTTAGAATATGGTTCTCGTCTAAAACTCGGTGGATATTTTATACTTGAGGCACAGGTGGACTGACTGAGTTCTCTCCCTTACATTCTCCGCGAGAAGGCGGACAGAGGGCTCTAGCATGAGTGGATTGGTGACGTGTGATATTTCTCCTCGTTCATATTCCCTGCTTATATAAACATCGATCCGCTATCACATATTGACGAGGTGACTTTCAATAATTTCTATTTAAGGCGTCGTGTATTCGACGATTTCCTTTTCATCATGAACCTAACTGACCGAAAACCTCTTGTTTCTACTTTTGATCTTTAAGTTGACAGAAAAAGTCGGATTACAGAAGAAAAGGAATAAATGAGAGAGCAGTAAATAGAGACTGGGTCAGGTGAGAGAGGACATGATGGGGTAAATCTCCTGGTGTTAAATGGGTGAATTTTAAAATATTTGACCGAATAGAAATAAATAGTTAAAACAAAACGTATCTCAGGTGTAAAATTAGTAACCTATTGTACTGTAAATTAGAATAATTATGCAGCAAATTAAATGAACGCTGACAGACTTTGGCTAAAACAGGCAAATTCTCCGTCCTCTAATAATGGTAAAATCAAAGTAAATGAGGCTTAAAGGAAATATTGGCAGTTAAAATTATAACTTCGAGTGGCTCATCAGAGTTATATTCAGATGATACCGAGAATCCAGGTTTATGTAAATGAACCTGATTATTATAATATTACCAGCCGTGTATTAAAGTTACATCTACAACTGTTAGTGTAACACTTCATACTTAAAAATACACAGACAATTTTCGTGACCATTCAAAATAAATAATAAATTAAAAATGTGTGACCTGTAAGTCCCTGTACATACCTGTCATCCTACACGTTAGAATCTGCACTATATCTTCAACTAATCTTCATTATTTGCATAATTTACTTAAAGACACGCATTTAATGAGAGTATGTAATTTACAGATCCGTGATGGTAGGAGTAGAGATAAGCTCTGCAGTATCTAATGATGATATTTACTGTATATATTGGAGATACAAGAGAGTTCATTTATTCAGGGAATCTGCGCTGGAGATTTTAACCTTTGGTTTTGTCGAAGCTGAAATAAGTAAAGTAAAATCAGTTCATAAGAAAAATACGGTGGCTATTATAAACTTATACCTGAGGAAAATGTGATCAAAATTACCTGTTTTATATAACTTTATGGTTCAGTGCGAAAATGAAATATATCTGATTATTTTAAGCCAGAAAATTCACATCAAATTTTTTTTGTTTACTTAAGAATTTTCACTTTGGATATAAAATGACAACAACTGAGAAATGAAGTCGAGTACCGACCCGTATTTGGTGATCCTACAGGACGACGACTGACCCCTGTCAAGACGTGAATTACCTGATTTCCGCCCACGATCGAGATATTAGGGTAACATGCGGTCCCTAAAGTGATCGGTTATAATGGAGGATATCACGGTTACCTGGGACCAATTGACATCTCTAACACGAGAACAACGATTGGTGACATCTTTACCGTTCTGATTGTCTGTGGGATGTCTTGGACCTTAGTGACAAAGGTGCCATCCCGTCAATGATGATCTGTTAACATTCTGATAATAAAGTAGAGATGCTGATTTTCTAGAACACAAACACTGAACGATTGGTGACAAATCATTTATATTACAGAGAGGAAACGTCTCGCTCCTCGTCCAGCTCCGCTCTCTTCGTCAGTCCTATTTTATGATGACCCTTCTCTGTGCTGCTCCAAAGGTCACGTGATTTCTCTGAAGGGCGACTCGGTAACAGCACGGGATTAGACCGGAACTAATTATAGATCGTAAGTCCCCGCTGATGAAACGGTGAATAAAGGGGACGGTTAGGTTTTTGCCGTAGAGCGGCATTAGAACTGCCAAGAGAAAGACGACGGCTCAGAACTACAGAGTAAATGTAATTTTCTGTGAACAAAGGTGCACATTTTATTGAACAGTACCCACTTTGTTCAAGATTTGTGGACGATGTTCCAGCGGTTTGAATTATTGAACTATGAAAATTGGTGAAGTCAGCTTAATTATCTCAATAATATAAACCACAAACACTAAAACATCACATTAATTCGTTTGTTTCAGTCTCATCTCAAGATCATTCATACTCCGCCATTCCGTGACAATTACATCATCCGAATTATCAAACACAGGAGGATTTACTGTAATTTTACATATTGTGAGATCCCTTCATAATTTGTGGGTTTATTAGGTTATCGACAGAATTATTTGATCATATGATCGTCACCTGTCACGATCTGTTAGGTATACATAAGAAACATCACTCATCCATTCTAATTATGTTTATTTTTTCAGTAGACCTCCGAGAGAAATGTCCACTGACTACGGGAAAGACTTTTGACGCCTACAGATTCCTCCGAACTTTCAACGCCGAGCTGAATGAAGACAGAAAACGGCTCTGAAATGGCTACACGAGATTTTTTTTAGCGGCGAGGAACTGTTTTCATTTCTATGAATGAAGGTCCCTTGTTATACCCTATTTGCTCAGGTAAAGGGGTCGGAATAAAGATTACATGGGATATCACTCTAGCTAAGACTCGATTTCGAATCCTGTCGCAATCCGGATCTGTTGATCGCTCTCCCATGTATCAACCCTTTACAAGGGTCTCTCTCGGCCCTTAATGTTCCACTCAGAATGAAACATAAATGACAAAGCAAACGTATTTCTGCTCAGCTGCCTGCAGTCGTTCGTTCTGATTCTGCAGTTGGGAGATCTGAGGACAAAGATTTTTGCTCTTTGGAAATGGCGGCTGCTTTTTGAAACTTAGCAATGAGCCGCTCTTGGAATATTTATATCTGACACAAACAGGAATAAATAACTAGAAGAAATTCAGGACGATATCGAGACAACAGAGAAGAATGTTCCGAGCCTGGAAACCTTAGGTAGGAGCTTCCCTTCTTCCCTTCCACTGTATTAAAGACAGACGTTCATGGAAAGGTCACCCAGACCGATTGGATTAGACGGGGATTTCAGCTACTGGTATCCAGCCCCTTAACCGTGTATTTCGGCGGATCACCACCACAAGTAAACTCCATCCTCTCCAAGACTAAGAAAGAACCGATATCCATCTCACAAACGGCTCTTTCAGGAACAACAGAAAACTATTTAGATAGAATCCTTTTAATTTCTCTCACACAATTAGATATTTTCCAATTTCAAACTGTAAAACCAAAACCAGTTTTTATTTAATTTCCATAGAAAGTTGATATTTTAAAGTACAATTGGTTCACATATAATTTTATAATTTGCCTGTCATCAGCCAATGTTACAATTGGAGCCAGTTTAGGTTTTCCTGACCCCAGCAACAACAAAATAGCCTGCAGAATCATTGATATCTGATGGCTCACAGACCTTTTCCTTCCAGATTTTCACGTCTATTCCAGATTCCTGCCAGCTTTTTCGCATGTCATCCAACAGAAGATAAGCAGATTTGAAAGTAGTGCCGCTAAATTTATAGTATGTTCCTTGATATAAGTCCATAGCAACAACCCAGCCGCCAAGTTTCACAAGGGAAACAACTCTTCGCACAATTCTCCGGTAGTCGTCGATGTCGGTTGCGGCAGATTTGATACAAAATAACGTAACAACAGCATCGACCGGTTTGAGAACGGAAGGGTCCAAGGGATGGTCCTGTCTGACGTCACAGTACAGAACGGCTCTCACCTTCTGTCGTATCTCTTCCTCCATCTGGCTTCTCGTCCTTCTGTAATATACACAGACAGATATACTGAATATTTCACAAAAATAAAATAATAATATTATTAATGCAGTCTGTCGTATTGAAGGTAAACAAGCAGCCGTTCGTCTATGATTGGTAGGGAAATGAAATATACGAGGTCTGTCGAAAAGGTATCCGACCTTAGGCTTGGAAAAAAATTATGTACTTGTTGGGGTTCAATTGCTAATCCCCTTCGAAGTAGGTCCCTTGTGCCTCCACACACTTAGCCCAGCCATCCTTCCACTGTTCGAAGCTCGTCTGGAATGCTTCTCCCAGAATGGCTCTCACTCTCTGCGTCGTGTTCCGCATGATGTTCCTCTCGGCTCACATAGCGGGAGCCTTTCAGTGGCATCTTTATTTTTGGGAACAACCAGAAGTCAGAAGGATCCATGTCTGGAGAGTAGGGAGCCACATGAATGAGCGAAATTCGTTTGTTTGCCAAGAAACCTTGGATCAGCTGCGTTGAATGAGCCGGGGCGCTGTCAGAATGCAGCTGCCAGTTTGGCGAGGCCCACAGGAGATCCGGTCTCTTGCGCCGAACTGCATCACGAAGACGTCGGAGGACTTCCTGATAGGACTCCTTTGTAACTGTTTGTCCTTCTGGTGCGTATTCGTGATGCACAACGCCTCGGTAGTGAAAGAAAACGGTCAGCATCACCTTGATATTTCTCAGGACCTTGGCCACGTTTGGGGAGGGGTTCCACTGTGATGACTGAGCTTTGGTTTCCTGGTCTTACCCGTACACCCACGTCTCATCTCCAGTTATCACCGTATTCTGTAACTCAGGATCCCTGTTGGCAGTATCCAGCAGGTCCTGCGCAACCTCAAGAAGAAGTTGTTGTTGTACCTGAGAAAGCAGCTCAGGCTCAAAATTCGCTGAAACTTTGCGAAGCCAAACTCCTCCTTTAAAATTGCATGTGCAGAATCTTTACTGATCCCAATCTCGTCACCAATTTCCTGCACCGTCAAACGACGATCCTCCATTATCAAGTCCGCGATTTCTCGATGAAAACTGCATTACGGCTTGTTGACGACCTCCAGGAACGCTGGTAACTCTCCACCGATGTGCGGCCATCTTTGAACCTGTTGTACCGATCTTTAATTTGGGTAACACCCATGGCATTGTCACCAAAAGCCTGTGGAATTTTGCGAATTGTTTCCGCTTGGGAATCTCCAAACTTTTGGCGAAACTTGATGCAAGATCGTTGCTCCACTCATTCCGTCATCACGGGCGAAATGAAAATGGGATGAGTAATTAGTCTTGCATCTCAGACGATGGCTGCCTGACAGCGACTGACGCATCCAGCGAGCCCGCGAAAAACCACGCATGCGTTTGACAGCATTCAGCTCAACTATGCAAACTTTTGCCTCAATATTTCCCACGGGAAAAAATAAAGTTGGATACTTTTCGACAGACCTCGTATATGTAAACTCTGAATAAAACCGTTTGTGGGTGATAAGTAGTTCGCTAACAAATCTGACAGCCCACGGTGATGTCACCGGAGATACTCTCCATTACGATCAGGTCATTAAATATAAAACAAATGCTAACCTATGATTCTCCAGCTGAGCCACTTCGTCAAACGTGGTAGAGAAATCATGATCCAGAGTTCCATTCCACCATTTTGCTAGAACCTCTCTGTTCCTCTTGACCAGGTCGCTGAAGTAGATGTCTGTAAAACACGGAGCGGCGCTGACGGCGCTGTAGACGGTCGGTCCTGTGCCCACATCCAGCAGAGTTTTCCCGCTGATATCTCCTGCAAGGTAAGAAAATTAAAGTGGCTTACAATTAATTAAATGATACCGAATTCTAAGCCAAGTTTAATTTTAAATAAATGACATGGAAGAATTTGAATTAAAAACGGATGTGAAATGATATAGTTATATTCTATAGATTATTAAGAAACAGATTTAACTAATTTGAATGATTCCTATTAGAAAACTGCAGAAGGGTCTCCCTCGTGGGGACACAATTATTGCAATCTTATTCTTGCCGTAATACAGAGCTTTCATATTCTTTATTTGTAAAAATAAAAGTACTTATTGGACAATAAAAGAGCAAACCTCAAGAAGAGCCGTTTGTGGGATGGATATCGGTTCTTTCTTAGTCTTGGAGAGGATGGAGTTTACTTGTGGTGGTGATCCGCCGAAATACACGGTGAAAGGGCTGGATACCAGTTGTTAAGATCCTCGTCTAATCCGGTCGGTCTGGGTGACCTTTCCATGAACGTCCGTCTTTAATACAGTGGACGGGAAGAAGGGAAGCTCCTACCTGAGGTTTCCAGGCTCGGAAGATTCTTCTCTGTTGTCTCGATATCGTCCTGAATTTCTTCTAGTTATTTATTCCTGTTTGTGTCAGATATAAATATTCCAAGAGCGGCTCATTGCTAAGTTTCAAAAAGCAGCCGCCATTTCCAAAGAGCAAAAATCTTTGTCCTCAGATCTCCCATCTGCAGAATCAGAACGAACGACTGCAGGCAGCAGAGCAGAAATACGTTTGCTTTGTCATTTACGTTTAATTCTGAGTGGAACCTTGAGGGCCGAGATGAGACCCTTGTAAAAGGGTTGATACATGGGAGAGCGATCAACAGATCCGGATTGCGACAGGATTCGAAATCGAGTCTTAGCTAGAGTGATATCCTATGTAATCTTTATTCCGACCCCTTTACCTGAGCAAATAGGGTAAAACAAGGGACCTCATTACTCATAGAAAAGAAAACAGTTCTTTACCGCTAAAAAAATCTCGTGTAGCCATTTCAGAGCCGTTTTCCTGTCTTCAGTCAGCTCGATGTAGAAAGTTCGGAGGAATCTGTAGGCGTCAAAGTCTTTCCCGTAGTCAGTGGACATTTCTCTCGGAGGTCTACTGAAAATAAACATAATTAGAATGGATGAGTGATGTTTATTATGTATACCTAACAGATCGTGACAGGTGACAATCATATGATCAAATAATTCTGTCGATAACCTAATAAACCCACAAATTATGAAGGGATCTCACAATATGTAAAATTACAGTAAATCTTCCTGTGTTTGAATAATTCGGATGATGGAATTGTCACGGAATGGCGAAGTATGAATGATCTTGAGATGAAACTGAAACAAACGAATTAATGTGATGTTTTTGTGTTTGTGGTTTATATTATTGAGATAATTAAGCTGACTTCACCAATTTTCATGGTTCAATAATTCAAACCGCTGGAACATCGTCCACAAATCTTGAACAAAGTGGGTACTGTTCAATAGAATGTGCACCTTTGTTCACAGAAAATTACATTTACTCTGTAGTTCTGAGCCGTCGTCTTTCTCTTGGCAGTTCTAATGCCGCTCTAAGGCAAAATCCTCGCCGTCCCCTTTATTCACCATTTCATCTGCGGGGAGTTTCGATCTATAATTAGTTCCGGTCTAATCCCGTGCTGTTACCGAGTCGCCCTTCAGAGAAATCACGTGACCTTTGGAGCAGAACAGAGACGGGTCATCATAAAATAAGACTGACGAAGAGAGCGGAGCTGGACTGAGGAGCGAGACGTTTTCTCTCTGTAATATAAATGATTTGTCACCAATCGTTCAGTGTTTGTGTTCTAGAAAATCAGCATCTCTACTTTTTATCAGAATGTTAACAGACCATCATTGACGGGATGGCACCTTTGTCATTAAGGTCCAAGACATCCCACAGACAATCAGAACGGTAATGATGTCATCAATCGTTGTTCTCGTGTTAGAGATGTCAATTGGTCCCAGGTAACCGTGATATCCTCCATTATAACCGAGCACTTTAGGGACCGCATGTTACCCTAATATCTCGATCGTGGGCGGAAATCAGGTAATTCACGTCTTGACATGGGTCAGCCGTCGTCCTGTCCGATCACCAAATACGGGTCGGTACTCGACTTCATTTCTCTGTTGTTGTCATTTTATATCCAAAGTGAAAATTCTTAAGTAAACAAAAGATATTTGGTGTGAATTTTCTGGCTTCTAACAATCAGATATATTTAGATTTCGCACTGAACCATAATGTTATATAAAACAGGTAATTTTGATCACATTTTCCTCAGGTATAAGTTTATATTAGCCACCGCATTTTCCCTCCGAACTGATTTTACTTTACTTTCCAAAGTTTATTTCAGCTTCGACAAAACCAAAGGTTAAAATCTCCAGCGAAGATTCCCTGAATAAATGAACTCTCTTGTATCTCCAATATATACAGTAAATCTCATCAGATACTGCACAGCTTATCTCTACTCCTACCATCACGGATCTGTAAATTACATACTCTCATTAAATGCGTGTCTTTAAGTAAATTATGCAAATAATGAAGATTAGTTGAAGATTTAGTGCAGATTCTAACGTGTAGGATGACAGGTATGTACAGGGACTTACAGGTCACACATTTTTAGTTTATTATTTATTTTGAATGGTCACGATAACTGTTTGAGTATTTTGAAGTATGAAGTGTTACACTAACAGTTGTAGATGTAACTATAATACACGGCTGGTAATATTATAATAATCAGGTTCATTTACATAAACCTGGATTCTCCCTATCATCTGAATATAACTCTGATGAGCCACTCGAAGTTATAATTTTAACTGCTAATATTTCCTTTAAGCCTCATTTACTTTGATTTTACCATTATTAGAGGACGGAGAATATGTCTGTTTTATCCAAATTCTGTCAGCGTTCATTTAATTTGCTGCATAATTATTCTAACTTACAGTACAGCAGGTTACTAATTTTACACCCGAGATACATTTTTTTAACTATTTATTTCTATTCGGTCTCAAATATTTTAAAATTCACCCATTTAACACCAGGAGATTTACCCCATCATGTCCTCTCTCACCTGACCCAGTCTCTATTTACTGCTCTCTCATTTATTCCTTTTCTTCTGTAATCCGACTTTTGCTGTCAACTTAAAGATCAAAAGTAGAAACAAGAGGTTTTCGGTCAGTTAGGTTCACGATGAAAAGGAAATCGTCGAATTCCCGACACCTTAAATAGAAATTATTGAAAGTCACCTCGTCAATATGTGATAGCGGATCAATGTTTGTATAATCACGGAAGATGAACGAGGAGAAATACCACACGTCACCAATCCTCTCATACTAGCGCCCTCTGTCCGCCTTCCTGCGGCGTATGAAAGGGAGAGAACTCAGTCAGTCCACCTGTGCCTCAAGTATAAAATATCCACCGAGTTTTAGAAGAGAACCATATTCTAAAATTCCTCTACTAAATTATCCGTGAAACAAGCAAAATTCCACAGCAGCTCCGTATCAGAACAGGAGCAGAGAGGAGGAGCCACGTGACTTTTGTATGAATTTACTTTATAGTCTTTTGTTACTTCCTGCTGAAGACAAAGAGAGAAAAACATTTGATGAAGGAAAGAAAACTCGATTATTCCTCACCTATTAAATTCCGTAGATGATATCTTCTCTATTTCCATTTTCTGATATCTCTGTATATTCGGTGTATACGTATATTCGCTGACTCCTCGATCCGTGCTGCTGATACTGAGCCTCGGCATCCCTAACTGACGTAACTAAGCGATGATCAGCTGTGGATGGTCGGGATGAATGGATCTCTTACAATGACTGAGAGCCATCAACTTACTTTTGTGTTGAAAATTATTTTGTGTTATTTCTTATTTAAGGACAACAGTTATTAATGATGCATTAAAAGGAAATAGAATTTTTATTGATTAATCCAGAAAATTTGGCTGTTGGTATTTTTCATTTTTTAAACTATGGTTAAATATTCGATAATATATCGTATCGATAAACATTCAAGTAAAATAATTACTGAGTAAGGGAGGTATTTCATTAAGGTCAACATAAATCAATCTGTGTGTGAGCTGCCAAGGAAAACAACAGGACTCCAGTCTGTAGCTTTGATGGCTGCAGCAGTTTACATTATCCGTGATCTCATCGATCCGATACTTTGAGATTGAAGTTGTCTGTACTCCGTCTAGAAAGTTTTTATTAAATAGATCAGTTATATGCCAAATAAATGACTCCTTCCCTCCATCATCTCCATTATATTTTAATGGATCTGTCATAGGAAACCAAAATTACCTACGTAAATTCCTTCAAAACCACTTAGATTTCTCTTCAAACCAGATTAACAGAACAGGTGAGACAAATGCCGCTACACCGAGCATTCGGTTTTCTTGGACTACTGGAGGAGAAGATAAGTTAATTTGAGGAAGAGTTAATCATCACATCTGGGGTCTGGGCTTATAGTGGTGGGACAGGTGAGAATATGACTGACCGAGTATTCACAGCCAAATGAAGAACTCTACCTGTAGATGTTTACAGGCTTCATTCAGCCGGCAGATCCAGGAAATATACATCAGACTGACTTCGTTTATTTCCTCACAGAACTGGTTCAGCGGTAATCCAAGAAATGATGTAATGTCCTTGTTTGATGATAACCGTTTTTATTTAAGGTAAAAGAAATTGATGTATATATCTCTCATTAGATATGAAAAACAGTAATTTCGCCTGTAGCACTGATCGATGACCAAAGTTCCACCCGATCAATCAGAATACCTTCCACAGACACAGGATCTCAAGGATACTACACCTGTCAGTTCAACGCTTCCTTTATCCCTCTTTGATTGGGAACTTCTACAATCTGCCGTAGACCACTTGGTTAACAACAATAAACACCCGGATGTGGACACTAGTATTTCGGTCACATCCATCTCTAAAGACTATGGAATCAATATCTCCACCGATTTCTTCTTTGTGTCTGATGAATCTCACATTTTATGATTTGTGCCGACGAGAAATCTGAGATACATCGATATTTGATATCTTTAGCCTTTATTAGCCCCACTAAGTTAGTGACCTTTGACCTGATCTGTGTCGCAGAGCTCCAGTCTGATACAGGAAGAATGTCACCGAAAGTTCAGTTGTTCCTCGTCACGCTCTCACCTACATAAACGTCCTGGTGATCATAACAATAATAACAAAAGTATACTTAGTATTTTGTAAAATTATTCCTGCCAAAAGTCCTTACGAACGTTTTTCTCGTAAATGAGCTCTACGGTATTTGAAATCGCCTCGATATTTCCTACAATTATCTACCATTTTCACATTTTCAAGTCGACATAAAAATATTATCTTCAAAATTTTTTGAATTTCTTCGTCTCTTCTGTTCTCATGGCTCAGCTGCAATCGCGCAGTGGTTATTTGTAGTAGAAGTATATCAGTACCTACAGACAATTACACAGCTTGACAGCCAACTGTAAGTAGAATTCTCAGCGAGGTAGTGAAGGAAGGATTTACTATCTACGAGTCTTAGGTCAACCGATCAGACATCAGACAGCTGAAATCCAACCAGAGTTTATTTAATTTTAACACAAACGGCTTTTTAAAATATTCCGGTTCAGACGAGACCTTGAGATCTGTCCGGTCCCTCTTCCCCTGGAATTCACCGCAGAAATAAAAAGAATTTCAATTTTACTGAGTCAATAAACGCAGCGAGTTGACCTCTTCGGTACCCGAGAGTAACTCGTCACTACAGAGGTCAGGGGAATTTCATGTTTACTGAGGCCATCTGTCCAGGAGATCATCTCATATCGGGAAAAGATCGATAAACAATTCAAAAATATTGGTAATGATATAAAGCTAAAATATCGGACGCCATGGACTCTCAACTGTTTGTTACTTTCTGAATACGGATCAGTGTGTTTACCTTTATCTCTTACACTTTGTTCCTTGTTATCAACCTAACAGATTCTTCTTCTTCTTTACTCTTGGCGACTTTCACTGTTTATTGGCTTCTCGTGCTCAGGTATCGAGACTCTGGCCTGCGATTCCATGTGTAATCCTATCTGTCGGCTTGGAATCACAATGGGGTGTCCCATACACCTCGATTGAAAGGTTCCAGAGTTTAATGAATTTACATATATCCTCCTTAATGGTTTCATATGATTAACTACCGGACCATCTCCCGATTTATGTCTATTGTATGTTCATGTTTTCATCAGTTCCACCAACTTCTCGAATTATACAAATGCCGCTCTAATTAGGTTCTTAATTTCACTATTTATTTTATTATTTACTCTGCCTGTTTAATAAAATCTTAATTAGTGCATAAATATATTATGCATTTCTACTTAAAAACTAATCATAAAATTGTATATTAATAAGATATCTTGCACATATCTGAAATAATGGAGACAAAGAGAAACAAGTTTCGCTAATAATAAGAGAGTTCACACGACCTGAACCAAAGTTTATCGTAGATCAACTATTTCCATTATCAGCACAATAACTAAAATTATCATTGCTACCTTTAAAATTGAAAGAAAAGATTAAAGTCAACATCATATTATTGTCTTGTATAATTTAGTGGAAGAAAAAATTCTGTTGAATACTTTGAAGATTTTATCAATAATAAAACTAAGATATTTCAGGTATCGCTAATTGTTCAGCGATTTGTGCACCTTTATAAATGAACTTTGAACTATTGGTGATGTTTAAGGAATTACTTTTATTTATTAAATTTGATTTAAACAAGTGTTCATCAACTGCATTAATGCCATATAAACATTATTATTAATGGCTGGTTTAGATGATGAAATTAAAATAGATTTCTCAGTTAGGAGATTTTAATTTCCTGGTAGAAACAAAGCTTTCTCCAAAATATGGTTGACTCAGACTGTGAAACTTGTTATTCTAGAAGAATCTATTAAAAGATGATTAAGAATTCAATTTTATTTCATCCTTGAGTCAGTATTTTTCTTTCAATGAAAATTGATGAATGAAAGAAATTTATTTTGTGCAGCTTCCATGTTGTGATAAATTACGTAACAGTATATTACAATTATTGGATAATTTTCAATGTTTCCTTTAGTCAGTATATTCTTGTCTGGTTTCGATTTAGATAAAATGTCCATAAAAATTAAAGTTCTTGTGTAAGTTGATCAGAATGGTTATACCTCAGATGCTATGCACTGTACAGCTAATACAGATTTCACTTGTCCCAAAACCCCGTTGGCCGTTACGGAAGCTGGAGAGGTGAGTTTACGGTATTTTACAATCTGGCGGAGGCCGGCTGAAAGTCAAGGTCAATATCAGCGTCCAGAAGAGGGATGTACAGTAGTATCCGTCTATTCTTCCACATCATCAGCACGTCTCCGATCCCATCGAGGATCGAACACGCGACACAAGGTTTGACGAATTAACTCGTTATCCACTGCGCCAATACGCAATCTAAATGCAGAATAACCATCTTTAAAAGCCAATTAATCTGAAAAATATACATTCTATTCTGTAATCTCTTAAATAAGCCAGCATAGTTGATAAAAGAATAGCTGGTTCCAATAATCTAATCCCATCACCAAGTCCACTGACGGCAATTTTCATGATGCTGAAGGTTCCACATTACAGTTAGTAGGTAATGCTAGCCTAGAGTTTTATTCCAAATGGTCTACAATAAGTTAGTTGATTGAGTATAAAACCGTGCTAGCCATTATTTCGTCAACAAACTGTTCTTTATTTCTTAATTATATTAAATTAAATACTAAAATTGTATTCCTATTAAATAATTTCAGCACAAATTTCTTCTTTTCTTAATGCCCTGGCAGCCTCATTATTATTGACGTCTTCTTCCGTACAATAGAATATGGAGAGACACCTTTTCTTGTGAAGCGTTGATCATTTATAGTTTTTCCTCTTTATGTTTGCTCACAAACTTAATAAATTTCCATAAATAATAAGAAACTGAATATAGGAGATAGATTCATTTGTGTTTTTACTTTATCTGTTATCCTTTTGTCATATGACACCTGAGATTGAAAGAAGTAGGATAAAAGAAACAGAGTCGAGGTGCACTGTCTGCTGTAGACTGTAATTTGATAAATGTACGTTTAGCTTGTTCCAGATCGGTCTGATCGTCTTCTATTAGAAACCTGTCGATCAAGCAGGTGAGAGCGGTTGGCAGGTGAATTAAGCTCAAGCCATCAGAATTCCGCAAAGCGACCTTTACACAAACAAATCGTCTTCATACTGCTATTATTTAATGCTCATGTTTCGTGGTGAATATTTGATGTCTGAAGATTAACATATTTCACCTAGATTCAATATAAAAATGGTAATTTACTAAATGTACAAATGAAGAATTGGCTGTCGCCCACCTGTTGGATTTATTGATGTCTACCATCCTGAGCAGATACAATTAACCCTTGAACGTCCGTGTTTGTGTTAGCCTCGCGATTGTATCAACTTTGTTGGCCCTTTAGAGTAGACACCGGAGAGCAGATCATTGGCCATCTTGAAATTGTGACTTCTTGTTTTGTGGGGTGACTCGAAATATGAGACGGTGGAGAGACAGTAGAGTAACAATTAACAAGTAAATAAATTCCTGGCATGGCGCTGATGCCATTACCGAAATATCTGGGTACGTTACTCAGTAATTAAGACTACAAAGATGAGAAGGGTGGGGCTGTGGTTATATGAGATAAACAGGCTGTGGGTAGTTAACAGAGGTGAAAGCCCGGTGGCCTCGTTACTTTGACTGCTGTCTGTTCACCAGTTTCCCAGGGTAACAATGATTGACAGTGACATGGTTGGTGGGGCCACGGAGCGTATAAATATGAAGGAAAAAAGGGAGAGAAAACTGCTAACGGTCAGTTTTCGAGGCCTGCGATAAACAAACATCAATTCCGAACTATAAAGAGTTCGATATTTTGGTTGTTTACCGTATAAACTTTGGCGCAGAATTCTCATCACGTGATTTACTAAAAGATAAACTTTCAGAATAATAATAATTCATCATCAACCGTAAACACACAAATAGATCACACAACACGGTAAAAGCAAACTCCTGGAACCCAGACTTACCAGTTCTTCTTCAGGTCGTTTTATCACGAAATCTGCTCGTTTGGCCGAAGATCCTGGATTCACTCTCTTTGAGTCCCCAAATTATATAGATTTCTCAGAGTAAGAAAAAGGGGCGGAGTTAACTAACGACGGGATTTCGTCAGCCAATCAGTCACCAGACGAACGTCAGCTGACCGGCCGTTGGCGAAGAGAAGAGAACTGGAAATTGGGCGCCGACCTGCACGATGACCTAAATCGCGTCTGGCCCCCCGGGCTACCTCCCCTCATCATCCACTCTAACGGGAGCCTCAGGCTCTCCAACAGGGGAGATAACGAGAATAACCTCAATCAACGCCTGTCAACAAGAACCACTTCAAAGGTAGACGGAGGGAGGTCGTGTCTCCTCCATCCATTTACAAATAAAAGATTTAAAAACAAAAACAGAACAAAAACAAAACAAAAACAGAACAACAACAGAACAACAACAGAACAAAAACAGAACAAAAACAGAACAAAAACAGAACCCACCCTCATCCTCCCTCTCCGGTTGGATTTAATAAAAATAAAAAATCGTCTACTCTTCCTCACCCCTTATAGCGTCTTAAGGACAAATAGCTGAGGCGGCCGATCGTGGAACCGACCCAGCTCCCACCACACACTTGCAACTTCACAAACACACCCCAACAATTGCACCACACCCCCCCAAAAAAGATCTCGTAATTTCAGATTTGATTTTTTACCAAAATATTTACTGGAATTATCCGACGGTAATGTCGGTGCTCTGAGAGGGAGATCTAGAAGTCTTTTAGAATTAGCATGACTGTAGGCACGTGCCGTTAGTCGCCACTTCTGCACTCACCTCAAGATTGTTTTTCTACACTCAAACGGAAATATATATATAGGCCAATAGGAAGGGTCAGTTTAGGTGTCAACTAAAGAGATTGGTGGAACAATCGAAAATATTTCCAGTAAAGGACCAACAACAAATTCAAAGGGAGGTAAGTAGACATGTTTAGCCTTAAATCACCGCTAAGCTGCATACTTAAATATTGAGTTGAGTCTTGAGGTATTTACGATTGATGACTGGAACTGAGTTTAGAAATAATTAACGAAGACATGTACCGACTGTGTTCATCCAGCTGTCAGATTTGTATTTGGAATTGTCATGGTTTCTATTCCATTTTGCATGAAAGACAAGATATCTGAATTTTAGTTAAAATATTACATTCTACTGTGCTATCAGGGAACTATGAGAACCGCTGCCATTTGTCTTCAGTGCGATGAACTGTATGCGACAATGCTGATTTGAAAACAGCATGGAAGAAGAATCCAAATACTCCTCGCATATGTAGGCCATCAACTTGTTGTAAATCTATTCAGACGTCTGTGGCAGCAGCTAATCTACAGCTGAGGTAAATTCCTGCACTTTCCACCTAATGTACTCTCTGTCTAATTCTCATCTATCGTCGTGTTTTAGTAGGTTCTCTAAATTCTATCCCTTTCTGTCTATCTCTTCTTTTCCTAGTTTGTGGAATTTGTTCATGTCATATAAAACCAAAATGTTTTTGGTATGGAAGTAGGGGTTTGATTCTTTTAGCAGGGATAGAAATTCCTGAATCTATTACATCCTTAAAATCAACAATAATCTTATATTTGGTATATTTATGATGTCGTCTCCTTCAAATTCTTTTTGCCGTTTTTATGTTTCTTCAAGTTAGAACTATTTTCTACGGAGTTAAAGTATTTTTGAAGAACTTTACCATTTATCTTTTCTTCTCTCCTCAATCGGCTCAATTTTCTTCTGTTTCTTCCTTCAATGGATATTATTCCGTTTTCTATTTTATTTAGCATTCACGAAGCTCATTTCAAAGACTGCGAATGATCAGCTATTCCCAGGACTTAAGGTCTTTTATTCCAATTGATGGTTATTCCACTGAAACACGTCGCAGATTACCCGGGTATCACACACACACACTTTCTCATTTCCGATTGTAAATGCCATGCCAAACCTTTGATGGTTTCCTACCCTCAATTAGAAATCTATCTGGCTTCCTGCGCCTATCGAATGCGCAATGAAAGTCACGAAACGGAACATTTTAAAATAAGTTTCAGAACAATTCATTACGAAAACAATAATTTAATACACAAAGGAAATAACAGTCTTGAAACATTTGTTCTGAAAGTTTTCGATGGTTGATCATTAATGATTAAAACGTTTATTTACCTGGAATCTATTGTCTTTTATTAAGAGTATTGTACACACGGTGCTTTGATTGTTTACGTCCATCTTTGAAGATAGAGTCTAGATGACCTTTCATCCAGTGCCTTTGTAGGCGCTCGAGTCAAATGTATTGTCATTACAACATTGTGTTGTTATCTAATTTAATCGTACAGATGAAGTTTCGGTCTTTTTATTACGGTATCGGAAGATACCAACAGCTTGGTAAGCGGTGTGTCGGTGCCTGTCATTGCTCGGCCTGCAGACCTCGAAAGTATCTAGGAGCGCAGTGGTAGACATTATACACACAGCAAGAACTGCGTCGCTCGTGATAAGAAGATCCGGATCAGTGTACGGCGACAACCTGCCCAATACCATCTCTTCGACTGAATGTGGGAAAAACAAATTACTTTGGATTCTGGCAGCAGCAGCAACAGAAAAATCACCTTTAGTGTCGCTAATGTCGGGCAGCTGATATCAGTTGTTTCATCCAGAATTTCAGGTGTAATCAGAATGGCGCCCAGGTTCTCCGCAAGCAAATCATCAGACAAAAGATCAGCTGTTTTAGATGCACTTCTGCCGAACTGGTGGATGGTTCTGCATAGTAATCCACAGCAGCCTTGAACAATCTACTTACTTCCACTACAACCCGTTTGTTGTGAAGTTTCCAAGGAATTCTCCAGCCAGCTAGGTGACAGGAAAAAGAAAATTTCTTTAACTTAATCGATTGATTTCATCCACTGGACAACACCACAGAGAAGATGAAGTTCCCCGAGAACCAGAACAATGGTTACCAATAGAGAATTGAATATAAACGTGAGGAAAGGTTCGTGGCGAATTTCCAGTGACGGTGACTTCAGACTACAAAAATGCAGAACAATAGAGAGCATTTCACGACTGGTGGACACCTTTCCTGATTCCAGTGCTGATTGTGACCGTCTATGAATAATATCTTATATAAATCTCGACACCGATTGAAAGAAAATCACCTGGATATGTAAAATGAGGACCCTATTTTCACATTTCAGGTAGTGGAGAAGTAAACCTGGACAGAGAAGATAACACTGGATCAGTGATGAAGACAAAGAGGAAAAAATGTTGATTACCTGGGCAGGTGTCTCCCTATCATCGAGCCTTCCAAATACTGGCGCGGGATCTCATTCTGACAGTGATTAGGGGTCTAATAATAAAAAGAAAAAGGAATTAAATAATTTTTTCTTAATCGAAAACCAAAAAATAAAGTTTAATATTATGTGTGTCAGAAGTAAAGGGATACATATATATTCTCCTGCTAACTTACCGACACTCGGTAAACACTGTCCATGTGTCGATCCAAGAATTGTGATCCTTCATCTCCTGCATAAATACTGAAGATAAAGGAGTTGTTTTGTGAAGAAATGGATAATTCGCTTTACGCCGGACAGGGGATAGATACGGGTAAGAATCTGAAAGGCTCCTCACAGCTTTACACGGTGCTGATTCACTTCATGTTCCTTTTCATGTTAAATAAACATCTTGAGCAGCTCACATTGTAAATAATCTCCTCATTTAATATTTTTATTTTCACTTCTTGCACATCTATGATAAATTTATGAAATATATTATATATATCTTTGTTGTTTGTACGGGTATCGCTTGAGCTCGTTGCTTTGATGTTTGGAGCAGATAACAAAATTAATTCCGCAGAGAGATGGACAAAGTTAGTTAGAATAAACACCGATAACAAGGGTTAACCCTTCCCTTTCTCAGGTAAAGAGAGAACCGACCTCCTACTAATCTATTATCGAATTAAACACAATTGTGTACGGGCGATTTTCACGTTTTTCTAAAACAGAAATAGTTATCTTGCTGATGTATTTGTGATGATCTCGTTCGGTTTATTTGTCTTTCTCAATTATAAATTAATATTTTGAAATAATTAAAAAATATATATTCTTCGTTTGTTTTCTCATCAACCGCAGGAGTAAATAATTTATTATCGATTATTCTGACACCTGCAACTGAAGAAGCTTTCAGTTTCATCACAGACCGACACTTCCATGATCTCTGCCTTCATATTTCCAGATTATCCTAATGTTCTCCAAGTCTCCAAGACAGAAGGTTTGGCAGGCGCTAAGCAGGTTCTAGAATTGGTAGGGTCATGGACGACCTAAATCCACAGCAACCACGCAGTCGCTAATTTCTACAAGGGCAAAATTGTGTGGTGTTTTCTTAGTCTTCTCTGTTGGCTGACAATTATTCAAGACAAATTAACGTAGCCATCGCTTCCGGCCCCTTATCCTGCAGAGCTTTACCGTTCATGACGCCTACATAAATTAAAAATTAAGGGTGCAGTCCAATCTCGGAAAGTCCCAGACATTAAATTCTAATTAGGATGGATAACATTATCCAGTACAAACGTAATAACGGACAGATGTCTATATAATATAATAGAATAATAAGAAAGAAAATAATAATAATAATAAATAAGAATAATAATAATTAATAATAATAATAATAATAATAATAATACTAATAATAATGTAATAATAATAATAAATAATAAGAATAATAATAATAATAATAATAATAATAATATAGAATATAATAATAATAATCTAATATATAATAAAATATAATAATAATAATAATAATAAATCCCTATTGATTTTGATCCTCCATATCCCAAAATAAGTTCTAGAAAGGATTCACACTATTCTGTCCGACTTATATCTCTACTTTATAAAACCTTTAATTTGTATATTTGTGTAAATTAAAATTTTCTGAAAAAGTCGAAAACCACAGCATCACAGGTATGGTACCTGTTCTCTCCTTACGAGCACTTGGTGTTTTCTACAGACATATTTACGTACACAGTGTAAGCAGAATCCATTCCGAAGCCAGATGGGCCTAGAAGCCAGCAGCAGCGAAGTTCCGTACCAGTAACAAGCCGACATTTTTAAAAGGACCCGACTGACCTCAGATCTTCCTTTAACGAAAGCCGGGTGAGAAGCCTTTTATCGTGGACCGTGGAGGAGGTGCAGCGATCACCAGAGGAGTCTCCATCAGAACAGGTGTCTGGCGATCGGAGTAAACCGGTCTGGCCGGATGGAGAACTGGTGAGGAAGATCGAGATAGAACAACGCTATGGAAAATCGCCAATCAAACCAAGACCTGGAGGATCGACGAGATTCAAGTCCAAACTTTCGTTCTACTTATGTCTGGACACCAGGAAGTGGATGGCAAGCCGTCTTTATTTGCCTGAATACCGAAGGTCAAATTAACCCATTGATTTCTGTAGACAATGACAACACCTGTATTTTACACACCGTCGACTGATGCCCTTTGTCAATCCCTCTGAAGGACCCAATCGAAATATTGCAGCACTCTTTACCGGCTCCTTATTGAGTACAAGCAACCCTTAGTGAGATAAGTCAATCTAAGGATTCCTACCCTATACAGATAATAAGCTCTGTTCAAACTCCGCCATACATGGAATTAACCAGCTAATCACAGTCTCTTCTCATGTATCGACCGATGTTATTACCTGTTTTATATAGAAGTTATTGACCCTGACTCACAATTATTTCACGGTCAGGGTCATGTACGAACTAAACAACATTTTAACATTTTGTATAACTTTCCTTGACTTGGTATCAGTCAAACACCTGTAGGAGATTATATATTGTCGGTTAATACATTCGAATAGTCCATTAACGTATTGGACCTGACGTAGATTATCCCGCCTCCATGATTGACTTGTTGACAATTTCCTATGTTCGGTTGTCTCTCTGATTAACGAGATTTTATTAGGCAGCTGTGATTCCGTCATTTTCAAAGTGAATCTTTCTTAAATATCAAGATCGATTTGGAAAAAATATAGTTTATTTTTTTATCATTGATATTAGGAAATCAATTGAAAGGTTAGAGTGCCTTGCCATACACATACCGATCCTTCTATAAATAGATGTGTCTGACCGGAATTTTAAATTGATTACCTGTTGCTTTAGCAGGCTTTTGGAATAGGCCCAGTTCGACAGAAATGTCGAAGGTTAGGGTATTTCTCTCATGGAAATGCAGCAAATGTTATCAGGAAGTTCTCCGATCTGTCACTAAGACCGTAAAGCGGACTGGCCAGCGAGCTTTTAACAGTGTCCCCTCAACAAGCATGTGCCACATTATCAGTAACTGGAGAAAGTTCTCTTGATAACATCGTCTAAGTAACTGAGATCGACCAAAGACAGGCCTCCCGTCACCTTCGATCACCTGTCAGTATGTGTGGAATTCTTACGTGAAATTAGAATAAAAAACGAACTAAACCATTCGAATACAGGAAGTTTACCTTTTCTCCTCTGGGTTCTGATTTCATTAATTAACTGTTGATAGACGCACTAAGCTTTAGTACAGACCTAAAATAGAGTTTAAATCCTGTTGTCATTTGCTGAGGACAGAGTATGGACAGTTACGGCATCAGTTGCTGTCTGGAAGAGCGGAACATCAGAGTTACTGTTTATGGATGGATTTCCGAAGACATACAGATTGAACGCCGAATATCTTTAGAAAAATGGCTGCCACACGACTGGTCAGATCACACACAATTGAGAAGAGGAATAAACATATTTAACTTCTTTCTGTGGTGACCCCACAAACGAGGAATCCGCTGTTTGTGCAGGAGAATTAGCCAAATATACTGTCAACAAAGTCTCATGGCTGCTGTAATATTACAGCAGACTCTACTATGATTACGATTAGCGGAAGTTTTACTGTAGAATTACAGCTGTTTTTTAAATATTTCTGTTAGAGTTTAGCGATAAAACAGGGAAACAGAGAAGAGAGATAAGAAGCATCCCTATGTATCAGTCTCGGACATTATACCTGACTTTGCCGTGGAGTAATTTAAAGATACAAACGAATAATCAGTCATCTTAATATGATGCCAAGCGGCATAAACAGTTTGGTAAAACTGTCTGTCTGTCAGTAATCGCTTTATGTTGGTTGTCTTTCGGTCTTCGTCAGAATCTGATGGCAGCTGATAAACAAAAAGTAAGTAAAAGGAACCTTGACTTTGTGTAATAAAGGAATTGTCCTCATAAACTGGAGAGTTACCGTCAAGGCCGCCCAGGTGTACAGGTGTGAAAACAGAGCCGAGCTGCTGGCATCCGAGCCAGTTAGCCGAACACATCCCGAGGTCGACGCCGCCGTAATCTCCAAGACAGGAAAAGAGCGGATTTTTATTGGACAAACTTCTATCGTAATAAAAACGAAACAAAATATATCACGAAGCTTCTTGAATTTCTGCAACCTAACTTAGTTATTTCGTCATTTAATGTAACCTGTGCAGATGAAATACGTTTACATTATTCCTGAGGTGAAAAAGATTATTTTAAAATAAATTGAGTTTAGGTGTTTTTGTAAGATTAACCCTTCACCAACAGCTCCCAAAATTTTATGAGACTAAAAGAGCAAAGATTTATTGATTCATTAATGGTGACGGCTTCCATCATCTTATTTTCAATATTCCCAGCCGGATTCCTGAGTCTGCCCAGAATTAGGCATGTCATCCAAGAAATGGGTAAGCATTTTCAGGACAATCTTTTTATATTGTTTGTGTACTGGCTGCTAGAAATCCACCACCACAACAACAGAGCCGCCAGGGTTACAGGGACACACAACTCTTCGTAGCATTCTCCGTTGGTCGTAACCGTCTCTTGAAACAGATTCAGGAGAAAATCACGTAGTAAGAGCATCCACCTGTTTAAGAAGAGAATGTGCCAAAGGATGGTCTTGTGCTAGGTCACAGTACCGTATGACTTATACATTCCCTTGTAAATCTACTTACATTTCTCTAATAGATTAAATTATCCATTTACTTAATATATTAACTTAAAGTTAAATATGCAGTGATGTGTGCTATGACGGTCAGTAACCAGGTAGGTTATTCCACAGAAGCGATTTACCTCAGGCTGCTCAGTTTGACCGATCTACTGGTCGATGACACCCTTCAGGTTTAACGAGACCTTTAAAAGTGTCAACACTTACTCTGGGGCAGCGGCCAATAAATAGAAAGGGAAATAAAAGTAAGATTTCTCCTTAGAGAAGCTACACCATTCCTGGTACCGAGTTCCGTTCCTCCATAGAGCCAAAACGTCTCTGTCTGGTTATAGAGAGTCGGTCCGTGCCCTCATCCCGGACAGCTTTCTGCTTCCAGCGAAAATAATAAAACAAAATCTAAGGATGCTGAAACATCCTCAGATTTTCTGACTTCAAACTCATTATTAATTTATAAAACGATTTAGAAATTCATAAATAACGTAATATTATTCGAAGAAAGATTCTGATATGAAGATGCAGAAGATATAGTTCAATTTTAAAACAAATATTAAAATTATGGATCACAAATCCTTAACCTTTATATCTACCTTCATTCTTATGGATAGAACAACAGAACGGTTCATAGTAAACGATCCAATTTCCCCTTTACTCTAATTTTACGACATTTACCAACTCCCTTTGCCCTTTGAATAAACTATTTGTCCAATTTCTATTGGTAAAATTCCCTAATATAATTAGTCCTATTGTGTCGTGGAAAACATTTAGAAGAAACGAAAAGTTGTAGCCTTTAACTGCTGAAAAGAACTAAAAAAGATGTGAACATTATATGGATAGAGGCCTTTAGAATTATCTCTCAGAAGAATCTCAAATAAAGACGGTAATTGAAATTTTTGTCAGAATCAAATATTTAAATGAGCTACTGGAACAGATTTATTGGTTATCCAATACCTCGATAAGCAGAGAGTTTACTTCTACATTGAGACTGACATTGATTAGGACATCGTCCATTTGTCTGTCTGTCTGGTCCGTCTGTCTCTTCTGTCTTGTCCTCTGTCTGTCTGTTCGTTCTCTCTGTTCTCTGGTCCTCTCTGTCCGTCCGTCTCTCTGTCTGTCCGTCTCTCATGGACTCTGTCTTTCAATTATATTGGTAGCTGCTTTTAACAAATAACGAAATCGCAGTAAAAAGGAAATTTTATTAAAGTTTTTACTGAAAATTTCAATCTACTGCTAGTGAACAGATTAATATATACAAACATTTCGTGAAATAAAGTTAATTGATTTATTCCAGTGTTTGTTGTACTATTTATATTTCTGGTTTTATGACAGGAGATTATCAGATTAGCACGTAAATATATCGTAGGTCACCTCCTCGTCATTGACGGACTTAAAACATGGAAATTACTTAACATTTAAGCAAAGTAAAAGGTGCGTTAAAAAGATAGGTAGGTGCACGTGCTGGCTTCTATATTAACTAAATCCCAAATTGAGAAATACATGAATAAGATAAAAGGTCATTTTTTCATGACTTATGTAAGAGAGTGTAGAGAACAGTGTTAGACACCAGGTGCGCTGTGTGATAGGGGAGACAACTGCGTACGTGTTTCCTATTCTGTGGAGTGAATGAAGCAGACGGGTGCTACAGTTCAATTTGTCGATGAGATGGAAATCACCGAAGTCTCGATACCACGAAGAGGGAATATTAAAATTACTTCATGAATGTAAAATAGCTGTTAATACTGATTATAGCCAAGTAAAATAGAATACTAATGTGACGATAGGTTACAAGTCTCTCAGCGCAAACTCCTATCTTCAGCGTCTCAGATTTAAATATTCAGGAAATGTCGGACAATCAGTTACCTGGACACATCTCTGTAAATTATACCTGACGGTACTGACAGCTGGAGAGAGTCAAAGAACCATTACTTCAATCCCAAGTCTCTTCTTCTCTCTCTCTGAAAGCATCTTTTAGCTCGAGAAAGTACATCCGCGGAGCTCCATCTGTTCATTCGTCCCGAGAGACAGGTAAACGAATCCGACTTCAGCACAACACAAACGAACAGTAGAAAGACTGGGAGCCACCGACGACGGACGGCGCCAGGCAGCGGCTACAATCAGGTAAGAAACCTATCGATCAGGCGTGAAGAATTTATGAGATCGTTGATTTACCTCATTTGTCCGTATGGATACATCATCATCAGCCTGGGTTCGATCCCATCAGACAGAATCCGACTGTTGAAGCTGTTTGTCTGTCGTCGGGTTTTGTTGGCTGAACTGCGGAATCTATAATCTCCGAATAAATAATTAGAAGAAATTCAGGTCGATATCGAAACAACAGAGAAGAATGTTCCGAGGTTGGAAACCTTAGGTAGGAGCTTCCCTTCTCCCCTTACACCGTATTAAAGACGGAGGATCACAGAAAGGTCACCCAGAACGAATGAATTAGACGGTGATCTCAACTACTGGTACCCAGCCCCTCACCGTGGTATTTCGGCGGATCACCACCACTGTAAACTCCATTCTCTCCAAGACTAAGAAAGAACCGATATCCATCTCACAAACGGCTCTCACAGGAACAACAGGAAACTATTTAGATAGAAACCTTTTTTATTTCTCTCAAACACAATTAGATATTTACCAAAGTAAATCATTGCAGCCGAAGGAACTTCCATTTACATTATATAATAAAAATAGGTATTTTCAAAGTATATTTGATTTAATTATTATTTTAAAATTCCCCGCTCATTAACAGTTATTACAACTGATCCATTTCAGGTTTTCCTGATCCCAGCAACAGCAAAGATGCCGGCAGCATCACAAACGTCTGAGGGCTGACGAACCTTTACCTTCCAGATTTTCAGGTCTATTCCGGATTCCTGCAGGCTTTTCGCATGTCATCCAACAGAAGATAAGCCGTCTGGAAAACAGTCCGCCAAATTGGTAGCGAGTTTCTTCATAACCATCAACAGCAACAACCCAGCCGCCAAGTTTTCACAAGGGAAACAACTCTTCGCACAATTCTCCGGTAGTTCGTCGATGTCGGTTGTGGCAGATTTCAGACAAAATAACGTAACCACAGCATCGACCGGTTTGAGAACGGAAGGGGCCAAGGGATGGTCCTGTCTGACGTCACAGTACAGAACGGCTCTCACCTTCTGTCGTATCTCTTCTTCCATCTCGGCCATAGTTTCTTCTGTAAGATACACAGAGAGATATACTGAATATTTTACGTATTATCAGTAGATAAATATTATTTATTAATTATGGAATATTAAAGGTAACCAACTATTAAATTTGCTTTCACTGTAGGGAAAAGGTAAAATTAGTTAAATTGATAACTAGAACCTTTCGTGGGTAGTCAGTCTGTTCGTTACGACGACACAAAATCGACAGGTGTGTTAAATTTACCTGGTGGAGATAAAAGGTTAAAACGAGGTGCGGAGCCAAAATAGTAACTGGTATAAAAACCTATGATTCTCCAGCTGAGCCACTTCGTCAAACGGTAGAGAAATCGTGGTCCAGAGTTCCATTCCACCATTTTGCTAGAACCTCTCTGTTCTCCTTCACCAGATCACTGAAGTAGATATTTGTAAAACACGGAGCGGCGCTGGCGGCGCTGTAAACGGTCGGTCCTGTGCCCACATCAGCAGAGGTTTCCCCGTTAATATTGCCCCTTTGGATAAGAAATTAACTCAGCTTAAACACCTTTAAAATAGCCCGATCTAAGCCATCATTAATTATGAACGACTGAAGATCATTAGTTTATTAAAGGAGAGAAATGTACTGGATTAACTCTTTCACTATCTTGAAAGAATCGATAGAAATCTGTAGAAATACCTTCCATATATAGGATAACTTTGTAGTGTTCTTACTTTGAGAGTAACAGGACCTTTACATCTAGTATTAAAAATCTTTTAATTACTGCCAAAGAATCACGTAAAAAATGAACAGGAATATAATATTTCAATCAGGAATTATTTTCAATATTCCTTCTTTATAAAAAATATTTCGAAATACATTTGGCTAAATATATAATACAAAATGATTTCCAGCGGAATGTTCGGGGTTGGGTCGCAGTGGCTCTCAGAAAATGTACTCAGACCTCCCATCAACGGAAGGAGGGAGACCAGCAGCAGGTGGCTACAGAGAAAGTGTTTACTACCTCTCTTTTGTTTGAAGGTGGATGGGAATTGAGAGCGAAAGAAACCGGAGTAAAAGAGTCGATACAGAAGTGTGAGATTATACGATGACGTAAGAGGCCAATAAACCTTTACGGATACCACAAGGTTCCAGTGAGAGACTTCATATCCGCCTCCATTATTTATGCAAGTACAAAAATTCAAGGAAACTCATTGTCCTCTGTACAAAGGTAATCCCTATATTTGAACAACAGTCCGAATAATTTCTCTTTGTGAGCCGATATGGAAGCTGTGAGGCTCCATCAATATTCCTTACAGATTTACTGTCCCTTTACTGAACGATGGGGCCAAATCAAAGTCCATTTACTTATTCTGTTAAACGGTTCCTCAGCACCACAACATAAGTTGATGAATCTTTTTCCCTATGATGACAATAATTTTATCAGAGATCGTCAAAATAAAGTGAACTTCACTAACCATAATCTCCTTCAAGAAAGTCTCATTTTTGTCTAAAAGATAATGTGCATTGGATAGGAAATTATTAGAGTAAAGAGAATAAAACGATGGTGAGGTCTGATCTGTGGAAATTCCCCCACGAATAGATGAAAGCTTAGACCGGTCTCTGTTGAAAGAAATCTCATTTATTAAGTGTCAAACAGTGAAGAACCTCTCTGTACGACAAAAGAGCCCCTGAAATAATAATAGGAAGAAGAATTTGTGCTTAACATTACATTAACTTTGTACGACCGAAGGATTCCTACCGGCCGTCAAAGATTAAACTGTGAAAAATGTACAGGCGACTGTCACTTGATGGAAATTTTCACCAGGTTCTTACCGCTAGAGAAAATCTCATGAAGCCATTTATTACGTCTTTCCTCACTTCAGACAGTTTCCGTGTAGAATTTTCGGAGATAACAGTAGGAGTCAAAGTCTTTTACGTAATCAGTCGTCATTTCTCCCGACAGGAAACTACAAACAGTTCGACTGTAAAATAACCATAGTTAGAATGAACGGGTGATGTTTTCTTATGTATTACCTGACCGATCTTCACAGGTGAGTGACATGTTAAAAGGATTTTGGCTATAAGTAAACAAACATTAAAAATTCAGAGCAATTTACCACAATACACATAAAATACAGTAACTCCTCAAGTGTCCAAATTATTCGGTTGATGAAAATTTTCGAGGATGAGGAAATCAGAACAATTTTCAATGAGCCGCTCCAAAAGATGCAGTCCTCGATAAATAATATTTTCGTAGTTTTACACTTTAATTAATTATGCTATTTCTTTTTTATATTATTAAGATAATTAAGCTATCTCCAATTATTACTTGAATATCGCTAGTTGATAATCAAAATCATTCTTCATATTCTGTTTCTAAATCTGCTGATTCCAGCAAATATGATCATCCTCTCCTTCATTAACACCCATCTTTATATTTCTCAGGTAATGTACAAATAGTAAAAATCAAAGTCTATGTTAGGAGGAAAGTGGCAAATTTGTGAGAAGGATCATGTCGGTTCCAGAGAAATCCAACAGATATTTATAGCAGAACTTTTTAAATCAATTGGCTAAACATCTTGATAATAACCACAAACTGGGATATGTCTGCTGTGGTTTGGGAACTCGATTAGATTTAATATTAATCCCAGATATTTCACCAAAACCTTGTTAAAATCACTTTAAATAAATTTGAATCTTGCCCGATATAAACCAGATTTAAGATAATAATTCCTGGCATCTTTGCTGTTATTTGGGAAAAAATTAAATCAATGATCTTAATAACATTCGAAATTCTACTTTAAGAGAAAAAACTATAATCGTCCAGTTAACACTCCATTGAATGAGAAATATCCGTAGTAGTGTTATACCGATGCTGTTGTTCCTGGTACCTCATGAAACAGGAAAGTTAGATAGAATAGCACGAAGACAGTGCCGTCTTCAGGATGATGTCTGGTCCGAGGGTTTTAGTTGATTTGCAGTCTTTGGCTGAATAGAACAATAGATATTAATACATCGTATATATGCTGGATGGATTTTTAAAATATGCATAAAGTTTTTTTTTAAATAAAAGGAAATTGAAATGTTGGATACAAGATATATTATTCAATTAATTAACAATTAATATGCAAAATTGAATCGGTTAAAAGAGCAATTGAAATGATTTTGAAAAGCTGTATTAACGAGCACAATCTTACCTTGCATATAATCATCGGGTAAAGCTGATGTAGTGACAGATTTAATAAATATATACGATTATTTGTGAAAATCTTTACGAAGATGTTAATAGTAATTGGATGACCATTATAAGCAAGATTAACAACATATAACCAATACAATATGAGTTCCTCTGTCCAGAAAGAAGAAAGTAAAACAAGAATGAAAGTAAAGTAGACAGAAAGATAAAAAAAGAAGGAAAGAAAACAAAAACTAACAGAACAGACAGAAAAGATCATATTTTAAAAAGAATAGGGTTTTGACTGCAGTTTCACGAAAAATAGACGGATGTATATTGAAAATCCTAATGATTAATAACGTTGTTCAAGAGTCATAAATGTAAATCAATAAATGTAGGTAAAATATTAGAAACTAATTAAGAGCGGATTATACAAGAAAGAAACCTGTTCCCATTAAAAGTGTTACTGGATCAAAGACGACTGAACCTGTACATCAGATGGAGTTACTATCTTATCATCTCCTCCACATAACATCACCAATAGTAAGTGATAAAACAAACTATTGTGAAAATAACTGTATTTGTGTGTGTGTGTGTGTGTGTGGTGTGTGTGTGTGCATTTCTGATGATTAAAATTGATATTATCTATTTGCTTTTAGTTACATAAATTATCGATACAAATTTGCAGGTTAAATTGTTATTCAATAGCGATATTTCTATTGTCTTTTCTAGTCCTCGCTATCTAAAGAGAACAGATTATTATTGTAAATTGGATGAGACTCCTTTTCTTGGGAAACTTGCACTGCATAATGCAGGTTGTAATTTGATATATGTACGTTCAGCTTGTTTCAGACCGGTTTTATAGACTTATTAGAAACATGTAGATCAAGCAGGCATGAGCAGTCAACAGGTGAATTAAGGTCAAGCCTTCCGAATATAATAAAGTGGCCTTTATGTCGTTACACAGTATTACAGAATGCCCATGTTCATAAGATTGTTCCTGTTACAAATCTTGTAGTTATATTTCATATTCGAATATTCGAAGATTAAATATATTTCACTAAATTCGATGAAAAAATTTTAATTTACTTAATGCAAAAAAATGAAAGAAATGTTCGAGGAGGCTCTAAATTGGCTGTCACCCATCTGTTAGATCTATTTATGTCAATCATCCTGAGCAGGTATAGATAATCCTTGTTTGAAAACTATATCATAGATTTTCCCAATTGTATGTAAGTCCGTGTTTGTGTTTTTTCCTCCCGATTGTATCAACTTTGGTGTCGCTTTCGAACAGACCCCTGCGGGCAGCTGATCAACACTATTTCTTAAAAGTGTAACTATTGTATGGTTTGGTGACGGAGAATTTAGGCGGTGATGGCAAAGTTCAGTAACGATTAACAAGTTAATAAAACCCGAAAGAGAGAGCAGAACTTCCAATGCACAAGATCGGGGGAACGTATAGACCTCTACACAGTAATTAGAGTTAAATATGGGGAAGGGGTGGGGCACTGGGTCCATTAGATGAACAAACTGCAGGTGTTTTACCAGAGGTGAGTGCTCGCTGACCTAACTACCTAGAGTGCTATCGGTACACTCTTTATCCAGGTGCAATCTTTCTTCCTACCCCGTCAGAGTAACAATGTGTGATAGTTACATGGTATGTTGGTGATAAAAATAGAATAAATATAAAAAAACAGGTGAGAACACACTGCCTTCAGAGGGTTAAATAAGGCAGAAAATGATTAACATATTTAGTGCAAACTACCTACAGGTCGGCTTTCGAGGCTGGAGAAAACCAGACATCAATTCCGAATTATTAAGAGTTTGATGTTTTCTTTGCTCTCCCGATAGACTTTGGTACAAAATCTGATTGACTGATTTAATAAAGGCTGAACCTTGAATATAATAATAATTATTATACTATAAACACAAAATAGTCAGAAGAAAAACACGATGCAATAACCTTCTGGAACTATGACTTACCGGTTCTTCTTCACTTAGTTTCACACGAAGTTCCCGCTCTCTGGCGGATGAAGCTGGAAGCACCATTTCTGACAGTCCGCATTTTAATACACCTTTCCCAGTTGGGGAAAAGGGGGCGGGCTAAAGTAATAAGGAGTGTTTCTTTAACCAATCGGACACCAGACGAACGTCAGCTGACCGGCCGTTCAACGATGATAAACGGACTCAACTGTCGTCCTGCTATTTTCACTTCAGTTCTCTGTCTCTGTCAGTATTTTAGGCGAGACTCTCTACTTCACCGATCTTTATGCTTTGTTTTCTCTTCTTTGTCAGATTCTGTTTGTTGTTGATCACGAGAGCCGTTTGTATTCTTTGCTCCCACAGAATAAGAATTAGTTCGTAATCCATGTCAGTAATTAGCGAGCAGCTGTATTCTGTTCACAGTATAACCCCACCGTCAGTGTATCCAGGTCCGGATACACTACCTACAGAAATGTGGGCGATGATTCCAGTTAAATATTCTTAGGCTGATTTAACTCTCGTCCTTTTAAAATGAGATTGATGATGAAGCAGGGGAGTTTTATTTTTTATAAAGTTATCTCCATTAACTTACGTAGTACTCATGTTTGCACACCAAGCTGTACTCGTTGATGGAATTTCCAAACGTCGCACCTCCGAGAGCCCTCTCATTAACTTTTGTCTTGGCGATAACTCAAAGATGCTGTGTACTACATAAA
>JACATO010001317.1:0-25902 GCA_018389105.1 Nautilus pompilius | reverse complement strand
TTGCTTCTACTTTGGTCGATGGTTTTCCAGTAATTGTGATGAAAAAGACTTGTGTTCATTGAAAAGGCCTGGGCAAGTGATTATTTGGATGCTGGATGAGTGGCAAAGAGACTTAGACTTATTCTCTAGCTGGATATTGGTCTGCAAATTTTGCAAGAATGACTTTCTTGGAGCAGGGGGAAGCTATGCACTATCTGCATTTTATTGTCCTGGAAACATTGCATAGTTAGTTTGTTTATTTCAAAGACCTGGCATCTTCATTTATTTTGGATTTAAAGCAACAATTTTCTGTGGTGTTTGATTCCTTTACTGAGAATTATCAGGAGATGTATTCTGTACTTTTAAAAAAAGTGTTCCAGCTTTGGGCCATTTGAAACTTTTTGCAAAGGCTGTTATTAAAATCTAACTGTCCATAATGGACAAACGATGCACCTTCATCTGAATCAGTATTTCTTAAGTTCATGGAAATTAGCAACATAGCATCTAGATGAAAATTCAGACAGAAAGAATTCAAATGGATACTAAACTCCATCACTACACTTGACTTGCCCCTGGTTCAAAGTTGAAGGCTTGATACTTGAAGAAATACAAAGTAAGATACCATTCTTATGAGATTGTGATGAATATCATGGTTGCTCTTGCATAAGCTGGATGGTCTTGGTGATGGCACAATCAAGAATTCTTTTGTGTGATGAGAAATTAGAAACTGAAGTTATTAGTTAAGTGAATATTTGAAAAACTGAATTGTCGGTAAAAATTGTTTGCAAAATTCAATGATTAACTTGTACTTGGCTTTTAACTAAAGCTAACTACTAAATTTTAGTTCAGAATCTTAGACTCATTCAGACACTGTATATGAGAGAGAGAGGAAAGAGATGAAATTGTGATAATTGAAGTCTTCATTGCAACCTATATTGGATAAATCCATAATATAATTTTAAAAAATCAAAATTTCTTAGTGGTACAGTTTTGTTAAATTTATTATTAACCTTTTCACAATACCCTTTTAAGGAAGTATAAACATACCTCTTATTTGAAGAACGAAGAAGACATTTTCATTTTCTAGCAGAGTTTACTTTTTCAGATTTGTAGCAAGGAATATAATTTTGTATGAAAACTTAAGATAATCTAGTCTGAGTTTTTTAACAGAATAATATTAATAAAAACAACAAAGCAACAATTTTCTGGACTAATAAGACAAGAAATGAGTAAATGTATTAACTTTTTACCTATTCAAATTGTAGTCATTTTGAAAATTTATTGATTTACATGAATTAACTTAAAATTATTAAATTGATATTTTAAAGTTGAATGTTTTTGTGGTATCCATTTAGCAAAAAAAAAAAAAAAAATGTTTAAATGTGAAAGAAATCTGGCTGAAAGGAAATGGAGGAATTAAATTGATAGTATTGTTCTATTTATGTAATTAAACAGTAACAAAACTGCTTATTGTTCCAGTCTATCTTTTTTTACATAGTGTTGGCTAAATGTGTAGCCAGTTCAACACATCAACTAGGGCTTCTGGGTAGGCTTGGGTGCAAATAAGGATGGTATACAAAGGGTTCAAGGCTTTGAGTGATGCAGCAACAAATCATCTAGCTTTCCACATCTTCACCACCTTCAGTGATACAGCGGTTAATTCTATTTACCAATGTCTTGAACACATTTTCCAGCTGTTTGGGTGTACATGATGTGAATTATAAATGCCTTGTTGCCGTAACCTCACTTTCACAATTTGTGTTCCATTTTGCCTAATAAACAGTAATAGTTTCTGTTGGTCTGTAGATCATTTTCTATCATCATTAGCCTAACCTGTTTCTTTAAACTACTTTATCTAACTTCTAATGAAGTTGATGAATGGTGAGTTCTCATTGTAGCGTTCTTTAAACTTTTGTTTCATTGCATTAACATATTCAGCAAGCCACAAGATACAGTTAACCTTTCCTCAATCATCAGTCTGTCTGAAAAAACAAAGCAAAGTTAATAAAACCATTAGGCTTATGGCTTTGTAATACAGTTTATTTAACGTCCTGTTTTATGAAGTTAGTTATTTGGCCGTTTAAAACCTCTTAAAGACTTTATAATACTGTGTCTGGACAAATGAAACTGGTGTGTACATGTTTTTGTGAACCGTCAACTGGTGGGAAAAGTTTATTTTGAGGTATGAAACTTCTACTTTCAGGTTTGGGTGTAGAAGATACCAGCGTGTTTCTACAGTCTGTACAGGCAGAGAGGTAAGTCTCTTGTGCTTGTCATTGCCATTGAAGAAAGGATATTTAGACAAGTTTGCCATCACTGATTCTGACTTTTCATAATGTTTTAAGATGTAAGTATTATCAAAAAACAAGAAAAAAAATGGAAACTAACATAATTATTTTGTAATCTATTTCTCATTCTTTTGTTAAAGTTCTATAGTTATTTCCATAGTTACAGGTTACGGTTAAACAGAAGATGTTTTGATATGTGATATGAAAGAATTAAATTTACACAAAACATGAAAAAAAAAGAAAAACCATAACCTGATCCTGCATAATTCTTACTGTTCTTGCTCACAGTACAAAAATGAAAATAATCTTGGAATGTCTAATTAATACTAATTTATTCCGTCAGTCAGTAATTCTTTAATTTTAATTCTGTTGCTTTTTAAAGTCATAATTATATTTTTTAGTTACTTTATATTCTAACATTAACACTTGAGCTACAGCTGGGCATTAAAAAAAAGTTGTGAAATTTATCTTGTTTTTAGATTAGCAACACTATCAATTAAGATATAAATTGTTGATTGGATTTTAATAGAGAGAGAGAGTACAATCAGAATTAGTTTTATTTGGCTATTTATAAATACTTATTTCAAAAGTGGGGTTGCATGTGCAAGCTGTTTTGGTTTCCTGGTTGGAAATCAACATCACTGAGATTTACTTCATGAACCTAAAAAAAGTGAGTTAACATTTCATCACTCGGGATAATTACACTGCAACAGGATGAAAAATAAATTTTTTTCAGTGACTGCTAATGCAGTATCTTCTTGGCTCACTATCAGGATTAAAAAAAAAACCTTAACCACATCAACTGGACTAATATGCAGTGACAGTGACAGTGCTTTATAAACAAAAACAGCTATGCAATTAATCCTCATTAAAATTAAGATATAAATTGTAAAACAATTTTAAAACTGTCCTATTCTTCTTGGCACATGAAAACGTCAACTCTGTCCTGATTTATGCCATTAGTTGACCATTGGCAGAAATAATCTGCGATGTTTTTGTTGTTGAAAGTTGATGTTTAATTTCGAGTTTAAGGTTTTGATACTGGCTTTAAAAACAAACAAAACAAAAGGGACAGTTTTGCTTGCTTGAGTGATTTTTCATTTACAAAACATTTTGGGATGTTTGCTAGAGATTTACTCTATTACCTGATATTTTGTTTAATATCAAGCACATAAAAAATTATTGTCTTTTCTGTATTTGATGTTGGATAACTTTATCCCCTCCTCTCAGCTGGCTGTTAAATCTTGGCATGATCAGGCACTGAGAAAGAAACCAGAAGTGTAAGAAGCAACTCTGTTGGTGTCAGTGCCTTGAGGGAGAGAATGAATAAACAGAAAAAAAACGTGAATGGACTTTTGCTGGAATTTCAGAATAGATGTGAAGCGATAATGTTACCTTGATCTGGAGAAGTTGTTGCAGTTTGACATCTAAGGAATTTGATTATAAATGGGGTGTCTGGAAGAGTACATTAAAAATACTACACAAAGTCCTGATCTTCAAGTGATGGTTTGTTGAACTTCAATTAAGTTATATTTGCAAAAAAAAGAGAAAAAGAATAGCTGTAAGAAAGATGATTTCTCTTTAAAACTGATTCTTTTAAGATGAAGGGAACTAATTTCTTTGCATTTTTTATTTGGTAAAATTTTAAATCAGAGTAGGTTAAAATGACATTTTAGTAGGTTTGCCTCAAGCCAAAGCTTTAGTCTTCAAAATAATAGCAAGTTACTTAGATCTTCATTTCAGTGAAAATTAATGATATTGAGTGATTTTTGTTGCTCCTTACTGGAATCAGCCATGTCACTTGTTGTATTTGTGGCTATTGGATGAATATTTATGTTGCTATGGATACAAAGTAAGTTTCCCCAGTGTTTGCACTTTGTGATAGTCATGTTTTGTGCATACAAAACGTACTCTGAGGTTGGATGAATATATATAAAATAGTAATATTAGCTGTGATTCTTCTAACAAATTGTCAAAGTTAGCTAACGTTAAGAGGAACAACATAATTTGGAGGTTGCCATCTAGGGTATCTTATTCTGAGGTTGCTGCCATTTTTGGTCACATCAACCATAAGGACATTCTGGGACCATTACCTGAACCAGGTGACAAATCAAGGGCAGGTTTACCAGTGTTATTGTTACACAAGCCAATGTTGTTGTGATAGAGGTATGTTTTGCTGTGTCAGAGGATTTTTTGCTGCATAGGGAAGATGACTTTAGGCTAGTGTGCAATAGTTAAAACCTTGACCAGATTCCGAAGCACCTATACCCAAAATTTGGGGCCTCTAGGTGCTATGGTTTGGCCATGAAAGAGTAACCAACAAATGCACAAGCACCTGAAAATATATATGGATATAGTGTAAAAAAAAAAAAAAAAACAATTACAAAAACCTGTACCTATATAAGGGGGCATTCAAATGAATCCCAGCTGAAATAGCGCTGCTATCACTTTTATTTTGGTATTGATAGTATATTAAGAAGTATTGTCTGTTTTTCTGGACTGTTCATTCTTTGATACTACAAAAAAAAAAAAAAAGGTGGAATATTAGTTTGTTTTTTTATGTGATTTTCACATGGTTTGTTTTGTTTTTATCGATGTTTCAGTGAACTGTTTCCTATTGCAATCTTCAGGGGATAGTTAATCCTTTTGACCTAATAATAAACTATACTAGTTTTTGCTATGAAAACTATGGAGGTATGTGCATCTGCCTATCCATCTTTACATACGCGCACCTGTTTGAGGTAGTAAAATGAAGACTGCTTCTTGGATATGAAAACAATGTCATTAATTTTTTTTTTGCAGTTTTTTTTCTTATTTAACTTAGCAGATATTTGAGGTCCTGCTCATAATCCCAAAAGAAAGAAGTAGGATTTTGTTCTGTGACAATAATTAGAGAGAGTGATTGACTTAATTCATCAGACAACCAACGGTAGACTGGCTTGATGGTTACTAGGTGCTTGCTTTCCCCCAATTTTTTAACTTATAATTTAATGTCTTCGAGATTATCAAACAGTTCTGTCAGTTAGAATAATGAAAGCTTACAGCTCACAAAGTTAAGTTTAGCTTTTGTGAGAAAATATGGGGCTTAATTTCTGAGTGCATTAGATTAATAAAGGGCAGGCAGTCTTTCGTATGGTAATATTTGTGATAAATGTGGAGTAATTCTTTGAAGGGAAGAAGAAAATATTTGAAAAGTATCCAACCCACAATTAATAACTAGTCTACTGTTCCAACCCCTATAGTTCTTTCTTTTGCCTTAACCTGTCATTTGAAATAAATGGGTGGGCTGGCCCCTGAGCTATCAAGTTTTATTCTAGGCTGTCATTAGCCTCAGATGAAGTTACTACTTAATAACAGGGAGTGTGGACAGTCTTTGAGTATCCTAACAGGTGACACTACAGGTGTGACCACCAGGGATGTGATGACACCACCACGGGGGCAATTTAACAGGAAAAAAAGTGGTCATCAGAAAGGCAGCAAGGGGTGGTTATTTCAGGAATTTTTACTACCAGGCCTGACATGTTTTGCCATAAAGTTTACAGCGATGATTTATTTGGCTGGGAAAGGCTACGTGTCCATACAGCAAAATGTGTTTTTAAAATTTCCTTTGTACATACATGGGTTTGAAAAAGATCAGACTGAAAACAGGTGTTACTGAGAATAAAGGAATGAATCAATCCACTGCCTTGGAGAAGAACGTGGCCGGTACTAAGGGTCCACTGCTTCCACTAGAAGCATTTGTCCCATGAAGGCAAAATGTCCACTCGTCTTTGGCCAACAGAAAGGCTGTTTCCATCCAAAAGAAAAACTTGCACTCAGATTTTAGTCTAAGACATTAAAAAAAACTTTATATAGAAAACCTGTGTTTTTAGCTTAAGGTGGGTTACTAATCTAGTTTTAAAAAAACTTCTTGTTTGACAGGGGAGGAAAGTACACCTGTATAATAAAGTAGACACCGAAAATTGTATTACTATAGTTAAACAGGTGGCAAATAATTTAGTGTATACTGGCTTTCCCATGGTTTTAGCTTGTGTATGTAGTACTTGCCATTGTGAAAAACGAGCTTTAGGTGTTTTCAGATGTGGGAGGAAATTCAAGTGGCTGGGTGGTAAAGAAGAGCAAGGGAAGAAAAAAGCCATGCTAAGCTGATCCAATTCCAACCAGGTCTCTAACTTTGACTCTAACAGGCCAGTAGGCTAAGCATTGGGCCACCTTAATGTTAAAGAATTAATTTATTCACAGGATTAAAAAGACTAGAATTGATTTCTTTATTAGAAACATTGTAACATGTAATTAATTGAGAGATTCCATAGCTCTGTCCTTGAATCCAAGTATTGTTTGTTTGTTTTTATTTTATTTTATTTTGGGGGGTTTTGATTTACCAGCCTGCTAGGTTATATTTATACTGCAAAAGAGACAATATGTAGAAATTATCTTATTTGCAGTTAGTTAAATAAAACTGGGACTACTAATGAAAGTTACTCTTTGTGGCACTTCTCTGTTTTGTATTTCATGGTGGTGAATGTTTTTTGTTTTTTCTATTATGCAGCATGAACTGGGCTTAAGTGTTCATTTTGATTCAGCGAAGACCAATTAGCAGGATCTCACTGGGCGTTCAAAGTTCACATCGCAATAAGCAAAATAATGGCTGTTGTAAATTGAGTTTCCTGTTATCATTTTTTGGATCTGAGAAAAAACCATTAGTTAGTGATTGACCATTTTTGAAGGATGATTGAGTTGTTTATCATAGAAGTAGATATCTAACTTCATACAGGAAAGGGTCAGTGTTGATTTGATCACTTTACAGTACAGGAAGACCTTGACTCATGTAATATGCGACTTATGTAAACAATTCCTGTAAGCCCTAAATTTATGTTATGTTAGCAGGGTGCTGCTGCTGCTGTGTTGAGCAGCTCTGCAGAGGGTTTCTGGGGGGGTAGGGTTAATGGTTGAGGGGGCTGGGTTTTGAGACATCTGGAAGGTCGGATGCGAAGCTGCATTTCTCCCATATTTTCAGCATGCCCAGCGGGTCCGTCGCCAGGGCGTCGCGTCGGGGGGTGTCTGCTCGAGAGGTGGGCGGTGGATGCGGGGGCAGTCGTAGACCACGTGTTCCGCCGTCTCCTCTCCCATTCCACATTTTCGGCATATGACGTCGACGGCTCGCCTGATCTTATGCAGCCAGTACTTGAGCTCTGGATGATGTCCGCTCCTCAATCGGCACATCGTTGTCTGCTCCTTCCTTGACAGCGTTGCATCTGCTCGGTGGTCGAGTTTCTCTCCGCATTCACCATATACTCTGCGGAGCCTCATGGGTGATGGGGTTCCCTCTCGTGGCTTGTCTTATTGCTGCCTTTGCAGAGTCATAGTAGTGGTCATTTCCATCTTGGCTGGCTGCTGCACCTTACCTGGCTTGCTCGTCTGCCATTTCGTTACCAACTATCCCGCAGTGGCTTGGGCACCAGGTAAAGGTTATCTGGCACCTGCTGTCACCGAGGGTAGAGAGGAGGGTCAGGATTGTTTTCTCGTCTGCGTTCTTCAATGGGTTGGCAGGTTGAAGGTCTTTGATGCGAAGCATGACGGATTGGCTGTCGCTGACTATACTGGCTTTCCGAGGGGTCCCTTCTGCCTGCAAGATCTGCAACGCCTTTTTGATCACCTTCATCTCGGCCTGATAGGATGAGTACAATTTGCCGGTCGGGATAGCATAGGAATGGTGGATCGTTGGATTGCTTGGGTGGCCAGTGGTGACGATGATGCCCCCACCGCCTGTAGTGTTACCGTTTGTCGCCGAACCATCGGTGTAGATAGTAAGGTGGAATGAGCTCCAGTCCTCTGTTAGTCACTGCATCGCCCTTGCTCTGTCTTTCTCCGCCTCGCCCGTCTTTGTACCTTCCACCTCGAAGATGTGGTTTCCAGTCTGCATCCAGGGTGGCAGGAGATCAGGAACCTTCTCTGGCTGTGTTGATCCGAAGATGGACTTCCACGTGTTGCCAGCTTTCACTCGCCGACTTTGCTTCTTCGTCCGTTGCCGGACCTCGGTCAATGCTGTTTGTCATCTGGGGTTGGTTTCGGCCATTCGGAGGGACTTCTCCATGGTTATCATGCTGAGCTTGGAGGCCCTGGTAGCAACGGTCGGGAGGTTTGCTTCTGCCAGGATCGATTCAACAGGGGTCGTTTTGACTTGTCCCGTGATCGCGCGGCCTGAGTACCTCTGGCAGGATTCTAACTTCTCCATTGTTGACGCTGATACCCACGGTAGCTATGCCGCCGCTGTGTACTCGACGGTCAACCTACCAGTGGCAATGTAGGTGGACCGCAGGGTGGTCTTCTCGTATCCCCAATCAGTTGACGCCAAGCACCGTAACGCTCCAGCCTGTTGTTTCATCTTGCTGCCGACAATTGATGCATGCAGGCCAAAGGTGAGCTGTTGATCGTACATCACTCCCAGGAACTTCGGGTTTGGGTTGTACTTGATCTGTTGCCCGTTAAGGTGTAGGGTAGGGCGCCAACTAGCTTCGTGTGTGTTGGTGCTGAAGAAGGAGCATTCAGACTTTTGGGTCGATAGTTCCATCTTCCACTTGGTGCTCCAGTTCGTCACGCTGTTGAGGACCTTCTGCAGCTTCACCTCAGCACTCCTCAGGTCAGCATCCTGTACCCATACTGCAACAACATCGGCGAAGAGGCTGACTTGGGGGGCTTCTATCGTTGTTGCGAGGTCGTCAATGTAGAAAAGAAACAGGAGCGGCGACAGGACCGACCCCTGTGGGACGCCTTGCTTGAACGTAACCTTCTTGCTCTTCACTCCATCAAATGTCACCCAGTAGAGCCGATTCGACAACCATGCTTGGACCCATCTGACCATGTGACTTGGGATGTCCTTTTGGGACATCTTCTTCAACAGGGCATCTCTCCACACTTTGTCGTAAGCTCTCGAGTAGTCGATCAGCGCCACCAGGGTCCGCTGCAATGGGGAGTGTTGGAAGCCATCACTTATCGATTGGGACATTCTGAGCAGTTGGTCCACGGTACTATGTCCATGGCAAAACCCCGCTTGGTTCTCTGTCAGGAGCTGTTTTGCTTTGGTGAGATATCTGAGCCGGTTGGTGACAAGTCGCTCCATCGTTTTGCCTATTGTCGACGTTAGAGAGATTGGGCGATAGCTCTCCAGTTTTTGTAGGTCCTTCCCCTTTCGGCACCGGTCGAATATCTGCAACTCTCCATTCTTGGGGGACTTTGGTGTTTGACCACGACTTGTTGAAGATCACCAAGAGCGTGGAAACTGCTACTGGACCTAAGTGGTGTAGGAGTCTTGGGTGGATCTGATCTGGCCCTGCTACTTTCGTCGGGTTCAGGCTACGCAGGGCTGCTTTCACCTCTTCTAGCGTGAAGGCTTGACATTCTTCAGAATCCATTGACTCGCCCCTCAGTCGACTGTTTAAGGCTTTCTTCATCCCTCTCTCATGCTTTTCAATTTTGAGATTGCTCACGTCCCGATAGAGTTTGACAAAGCCATCTGCTTTTTGCTTTTTGCTCACGAAGTTTTTGCCGTTGTCTGAGATGATTCGGGCTGTAGTGGTGCTTCGATTTGTTGTCAGGCTCAGGGTTGGCTGTCTGATCCCATGCTGTGTCGTGAGCATTCAGGTCTGCGCAGATCACCCCATGCAGCTTGATGTCCATCTGGAGTTCCGCCAGCGAGAAACCAGTCCTCTGCAGGTAACGAGAATTCTCCGGGGGGAGATACCAGTTTGAAACTTTGAACGTCTGTATTTGTGGGGTAGGGATCTCGATTGTCAACTTCTCCAGGGCACTCGTGTCACTGGTCTGGCTACCGACTACCTTATATGGCAGTTGTTTCCTCACGTACGTCAGCAGACCGCCCCTTCTTGCATCCCCTTGCACTGGTCAATCCCGTCGAACAGCACAGAAGTTGTGGAGCTCAGGCGTCTTGTCTTTCGGTAGCAGTTGACCACACGTGACACACATGGCTCTCGGGCTCGTCTTCTTGATGACTCTGCGGCACTCTGCACAATTGACCTTCTCGGCTTGGCTGGTGTTGGTGATGGGGGCCACTAAACCCTCCTTTCTGGCAGTTGGTTAGTGGATTGCGGCTTGTTGATTGAATGTGGTGGTTGAGATGGTTGTGGCGGGGTGGATAACTGCGGCGTGTTGCAGCAAGTCCAACTCCTCAGGCCTCTGATCAGCTTCTCACGTTCTATTCTGGACAGGTTCGTGCAGGTAAGGTGGGCTGGGGCATTGCAGACTCCACAGGTTGCCCTGTTTTGGAAGAGTCGGAAACCCTTCCCGCACTTGCAGCATTGGTTTGGAACGGTTGTTTGGGGGCAGAATTGGGGGCATTGATAGGCATCGGTTTGTCGCTGTTGCTCAGTCTCCGCTCGCGTCATGCCGCTACAGCGTTGGTGGATTGACTTCTGACAGATGACACACAACAAGGCTTTCTTCATTGTTGGGTCCCCACAGACACCACATGGAGGTGCAGGTCCGGGGTTTCTTTCAACATCACCTGCACGTAGCAGGAGGAGCCGCTGGATGTGGTCCGGCATCTCTCGGGGAATTTGGGTGGTCCTGTGGGTTGATCGTCTGGGACTTAGGGCCGGGAAGTCCCAGATGTTGAGGAAAAAAAAAAAAAAAACCTCTGCATTGCTGTGGTCGAGGACTCTTCATTTCGCCCGACACCATGTGGAAGTGGTCCTCGAAGTCGAGCTGCGGCTGCTGCTGCTGCTGCTGCTGTTGTTGTTGTTGAGCGAGTTGGAGTTGGACTTCTGAACAAGGCTCTTTCAATGGCATTGCATCCCGTAAAGACAAGTGGCCTGTTCTCTGTCGAGTCGTCCTCGTGATTGAGAGACGTTCGTCGAGCTGACAAGCGGCCCGGTCCACCCGACACTGGGGGGCCCCAAGGACCCAGGAGGTTGCTCTCGTGTTGGGCTGCTGCTGCTGTCGCTATGCGGTAGTTTCTGCAATGCTGTTATGCGATCTCCCCTCTCTTGCACGCAGCACACACACATTGTCTTGTTAAACACTATGCAAAAACCATTTCGTGCATCACGTAGTTTTTCTTTGAAAGTTTCTGTTTTCTAGTGATTTATTCGCCCTAATTATGACTGGAAAAAGGCGAAGTGGTGGTAAAAGTGCTGAGTCCGCACGTACACGCACTAAAATAGACTTAGAAATAATGATAAAGACGATAAATAAATATGAAGGTGGACAATCTTTATCAACCATTGCACGTGAACTAGGTTTTTTGGTGTCAACAGTAAACACTATAGGAATACCCAGACTTACAAAAGCCTCAACTTACGTTAATTTGACTTTACGCAAGAAATAAATTCCAAAAAAAAATTTTAGATATGGCAAAAATGTTACATAGCACTATGTATGGGTACTACTTTGAGCTGTGGAGTAATGCGCTGCATTCTGAGTGTTAGTTGGTCAGCATATCTCTACCACCCTCTCAGTTGTGCATTAGTATCCATCAAGTGAGTTTAGTTGTGCATAAATCTTTTCATTTTTACGTAAAATTTTCCATTGCAAGCCATGGCACCAAAGTGTAAAAGTGATGCTAGCGCTAGTGGTTCTGCAAGAAGTGTAAGGTGATTACTCTTGAGGAGAAGGTGACCAAAATAAAGAAATAGGAAGACGGGCAAACTTTGTCTTCTACTGCATGTGGCCTGGGCATGGCTGTGTCGACCGTTAACACGATAGTGAGAGAAAAAGACCGTATTAAAGAACACATGAAAGAATCTGCCCCCATGAAATCTACGGTGATAATGAAACAAAGGACTGGTGTGATTGCCGAAGTGGAGAAATTGTTGATGGCGTGGATGCAAGATAATAAGCAGAAACGTGCGAGTTTGACTTACGTATAGCCTACTAGAACTTAACCCTTATGTAAGTTGGGGTCTTCCTGTACACATTCCAGTAAGCGGAAAGAAGTATTTTCTTTATCAAAAGTCCATTCATCTGAACACCAAACTTTTTTAAGGTCAGATTATGCTTCGAATGTTTTTTCCCTCTGTGTAAATTTGTTTTTTTCTGATTCTTGCTTCAACTGTTTACAGCTGTCACCTCCTGCATTGTTTCCAGAGCATGCAGATGCAAAGTTATTGCTTCTCTAAATTTTGGTTCCATGGCCTCGACAGACTAGTGCTAAGAAGCATAAGTGTTTTGTGCTAATATACAACAAAAGGCAGATATTATTCACTGAGTAGAGTGTGATGAGTCTATCGAACTGATCAAGAATAAAGTAAATATTGGCACATCTACTGTGTGTGTTATTCCGACACAGAAAGATAGATTGTTCCAGTTTTATGCTGGTACTGAAACAAATAAGAGTAATAGAAAGAAAGGCATTATCCAAAGCAAAGCATGAAGAAATAATTCCATCTGATGAGCTTGTCTGAACTCCCAAATGTTCTAGTTATCTTGAAGTCACTCAGGCCTCAAGCAATTTGGATAAATTGAAATTCTACTGTATTTAGAATGTTTCTGAGAATCTGTGGCACAACATGTCAGTAATTTGTTTTGATATAGAAATTTGTATTGGTTACTTTGTAACCAAATCTTATGCCCAATTTTAGAATTCATTAAACTAAGGGAATTAATATTGTCTGGAAAACTTGGCATACAAGACAAAAAGTTGTTTATACAAAAAATAAAAATATCATCTTAACAAGGCACATTCCTTATATTTACAGTATGAATGCCATATAAAGACTATCCTTAAGGAAGCCATTAGAGATGAAGTTTAGTAGTACAAGTGCGTCTGACATGCTTTTAAGAGATTATCAAATTTTTATCAACCTTTTTTGTTAATCATGTATTTCTCTAAGGGAACTTAAGAACACAAGATCAGTTTGTACATAAGAATGTTGCGGTTTTGTTTTTTTTTTTTTTTGATTTGTCATTAAAAATGAAAAGATATTTTTAATTCTTTATACACTTTTTTAATGCATTATTAAAATTCATTTATTTGAAATAAACTTCCTTCAGGACATGTAGTTTAATATAGTAGTAGTAATGAATCAGTCTTTTCCATGTCTTATTTGATGCAAAGGTACAGTTTGTGTCTTTTTAAATGATCAGTTGTATTATAATCAGCTGCCCTGGAACATCCTTTTGTGGATCAAATCAATGACTTATTTTGTGTATGAGCACTCAGACTGTTTGGCTGCTTCTGTTCAATGCAAAAGTAGATGTCTACATAGCTTATCAATACTATATGTTGAGTGGTAACTTTTACCATTCCTTATAATGTGCTTGCCTATCATAAGAGTGGCTGCACTTGGGTCTGGGCTGCATTTATGCATGTCTATTGTAAGGTTCTCTGGTTTTTGTACCATTTTGCACAAGTTTGCTTTGGGAACTCCAGCTTTCACTTTTCTGGATGTCATTCCCTGTCAGATGTGTCATGGCATTCTGTGACCAACTTAGTTCACCTTTGTAGAGAGGTGTTTTGTTTACCACATATGATATCCATATTGTTTGTAGTATGTTTCATTCTGTTGTAAATGGATTCCATGCCAGTATTTTTGCAGTTTATCTCATGAAGTTGATAAACCTGACAAACTTCATATTTGTTTTTTATTTACAAACTATTACTATGGGTATCTCATTCTTGTGTTTTAATCTGGTATTCTTCCTAGGAGATGGAGGGAAGGAAAGATTGACTATCAGTTTAACCAAATTGTAGAAGAATTAATATTGGTGACATGAAATGGCAAACTTTTGGCTGTTGAATAGTAAATATTTTAATCTTTTGAACATAAAAAAAAATGTATTTCTATTAATTATGAAGGATGTAATGGAGAAACAAAAGGGTAAGGGATAGTGGGTCCTAGACCACTGTGTTTAGTAAAGTTAATTTCTGAAGAGTCACCACTCTGAATCAGAAACAAGATGAATAATTCTATTGTACATTAGCCAGAGTTGCATTGACTGTTCCCTAGATAATTAATATCGTTTAAAAAAAAGTGGGGAGTGCAAGTTGAATAGATCATTATCCTATGACCTACAAAGCAATAATCAGTACAAATGTCTGAGGTACAAGTGCAGAATCCATGGAAACCTTTTATGCAAAATCTGCCAATGATCTGTACACATTTAAGAATCTATTAATCCACCTTCACAAGAGCAGAGAAGCAAATCATTTCAGATATCCACTATCTGTTTCATGTTTTTATTGAAAGCTTTTTATTAGAAAAAAAAAATGCTGTCTAGTCCAGAATATTTTTGTAGTGCAAACATCGGGCATTCATCTTTGAAAAAACTGTATATTATGTATTTTTTAAGCTAGCTATATATAAATTATATAAAAGGGTTGCACCATAAATAATTTTTCTTTCTTGGATGTAATAGACCGGGGAAACTTGATGTATGTAGTGTTTATATATTTAGTAACCTAATATAAAGTTTCATTTTCATGAGAAGGCAAGGGAAAGAAGGAACCAGACAATAGAAACATTAAGTATTCTTGGATATATTGTCTAATTAGTATTAGTCAGCGCTAAGCTTTGGTGGTCTTCTGTACTGGCCAGACTCCAGGGCAGTTGAAGGAGATGACATCTGACCTTTCAGGCCAGTTAATTTAACAGTTGGAGGGCACCCACTAGTAGCTTTCTCTTTCTCCTGTCTGGCCTTCCAACCAGTGGTCCTTGGACTTAATTAAAGTTGTCTTGAGGATTGCAGTTCAAGGAACATAAGTGGTTGGCTGAACCAGTACAAGATTACACAGGGTTTAATTGGAATGTGGATTTGGGGAATGAGTTTTTGTCACAGCAGACGATAATTTTATTCATGTTTAGTTGTGCGATGTACAGCGGTGTGCAAAAGTCTTGCATAAAAGTAATTTTTCCTGTAAATTAGCTCACATTTTGTCGAAAGCTGTTATCAAATCTTGTTCATCAAAGTATTTCTATATTACTGTTGTGCATCTATTCCAATAATATCAAGCATATTGTTTCATTGTAAGAAAAGTTATAATTTTTAGAAAATCATTTGCATCAAATCAACGTGAGCAAAAGTGTTGCATAAAATCTAGACTATCTAATCAATTCAGATTCAATTCCAATTATGCAGAAAGTGATCAGATCTATCAATAATGAGTAGAATATCCAAAATTCTTAATAACTTGTTCACAATGACGAGGCATGCTGGCTACCAAATGCTGACAATTGTCACTACTGAACTCCGACCAGGCTTCCTCGATTTTCCGTTTCAAATCAGTTTTTGGCACTAATGCTAAGTTTAATCGAGTGCCAAAAGTTTACGATGGGACTGAGATCTGGGCTTTGAGCCGGCTAGTCGAGGAGGGGGATTCGAAACTCTGCCATCAAGGCCTTGATGCTCCTAGCTGTGTGGATTTGGGTGCTGTCCTGCTAGTAGATGGCCATCAGGGGCATGTGGTCACACATATATGGTTCGACAATGTCCGAGACGATCTTAGCATAGTCATGAGCATTCATTCGACCCTCCACGTGATGCGACTGGACGATTGAAAACAGCCCCAAACCATGGCTGAATCTCTCTCTGCCTGCAGAGTCGGTCGAGTGCAACTAGGATGGTATTTCTTGGACACCGATCGCTGAATGTACAGCTGACCCGCCTAGTGGACCCTCACGAATTTGTTTTCGTTGGAAAACGACACTTGGGACCACTGGGCCATGGTCCAATGGAGATGATTGCGAGCCCACTGCAGTCGCTTTCAACGATTGTCCAGACTGATGAACAGCTGCTTCTGTGCCCATAGCCCGAACAGTCCTATGTGGATCAAACGCCATCTGATGGTGCATGAGGCCAACTGGATTCAATGGTGCCTTGACAAGGCGGTCTGGATGTCTGTGGAAGTGCGGAATCGGTCCGAGTTCGACATGCGGATGATCAGACAATCCTGTTGAGCCATCGTTTTCCACAGTCTGCCGGGTCTGCGTTTCAAAATTAGGCTCTCATTGGCTTTCCAGCGTTTCAGGGTGCAATGTATCGTTGACTGATTGCAACTGATACGATCCGCAACGACCCACTCAGTTTCACCATCTTCTTTCATGCGAACGATCGTGGCCCGCTGTTCAGGGATCAAATATCGGGCTCTTGGCATCACTATATTGAACAAAAATGAATCAGAATAGTGGAAAATGACAGTTTTTTTTCATATTTATATTCTGCTATCCTAAACTATTACAGCACAAAATATATATTTTAATTTTTTGTAGTTTACATAACACTTTTGCACTTGCCGATTTCATGCAAATTATTTTATTAACATTTAAATTTTGACTCTGCAATTACATAATGGATCTTAGTGTTATAAATTGTTTAAAGATACCGATATCTTTCAATTAAAACAGAAAACATACAATAGTTACTAATATCTACAAAATAAGAACCCATTTTCTAAGTGTAGTCATTTTTATGCAAGACTTTTGCACACAGCTGTAGTATCTAGACTGAATAGGAGCTAGGTTTATTTCTATACATCTATTTAATGCATGAAAGCAACTTTGTTGAATTATAAAAAAAAAATAATGGAATAGTTAATGGAAAATGATGTTGAATTGTAATGATGTACACACGGGTCAATGCATGTAATATGTAACCAGTAAGTTGTCTACACTTATAGACACAATATAAGGGGCTAAATTAAAGATGAATCTCAATATGAAAATCATTTTTAACTGTATATGGAAGTTTTTAGACGATATGTAAGTGAGTGTGTTATACAGGGTGTCCGTAAAGTTACTATCAGTCTTACAAGTACTATACAGTTCCAAGACGTGTTGAAGATCTTCGACAATTTGTTATTGATGAATTGCCAACTTGATCGTGACTTGTGCACCAAAGTTGTCATAGTGTGGTGTCACGTTGTCGAGAATGTATTGAAGCTGAAGGCCTCCAATTGAATATTTGTCATAGAAATTGTTTGCCTTGATTGTTACAGTCTTTTCGGATGTAACACATTATTTTTGAGATTTTTATTAACATAAGGTTTATTTCTTTTGTTACCAATAAATATTTTAATACAATATCTTACTGTACTGCAGGGTGTCTGTATAGTAACTTGTAAGACTTTAGTACTTTACGGCCCCTATATATATATATAATGTATATACTCTATTGAAAAAAAAAATTTTTTTTTATGGCATTCATATTAGAATAGTATCCGGTGATTTACTGAGAAAAAAAAATGTTAATTTTGAAAGAAAATTTATATATATATTTTTTTTTGCACTCCTTAGCAAGATAATATTATGCACTACTATCTATGGCTTCCTCTTACTTTTTATTATATCTTGGCATTATTCTGGCGATCAGGTTATGAATGTAGTCTTTAGATCATTAAATTTAAAAAAAATACAAAAAAAAATGTTGGTTGGTACTAGCAATCAGTCAGGAATAATTTATTTGATGCTGTTTGAAATCTCAACTTATTAATTGGAAAATTGACCAAAGATTTCCCCACATGCAAGAAATTGCAATTTAGGATCTGTGTAGACTTAAAGATGCTTGGATTTGCTGTGCTTGTTTTCTGAATATAGAAACCTGGCAGCATCTCTGACATCATGGTGCTACCTGACAGGTATGCTACAAGGTCATATTTTCTCTCTCTCTCCCCCCCACAGTGGAAGGCAAGTTTCAATTGTTGACAATCTTGAACCCCTTTAAAAAAAAAAATGTATTTTCATTTCTACCTTGAATATTTTGATGCTTTAAGAGCTATTGGGTTTCCCCTTTTTGTTTTTCATCTGCAAAATAATTTTAGAAGGTTGGTTTTTTTTTTAAAGAATTTGTGCCATCTCCTGTTTCTTTCTCTGCATCCTTTTCTTGTAGAGTCAATAAACATGTCATCTTGGTCTGGGGTCACAACTTGCATTAGTTGTTTGGTAAATGCTGAACTGGACAATTTTTTTTTTTTTTTCATGGAGTAATCACTTGAACATGTCAAATCAGAAATGGAAGATGACAGTCCATGATCCGAAGACCTGTAAATGTAGTGTTTGTTTTCTCTTCAAAGACAACATCCTTTTCTGTAGAAAATGAACCACAGCTTTCCCAGAAATGAAAGCAAAAGTTGGACAGAAGTTAATGATGCAATTTCACTCACTTTTATCTAATTTCTCAGTCAGAATCTGAATAATTTCCAAATTATTTTATTCATTTGATTTTCTAATTAATTTTTTGCAGTATTTTATTATTATTGTTGCTGCTTTCTTATAATTAATTTCTAGAAAGCACCATTATGAAAACTTGTTCTGGTTGGGTATTAATTCAGAGAAGTTTTCTAATCTTTAACAAAAAAAGAAGCCAGTGATGCTGCTAAAGTTTTTAATAAAATATTTGTGCTATTTGTTTGTTTTTTTTTTTTTTTAACTGTTAATAATGATAATTTGAGACGTTAGAGAATTTTTAAATTTAGAACAAACATCCTAAGTCAAATTTGGGTAAGTAAAACATTCTTTGATTATGTAGAATAGTTCATGATGTTCACACTTGAAATGTCATGCTGTATCGGTTTGTCTGATTGTTCCCAATGGTGTTTTTGTTGGATAGACATGGCCTTGATGTATAACCTTTTCTAATTGATTAGAACTCTTTAGGAATTGCATGATTGATTAAAATGCTACCTCTTGCCATTCTCCAGAGGGGTAGTTTGTTTGTTAAAAAGTTTCTGTTGCATGCTAATAGGTTTTTCTCACCCCTGCACATTGCTTCTGCCATAATTTACTATTGATGTCACATCTTGAATTTTTTTTTGTATATATTATATATGTGTCCTGCAGAGTCTAGTTTTCCATTTATTTACCTGTCCAATTTATGTGTTCTTTGGCTTATTTTACTCTTGTGATTTGAATAGGGATTTTGCAGTCAATTTTTAAACTAGTTTCCTTCCCCTCTTTTCTTATTAGCCAACTCTTTGGCTGCCTGTCTTTCCTCTTAATTTCCAAGCTAAATATTTCACATAATAGCCATTTTATAGATATAATTTTTTCTTTTGGTCAATTCTTTGTGATATTTGGAATTTTTGGTTACAGAAACCTTTGACAACAATCTAGCCTAGTCTGGGCTAAAAGAGACATTGATTAAATAAATGTAGGTTTTATGGAAATAGTGTTACGAAATTTTACAATTTGCAATATGACGGCACTTATTGGCATTTTGTATAGCATGTGAGCTGAGCTTTCGAAACAGTTGGTCAGTCACTGCTTTCTGAGGAGCTTTGTGATAATATTTGGCCACCACTGTGTACTAAACCACTTGATAATCATGGGACAGGACAAGAACCTAAGCAATTCTGTTTTACAAGCTAGAATTTCTTTTTGAGGTTATGCAAAACTCTTGAGATGCCAGCTAGGCTTTTCTATAGATCTGGTTTTACCCTTTTACTACTAAGTTTATGCATTAAGACTTTATCTCAATATGTTAAGCAAAAAAGATCAGTAGTGTAGTGTGCTCGCTTGTCATGGCTGTGACTGCAGCCAGACTCTCTTGGCTCCATTTTTTTTAAAAACCTCAATTACTCAACCTGGTCACTCTTGCTATTTTGTGCCACCCCATTCTGAATGGTTTTCATTTAGTTTCTAATCAGGAGAGTTTCTGATGAGGGTTTATATCCTATTTGCTGCACCAGTTATTTGTTGTTTATCATCGGGCGGGGCATTGGTAGGATAGTTAGCATACCTACATATGTAGGGATGTCTTTTTTTTTGTTAAAATCAGCCATTTACTGAAAAAAAAATTGATTAACATAATTTTGCTAATAACTATGAATAATAACGATAAAAGAAGCCATTTAAATAGTGAATGGGAAGTATTAATATGCAAAAGTGTGTTGAGAGAATTTGGTGGCCTTCACCTCTTTTGGCGAGTTTTCACGATATGTGTTCACCATTCTTCTCTCCAAAAGATGGTCACTAAACATGTACTAGTATTTTTGATTATCAGGATAAAATAATTTTAAAGGGCATCAGTAATTAGAGTATAAGTGTATTGTCTATATCTTTATTTATTGGTATATCTAGTCTGGTGATGCAAAGAACATTGCCTGCCAGCTATGGAACGGGAGATGCTCCTGTGCACCTATCAGACCTAACACTATTGCACTGGCTTCACATGGTAGTAATGTCGCTCTTAATGTAGCCATCTCAACCACACCCATTATAGCTGAGGACCTTTTCTGGAGTTGCTGTCACACCTTATGATTTTTACTTTAGGAAATTCCTAAATCATATTTTCATAATTCCCTCTTTCAGGTTATTGCAGGACATTAGAAAATGTTTATTGAAGTGTAAAATACAAGAAAAGCTTTCAGAAAGAAAAACCATTTGTGATTATTCATGCCGTTTTCCCTTTAACAGTTCTATGACTATTTAAAGTTAAATAATATGAGTTATTGTTTTTGTAGCTCTTGCTACACAACCTGTGAACATTGCTGGCTGGTATAATCAGTGACAGAGTTCATGGTTTTAAGCCTAGTCAGCCATCCATGATGTATACTAGTCAGCTCTAGTACATATTTGTATCTTTTGTAATGTTAATCTAAAGAGAGAAAAGAAAGCTGAACAGTTTGTTTCGATAGTAATGTCACGTCAAAATTATCAGTTAAACTGACAGCTTGAATTGATGTTTTTAAAGTCTACAGGTAAGCTTGTGCATCTTCCATTTGTTCTATAGCATAGTGATGACCCAGACAAATAACCTTCTCTTTATATGGAACTTTTAATTTGGTGATATATCCCCAAAAAGAAAATAGCCATTTTGCTAAGCAAAAGAATGTTGCTATAATCACCCACATTATGAATCAGGTATTTAGATAATACATTTATGATGGAAAGACTCGACTCTGACTCCTTGATTGTTAACTTGCAAGAGTACAGCTGAATTATTGCATGCATTTTATCAATTTAAATATTGCAAATGAATACATAAGGTGAAACACCTTTTAACATGTTTAAATGTTTAGTCTTTCTTTTGAAATGTGAGAAATATCTGTTTATATTAATAGTGGGGTTTAAAATTTCTTAGGTAGGTGGGATGGAGAGTTAATTATCATAAAACATTCTACTTTTCCCTATTGTTTAGATTTTTTATTTGGACATCTGCTATGACTAATTGCACAGCAGTGGATTTATTTTCAATGTTTTGCCATGCAATCAACATTTGTATATTATGTTAAATTAAGTATGCATGGTTGTAGGCATTTAAAGTTCAAGCCTTATTTTGTAAGCATATGGACTTCAGCTCAGCCATGCGTTGACAGCTTTTACTCTCAACGTTTAAAATACTTGTCTCTCTTGTTGGTGTTATCGCTGTAGAATGGGGGTGAAATTATTGATTTTAAGACCATTGTTTGTTTGAGGCAATGATGGTGTTGTGTAGATTATAAGGTAAACGATGAAGTGTTGCATGGTTTATTCAAATTCAATAGTTTCTCATTAAAAAGTATGAATTAAACTCACCATTGATGATGCATCATTTTATATCCATAGATCTTGCATTGGTTGCTAAATATTTAGGTAATGAATCTCCATTTCATTATATATCTGACTAATATGCTTTTTGTCATTGCTGTGTTAGTATTGTTGCAGAATATCTTGATTTGCTGTGAAACTGTATCCTGAAGATGTGGAGGGAAATTACAAAAATTTCTGATTATTACTGTAAATACCCATCAGTCTTTCCATCTAGTAGCAACTGCTCCTCTTCCCAAAAGTTGATGGTGATTGTGTAATGGCATTTATTTTTTTTGCCTGGTTCATCATGCTCACTGTCTTGTATGATAAGTGTTCAAAGAGCAAAAGTTACAGCTGACAAGCATGAGCTTATTCAAAATGTAACAGATGAATTTGTACAAGACCAGAGACAAATTTTTGTTGTTGTTATTGAGAGATCTGATGGGATAGCAGACCAGCAAAGGAAACACATTAATGTTGAAAAAAATTTTTTTAAAAATTTAAATGAATCACAAGAAATACTTCTAAGTTAAAAGAAAAAAACAAATTATTCATCAAAATCGAATACCTTTTGATGGGGAAAAAAAAGATATTTTTTTATTTTGACATTAGTATACTTTTATCACTAGGCACATTTCCCACAATTGATATCTACCCATCTTGCTATTTATTCTGTGGATATTTTTTGGCATTTTCTGCCTCTAGTAAGAATCCTATGAATGCCCATGTTTTTTTTTTTCATTTCATGCATCTTAAAGAATTTTTTGTAAATAATGCAACCACCTATCCTTGGGTTGTGTATGATGGTCTGTCTTACCTCATAATATGGCCATTCATGATGGCAGGCTTGCTCTTGCTAATGGTGGTGGTGTCTTTTCTGTCAGAGTGAGATCTGGCATGCCAAACTGAAGTAAACCCATGCACAAAATGATGGTACAGAAGAGAAACTGTGCATTGCTTGGACTCCATAAGGACTGGTAACACTGCTATCATGACCACACTACGTGTTGCAATGACCTGCTGGTGCTCGATGTTGTTTAGAATGGCTTTCTTGTGTAAGCATATGAAGAATGACTGAGGAGCAACAGAGGATGAAATAAATTTGATGTTTGCAACCCTGTCATTTTTAGTCAGAATTTTAGATTGATTTTGAAGCTGGTTTCAAAAGGTCTACTCTGGATCTGATCCAATTCTGATATAAAAGAGGTGCCAGGTGAAGAGGAAAAGATTCAGAACTGTCTGATATCTAAATGTACATATTCTCTAAAATAAATAAATTTATCTCACTTTGTTCATTTTATAAGGTAAAGGTATAAAAAATAACCATTAAGAATTATCAGTATTTTAAAACTCATGTTTTGAGATTGAAGGTCTTTTCAACGCCACGCAAAGAAGAAAGGATATTTAGAAAGAAAAGCAATAAATATTAATGTAAACAAAGATCCTATTGATTCATGAAGCCATGCTGCTTGTGTGAATGTGTTTTGTTCTTTTCCTAATTTATTTTTTTGCAAATTCATCGAAAACAAACTTAATTTCAAAGGGGGAAAATTGGGCTAAGAAAAGGGTGTTGTGGCATGGGTGTTTGGTTATAGAATAACAATCAGAAAGGCATTCACTGCGTCCCCGATACTAAAGCTTTTTGTGTGAAGTAGATGGTTCATTGTGCTGTGGGATGTCTAGATTCAGCCACGACGATTAATGATAGTTTGCTTCCTTTTCATTTGCTATTGATGAATATCATAAAGGGCAAAAATGACTGTAATAACTATTGATTGCTTATTGCTTTTTCGTTGCTTATTAATCAGTAAAGGATTTCATTGCCATGCTCCTTAGCATAACTGTTCAAGGAAAAAGAAAACGTTCTGCAGAATGGCAGAAGAACAAACGTGGTGGTAGAAAGGGGATGTTTGTGTTATGTCTAAGGCAGTCAGTACAACAGCAGTACAAGCTGGTTTGTCTGACAAAATTGATTTTGGAAACACTTTTTTTTTTCCAAAACAGACTGTTGTCATTTTCTTTGTTAGCACAAATTGAAATGTGTTCTTAGGGTTAACTCTCACCACTCCACTCTGTAACTATGGGGACGATTATGCAGGACTTATTAGAAAGAACAAAATTGGTAACTGGGAATTTGTATGAGAGGAACAGAAAGATATTGATGATGTTTATTTAAAGAATTAACCACCTTGTAAGTGATGCTAGAGTTGAACAAATCATCAGATAAGACCGAGACTGGTTTTGGACTTGACGAGCTGAGGCCTTTTTCCCCCAAGATTGGATTTTGGCTGGGGAAGCGGTCACTCTAATGCGCGGGTGTTTGTGCCCCCAACCCTGGCTGCCGAGGCGGCCAGTTACATGAGGTGCGTCTCAACCCGGCCTTTTAGGCCTTAACGGGAGCTTGCTCCACTCCGGACTTCGGCCCCTACACGGCTTCGGCCAACAACCCAATCCCTTCTCCTTGGAGATACACATGCATACACGAATTTTCACACGCACCACTCATGCATTCACCACAAAAAGATAAAAAAAAAAAAGATCAAAAGATGCTCATTCTGCACACTAAAGGAACTTCTGAATGCTTAACTTGATTTTTGCAAGAACTTTAATATCAAAGTCATCCCTGAATTAATTACAATGCTAAAAAAACAAAAAATAAACAGGTAGCACATCTGGTCCTAGGAAGAATTTGGGGGTATAGTTTGTTCCATCTCTTGTAGCTGTGGTAGGAAATATGTTGGTGAGGAGACAAAAGGATTACCAGCTAGCCACGAGTCTGATGGATAATGTTCATCCATAGATTATGAGCAGTGTGAAACAATCCACATGGTTTTAGATATGTCTACCCCTTGTTAACAGTTTAAATTAATTAGTTTTGATTGGTCAGATGACTAGGTCAGATTGCAGCATTAAAAAAAAATCTGAACCAACCAACGGCTTCCTGGTTTGGACCAACTTGAGCTACATGAATACTGCAAAAAATCTATATAAATAACATTACACACTAAAACATTTCTCTTCTGAACTTGACCAATCCATGAGCCCCTTTAAAGAACCTTGCTGAATGGTCCACATTATCTATAGGGAAGCAATGGCGTTCAATAAAGCAACATCTTGGTAAATCAATGGTAGCAGCAGTCAGGTGTTTGTTTACCATTTCCAAAAGTATCCATCTCCAAAGGGTTAATGCTTAATTGGATGGAACTAAAGTTATGTGCAGAACTCTTAATCATAGATTTTTTGTGGTTTTATCATGGGATTCCACTATTTACCACCTAGAAACTGACAAAGCAATACTGTTTTTTACAGTTCTGCATAGTGCTGTATGGGCATGTCAAGATGGCTGTTATGTGGTTGAGATGTGTCTAATTTGTACTTCTGTTAAAAAATATAAAAATAACTACACAGTATCAGTTTGCAAAGAATCAATTAAAAGGTAGTGATAGCATTGAAGGGGAGTCACAAAACATTTAGTTTTATACTGCATATGGTAAGTTAAAGTAAGACTAGTAATGGAAAAGGGAATTGATTGCTGTAGCAAGATTAGCTGACTTAAAGGCCTCCATATCTGATAAGGGATAAGCACTTTGTACTTATATTAAGTTTAGCCAGAACTTCTGTAGTTATTGTTGTTTTTTCTTTTCCAAGTCTTTTAGTCATAGAAGTTGTTCTTTGATTGCTATAATCACTAGTCTAGAGCAGCAGATTGTTGAGGTAGCTTCTATTCTACTTTCACTATGCCACATTATGACTGTCAGACCTAAAAGATGTCCAAAATAGCAGTCTGAGTTGGGTGGGGCATACAAAGCTAGATGGAAGGGAGGGTTCATGTTTAAGATTTTGGTTCTCTGTATTTAGATGCAATGTAGAAACACAGCCTTTGTTTTTGGTTAAAGTAAAATTTTATTTCCATTTCTTTGATTGAACCATTTTTTTTTTTTAAAATTTCAGTTTTATGTAGTAATTGTGTTCTCAGGTGGTAAGAAATTACATGCATTTCAAAACTATATAGCTGTGACAAGAATATATCATCATCACTCTGTCTGGGTGTATTTATTATAGAAGATATTAGTAGTGAAATGATGGTGGAGTGGATTCTGCAGAAATCGACATTGTATTGAAATTTCACACTATTTTTTGTTGCCAGTATGACCAAATAGAAAAGTTGAACAATGCAA